>OU015743.1:25464250-25484781 GCA_907169655.1 Acomys percivali | reverse complement strand
ACACACACACACACACACACACACACACACACACACACACACACACACTTATAAGGAGTGGAGAAAAAAAACTAAAGAGATTTGCCTTTTCAATGGAAACCTGGCTAGGTGTCATATTAAAGCCTTTGGGAAAGAGATTATGAGAACTAGAAAAACTGGTTTTGCTCCACTCTGCTGAGGTACAGTAAAATGGTATGAGAGAAGAGTCAGAGAAATTTGAAGAGAGGTGTGTACAAGGTATGCTATACCTCTCCTGTCCATCCGCCTCGTTACCACAGTGGGTGGGACTTGACTCATCCTCCCTGTATGTAGGTGTTCCCAAGAGACCTGCCCAGGAGGTTCTCAGGGTGAGATTTTAACCAGGAAACTTGTGACTATTTTCTGACACGAGTTTGTGATAAGGTTTAGTTTAGGAACATAGGAGAACATTGTTTGTGGTGGCATTTATAAGTGAGAAAGGGCACAGTCCACTCTTTGTCTTCCATTTAGTGCTGGCAGGATTTTTAAATTTTCTTATTTGGGTCACAGGCAGGCCAGAGAAATGAACCTGAATCATGATCCAGTCACTAGCTTTCCTCAGAACACTTCTCAGTCACAAAGAAGACACTTTCTATAGTTGGCCCGGTGGATTGAACCATAATTGTTAATTTTGTTCGTCAACCTAATTAGATTAAGAAATGCTACCAAGTTAAGGAAGTACAGCCCTGAGTGTGTTTATGAAGGCATTTGCAGAGACAAATGAAAAGTAAAGGTTCTGGCTTCATCAATGAGTTATTGATCCTCCATTAGATCAATAATACTAAAGCATTATTAGAAGATGGAGGAAGGGGAGGCCTAGATGGAGTAAGATAAATACAAAAGGTGTGTTCCAGGGGCTGAGTCTTGGCTATCTCCCCTCCTGAGGTCTCTCTATCTGCCTCCACCATGGAGTGAAGAACTGCTGCTGTCCCATCCTCCTGTTGCCAAGCATTCTGCTCAAGGGAGCAAGGAAAAGTGGCCATGACTGAATTCTCAGAAACCATGAGATAAATCAAATATTCCCTCCCCTTTAAGTAGATTCAGGCAGGCGTTTCTCCAGGAAAACATAACCAACATAAGTGCTATATTAGAACTCAAAGGCCATCAAGTGGTCCAGATCATCTACACTGAAATCCCATGGGTGTTGAACTGTGCCTCTCAAATGCTATTCGCCTTGACAGCTTACCTGGACAGGGAGAGGTAAGGCTAAGAATGTGGATGGATGCTCACGTGCCCATCGCCTCCCTTCCAACCTTCCTGCCTATCACTTTATCTGTCCGATGCCCCTCAGAGAGCCAGACATGTGTTGACTCCAATAAGGTGAAAATAAGAAGACAAAGGTGAAGAGCCGGTAAATGAAAAGATGAAAGTTCAGAAAAATTAACTAAGTAACCTTAGTGTTGAGATGAATTAGCTAAGTGTTGAATAGTCAAATAGGAATGTGGACTCCTAAGTTGCTTCATTTGTGTTGGAGCTATGTTTTGTAGAGTTGTTTGAACAGTATTGTTGGGATTGTCAACTCTGTCTGTATATGTTTCATTGATGGTGAGACATCTGTTCCTATTGTGTAGTAAGAAAGCTTGTTCTTAGTAACAACATGAGTCCGTGCAGTTTCCCCCATCACAGGAAATATTTTGGGCATCCACACTGAAGATCTTCAACCTTATGAGAGAGGCAAAAATCTTGTAGTTGTCCTTGAATTTGTAATTAATTAAATAGCTTTAGGTTAGGCTCCAGTAACAAGTGAACTTTAAAATCTTTGTGGCTTGCTTAATGTCATGGAAGATTTTATCTTAATGAAAACGTTTCAAGAATGTGGGAGTAACTTTGTTTAATCATAATGGAAGACATTCTAGACCTTTGCTACTCAAAGGGATAGCTAGGAGTTGTATAAGGCAGGGGAGCACTTATAAGGAACCTGGGAAGGGTCTAGTCTAAATTCTGTTGCACTAAAATTTCAAATGGAGACCGGATTTACTAGACATAATCAGACACAATATTGTAAACCATCTTAAAATTATCTTATATTCATTATCTATTAAACGATGTAGAAGATGAAAATATATTACAAAATTAGTTTCACCTATTTAATACAACTCTAAGAAAATTTGACAAGTATGTACCCTGCCTCATATTCTAGAACTACAGTGATCTGGGAACGTATGGCCGCTAATTATGGGGCAAACACCAGTTCTTAATTGTCTCAGCCTACAAATGATACTGTACTTCCATGCCTAAGAATAGCCATGTGGTCCAAACTTAAGTTCCTGAGAGTCTAGAAAATGTGCAGTTGAGTCCTGCAGTTCCTGCCTCATGATGGTATTTTTCCTTCAGCACAGTTACTCATCACACACTTGCATCTAGTTTTTTAAGTCTCATTTGCTATTCTTTTACCACTATTATCTTCATAGGCCCATTAACTACTATTTATCTTATTTTATATTACCTGTTTGGTTTTGGTCTCTACCCTTTTTCTCCATTTCTGTACATTTTATGGATTTTTTCTCTTCTTTGATGCTCATACAACTGCAAACACAAACCAGGGCAAGAAAGTGTCTAATTCTGAATAATATGAGCTGTTACCACCACTATTTTCTATTGTGCATTTTGTCCCATTGCTCTGATTTTTGGTGAAGAAGTCCTTGTCCTCTAAAGGGTTGCCTGAACTTAACCTCATTCCCTTTCCATGGGTTGGGGCTTTCCAAAGTCTTCTCCTATAGTTGTGAAGTGTACTGTTCATTAGGGCTTGAAAGAAGGAAAGTAATAAAGAGCTCTTGTTGCATAAGTAAAAGATTGAGCATGGCTTGGTTCCCAAGATCCACATGTCAGATACCAACCTTGTGTGACTCCAGTCTCAAGTATTCTCATGACTCTTCTAGCCTCTGCAAACGGTGTGTGCACATGGCTCACATACATACATGTTGGCAAACACACTAATACACAAAAATAAAAGTACATGCATCTATAAAATATTTTTAAAATCCCATATATACCTTTGTGGGTATTTTGAAGCAAAATCAAAGCATGGGTGGGGTATTTCTTGTTTCCCACTAACTATATAGTCAGTCTGTGGCTCTTTTTTCTGTGTTCAGTGTCCTGAAAAGTAGCTCAGTTCATCATTTTCTTCTCCTACAGGCCCATTTAAGTCATCATAGGATACAATATTATATTAGATACATTAGTCTCCTTCCCATAGCAAGATCCATTATGGCTTGAAAGATACACTCTGAACTGGAATATTCAGCATTTGCTATTTAATCAATGTGAATAAGATCGTGAAACAACTGCTCAGAGTATTTATCTTCAAGACCTCTCTTATGGCTACTTGGTTGAAAGTAAGTAGAAGATCACTAGGAACTGCAAAAGAGTTTAAGAAAACTAGAGGTTGATAACCTAACGAGGAAGACAGCCCTTTGAGTACAGAGTTGCAGGCTGCATATTCTAGAAATCAAAGAATTAGAGTCAGCAGAGATCCTCCAGTAAAACATTTTCCAACATTCTGCCTCAACCTTTTGAAAAAGTCAAAGTTGTAAATCCTTCATGATTCATTTAATAAGAAGATCCTAATTATTTTGCTTTTCTACAATAAATATGAATTGGATATGTAAGTAAGAAAGTGTACTACATAGATTAGGGTACAGATGGAAATAGTCTATGAAAACTGTAAAGCTGTGACACCCACTTTGGTACAACACCCAGGTTTTCTTTTGCAATATACTGCAGCAATTCTCTTCTGTGCAAGCTCCATGACAGAGAGTTGGACTTTATTGACTCACTTGTGGGGTCAGTCAGGTGTGGCCTAGATTAGGAGTTACTATCACATCTCATTAGGTCGGGGTTCTATGGCATTTTCCAATGACCCAAGGCACTGTGCTCTGTATAATGCGATTCTGCAGTGCAGGAAGACAGCTTAATTCCAGAGACCTGTACAAAACCCATTAGAATATTCTGGAAGATGCAAAGTATACATACAGAGAAGACTCAGTTACTACTGATGTGCAGCTATAGTTTTCTAGTTAAAATGTGAAGAACCCTTTAGGCCAGAGGATTCATAATTACAGAGATGATTTTCAAGTTGTCCTTGAGATCAACCTGCAGATTTTATTCTTTTTTGTGTTTATTTTTGTTTTTCTAGACAGGGTTTCTCTTTGTAGTCTTGGCTGTCCTGGACCTGCTTTATAGACCAGGCTGGCCTCGAACTCATGGAGATCTGCCTGCCCCTGCCTCCCTGAGTGTTGGGATTAAAGGTGTGTTACATCATGCCTAGCTATTTTGTTCTACCTTTAAGCTTAGAGGTAGGCACTTTGTTCTTGGTCAGATATCACACTAGATCTTATGTCAAAAATATTGAACAACTAACAAGGACTTCATTAGGAATCTTTCTGTGAAGAAGGAGGAGGAGGAGGATGTGGAGGAGGATGTGGAGGAGGAGGAGGATATTTAAAAAATGAAATGAGGCTGGAGAGATAAGCTCAGTGGTTAAAAACATGGATCCTGCCTGGTGTGATGGTGCATGCCTTTGATCCCAGCACTAGAGAGGCAGAGACAGGAGGGTATGTGTGAGTTTGAGGCCAGCTTGGTCTACAGAGCAAGTCTAGGACAGCCAGGGCTACACAGATACACAGAGAAACCCTGTTTTGAAAGAAGGAGGAGGAGGAGGAAGAGGAGAAGGAGGAGAAGGAGGAGGAGGACGTGGAGGAGGATGTGGAGGAGGATGTGGAGGAGGACGTGGAGGAGGATGTGGAGGAGGATGTGAAGGAGAAGGTGGAGGAGGAGGAGAACAATAACAACAGCTAGGGAACATTGCAAGGTCCATGGATATAGTAATCCCAACTCATCCTCTCAGGTTGTATCTGTATCATTATGTTTACTACTCATTCCTAGTAATGGGAGCTCCCAATTAATTTGATAATGTAGCCTTAACATATACTGGAAGCCTAAAACTGAAAATACTGGGTAACTGATATCCACAATTCCATTTCCACAGAGGCAGAAAACAAAAACAAAACCCAAACAAATAAAAAAGAGACTTTTGGGGGAAAAAGAGCAGCTTGTTTTATACATAGTAGACACTATGGTAACTGAACTTTTAAATTCATTTGGAACCTTTGCATTTATAAATGATTGATTACCTGGGAATTTGTTTCTTGGCTATCTCTTGGGGAGGTGGTTACATCCTTTCTTGAGTCTATCTTGACTATCATGTTATCTCTTGACTTAGTAGGGACAATAGGTAGCTGAGTCTCTATAAATATTAGTCTTCCAGAGGTCAAGCCTTTTGCTTTTCCTGACCATGGTGATTTGCTGCCACCAAATATTTCAGTATAATTTCTCACCTTCTTGTAACTTTTCTTAGTGCTATTTTATTCTCTTACTCTTCTTGCTTCTCCTGATTTGGGCCTTGGGTGTGCCTGGATGACTCTTGTGATACAGGGTGGGGTTCGTGAAGAAACTGCATACTCATCTTCATAAAGCCTCCTGAGACATGTAAATAATGATGATATCAGAGGAGGCCAGGGGAACCAGATGAAAGATGACTAGAGTCAGCCAAAGGCATCTTAATTGACATGTAAAATATCCTATGACATTACTTAACTTATCTGAAACTCAGTTTTGTCATCCAAAAGAATGCCATAGCATAAGGGCAGAAGATACAAAGGCTCACAGCCAGAACTGATAACCTGAGTTTCACCCAGAGGACCAACAGGGCATAAAGACAAAACATTTCCTGAAAGCTGTCCCTTGACCTCTACATTTATAACATGCCATGTGTGTACCCATACCACCCCTTACAAAACAAATAAATATGTAATTAAAATTTATAGGAAAAAAATCTCAAGATAAACATGCTTGGGGACATTTTTTTTCTTGCTTGCTTTTGCTGAAAAGCAAGCATACTAGATATGGCTATGCCTGGGGTGTAGTAGAAATTCAATTCATGTTGGGTCTGATCCCTGCAAAGATAAGCAGCAGATAAAATCCAGATAGAAAAGACAACAGGGTACTTTAGTCCTAGAAGGGCAAGATGCCTTATCAGGTAAGGGCACTAGACATGCAAGACTAATTAATGACCTGAATTCAATCCCCAAATCTCACGGTGGAAAGAGTTCAGAGCCCCTCATATTGTCCTCCAAGCTCTCTACATGTGCCTTGGCACACACACTTATGCCAGCATTCACAAACAACAACAACAACAACAACAACAACAACAACAACAACAATAATAATAATAATAATAATAATAATAAATTTCCAGTCTTTATCTCAGAGCAGGCAGTGAAGCTTTGTGGTTAGGTCCCTTATCCTTGCTGCTCAAATATGGTTGCGTAATATTTTGAATCAGACTGCTATCCATTTGTCAATGGAAAACATTCAAGGCTTCCCATAGGAACCTTACAAGAAAGCACGAAATAGGAAGTAAGTAATGAATCACATTAGGAATTCTTAGATCATCTTCAAATAGAAATAGTGTGCTGGCCTGTATGTCTCTACCTAAACTACCTCAGTTCAGAAATCGCAAATCATTTACTTCACATGTTTGAGGAGGTCATGTTATGTGTGTTTGTCAGAGAGATGAAGGCCTGCCCTCCTCACTCTATACTGCAGCTAAGTCCAAATATGACACAGAGCAGAAGCCAACAAGGTATGGATGCAATGATAAAAATTGTGAGAAAATAACCTTAAAAAAATCAATCATGTGATTGTCATTGGAAGGTAGTGTTTTACCATGCTCAAGTGAAAAGCGACATGTGGGAAAGATGATGTAATTCTCTAATTTGGGCATTTTCCTACAACCACTAATGATTTATTACCTATTGCATCTTAAGTTGCTTCAGTATTTAAAATTAACAAAAGGACACTGTCAGATAAGCTCAGATCATTATGTAGAGCTTTTGTCTGTGTCATCAGGATCCCACTAGGCATAAACTCATTGTCTTGCTCATGAAGGACTGCTCAGACTATGGGATTCACTGATGACTTTCAGCCTTAGGACTCTGCACCCTCCTGTGTTCTCAGTTGACACCTGTAGCTACAGTGCTGTAGATGTCAAGCTTTCATTATCATAAGCACTTGTTTAACTGCCCCCTTTCAGCCCTACAATCCTCACTAATTGCCATTTGGCCTTTATGAAAGGAGGTTGAAAACCTGCCCACCACCTTCTGCTGCAAATGGCCTCATGGCTATGATTTGAATAATAGTAATTAACATCCATTTAAGATGAGCTTTATTCACAGAGTTTTGAGACATTAATTAGTGTTATAACATCCCTGAGAGGTAAGTAATTATAATTCTCACACTGTTTCTAGAGGAGGAACATGAGATACAGCTGGCTTAAGTTTTTCGTCTAAGCTTATGCACAAGGAGGCAAGGCATTGATAGGAGCACCTGAAGAAGGCACGACTACCCTGTCTGACAACATCCATCAGTCCATGCTCACAGCATCACAGTGCAGAGCATCCTCAGTAGTGAAAAGTCTTTACTTTGGTCCAGTCGTTGATGACATTGGCTAGAATCTGGTCAAAAGAGAAAGTCAATCAAATTGGAAGATTAAAATGATTTCCTCCATAAATAAGAGAAATTATTTAAAAAGACATCTCAAATGACATGAGGGCATACATGACAGTGTTAGCTGTCATCCTCCTCTTATCTTGTTGGTAAACATCAATCCAATCCCCGATTTCTATCTTATGCTCTCAGACATATATATATATATATATATATGGGAAACTGAGTTTCTACATCAGGCCTCACACCAAATTGGCTATGGAACAGTTAATGCTTAAAATGCCATGTTGGAATGTTTAAGTATTATTTGACATTAGTTTATAGTTAGGAAATTTCATATGATTAAAAAATTTAGGCAATGTCTCTTAATGCATATTGTATCTAAAAGGGCTTATTTAACTCAATTTTATTAGCTTTAATAGTTGTTCTCTCTCTCTCTCTCTCTCTCACTCTGTGTGTGTGTGTGTCTGTCTGTCTTTCTGTCTGTCTGTGTATCTGTGTGTATGCACACAAGAGTGTGAGTGCCTGCAGAGACCAGAAGAGGATGTCAGCTTCCCTGTGGATGGAATAGCAGATGGCTGTGAGCTGCCTGATGTAGATGCTGAGTGCTGAACTCGGTGCTCTACAAGAACTGGAAGAGTGCTTGGCACGTGAGCCATCTCTCCAACCCCTTCAAGGCCTATTTTAAAGCTAACTTTTATTGAGAAGATCTAAGTTTCCGCAAAGGTGTCCAGCCTAAAACATATGAGTGACATGTGTCCCTGGATAACTAAGGATGTGGCCCAACACAAAATTATAAACTTACTTAAAACATTATAAGATCTATAATCTGAGGCAGAGGCGAGGATGCCCATGCTACAACTGACCAGTTCTCTCCACAGAAACTTTACTCAGTCTTAGTCTGTGTTTCATTTTGGAAAGAGGTAGATATCAATTCTGTACCCTTTGTTTAACTCAAGAGTCCAGATTGGCCCTGGTGGTCTCCCTGTGGAGCCCTTCTGGGCCCTTCCATCCTCGCCCTTCTTCCATCTGACTCTCAGCTCTCTGCACAGGGTCCAGCTGCAAGTCTCAGTACCTGTCCTGAACCCCTGCTGGGTGGAGTTTCTCAGAAGACAAATATCCATTTATAAGTGAGTATATACCATCTGTGGTCTTTCTAGGTCTGGATTACCTCACTCAGGATGATCTTTTCTATTCCATTCATTTGTCTGGATCTGGACCCAGGGAGGCCTGCACAAATGGATGCACCAACCAAGGACAATGCATACAGAGCACCTAGATCCCCCTGTTCAGATGTAGTTGATGGACAGCTAGCTCATTCTCCATGTGTGTGGGGATTTGATCACTGCCCCTTGGCGGGGTGGCCTTGTGGGTACACAGAGGAAGGGGATGCAGGCAACCCTGATGAGACCACACGATAGAATGTGATCTGATGCTGGGAGAGGAAGTCCCTCCCCCCTCCCATCAGAGGTCTAGGGGAAGGGAGTAGGGCAGAAGAGGGAGGGTGGTAACTGGAAAATAAGAGTGAGGGGAAAACAATCAGACTGTAATGTGAATAAATTATAAGAAAGAAAGAAAGAAAACAAAAGAAAAATGTTAAATAGTTAAAAAATAGAGGCTACATTGGGAGATAGAATTATACTGCCACTTTTATTGAGACTATCTCCAGGAAAAAATGCAGATTTGTACATTTTAAAAATCTATGACTAATCATTTGGTCATAGAAATATAGTGAGTGAGATTTTACCACTGTATATTATTTTGTCCCAAGTGAATTCTGAATGTCCTGGGGAATAAAGGCAAGGTGTATTTTGGAAAGCCCTTGATGAAGAAAAATGTCAAATACAGTTAAAAGCAACAAGTGTTCTTAATTCTATCTGTAATACAAGAGATTAAGGTTGCTACGATGTCTCCATTTCTTGCTACACCTTGATATAATTTCCTTCTTTTTATTGACCTGTTGTTCAAATTATTTAAAGTGACTCAGTGCTTACTTACAAAGAAAATCTGCAGGTGGCATCCCATAACCACCACCTCCTTAGTAACTCCTTTAATGGTCCCTAGTGGTCTGAAGGAAATGGAAGAATTCAAATAGAAGATATTCACCAAGAGGTAAGTATGTGCTACAATTTCTTACGAAGATGTATGGGTTTTCTGAGGCTTATAAAACTATTCTGATTTTATCTGAAAGATAAATTTTTGTATGTGGGTGTCATAGTGTTCTCTTATAAATAGCTTTGATCTTTTCTTCTGAATAGAATGCTGTTTTTCAAAGAGCTTCCTCACAATTGTTTCAGTGATGTGTCTCTTCTCTTCCTTCCTGTCCTAGTGCTCCGTTAAAACATCTCTCTTCTAGGGTATCAAGTCTCTTCTTGGTAGCCTGCTATCCTTCCTCTGAGTGCCACCAGGCCTCCCCATCCAGGGGACGTGGTCAAATATGAGGCCCCACAGTTGGTGTGAAAGTCAGTCCCCACTCTCCACTCAACTGTGGAGAATGTCCTGTCCATCCATTCTCAGTCATAGTCATAGGGGAGCAGAGTAGGGGGAAAGTAGGAGGGAGGGAGGAATGGGAGGATACAAGGGATGGGATAACAATGGAGATGTAATATGCATAAATTAATAAAATATTTTAAAAAATCTCTCTTCACATTGCATTAGCCTGTAGTAACACTAACAGCAGACTGACATGTCCTTGTCATTTGCAGTACATGTAACCAGCGCTTAACAGCTGTTTATTGTGTTATTATCCTTTCATCTGTTCTGTGTCATCTTCTCCCTACAAATCAGAGCACTGGACTAAATTCCATTAGTGTCGTGTTAGCAGATGTGTTAACTGAGGCTCAGCTCTCTTATTTGAAAAAAAGAGCGTGAAAATCATAATTATTCAGTTCACAAGAATATTGTGCAAATTAATCAGTAGATTCATCACCCTGAAAATGTAGGGCATGTTAACATGCAGGTGCTATATACACTTGTGGCCTTCTGCAAGGTATTTAAATGGGGCAAGAGGAGAGTTAGAGAAACTCTTGCTATGGAATATGTATGAGGAGGTGCCAGCCGGGCATGGAAATGTCTAAAGCAATTTTGTTTCTGAGCTTCACATAAATTGGTAATTTGAGTTTATAGGAACAAGGTTTGTGGGAGAGTGGCATGTTCAGTGTTCTGTAGACACATGATTGTGTGTATGCAGGATTTGTATGTGTATGCAAGTATATTTGATATGTGTATATACAAGTATGTGCATAAATATCTAAAACTCTTACACACCTGAGTGCATACCTGTAGTGGATGTCAACATGTCTTTGTTTTGATCCCAATTATGGGATGTGAAACAGACTTGTGTGAGGGTGTGAGGTGTTTGTCTGTTGCAAACAGACTTTTGAGAGAACACGTGGTGTTCGTCCACTAAGAGGCTTTGTTTTTGGTCTTTACATCATTTCCTATTGTTTAGCTGTTCATTGCTCCACTTTGAGATGTTCCTAAAGAGAAACATTCCAGAGAATGCTTTGAGGATCTGGGTTCTGGCTGTTGCTCCGGATTCACCTTTGCAGAATTTCTGGGTTGTTGTTTAATGAGTCTCCAAGGAACTGAGTCTAAAAAGGTCTACTTCTCCTGTTCCTATTAACCTCTTTTCTCTCATATCCAGGGTAGGTGGGTTGGAAGAGGGATGTAGGCATTAAAGAACTACAAATAAAGTAGTTTTGAAAAAGCTCAAAGCCTATACATACTCATAGATGGCAATATTTATCTGAATGTGTTCCCACAGAGACTGAGTGTTGAGGAAAGAGAAAAGAGCTAGTTACTTGTGATAAAGGTTTGGAGGGTCGGGTACTACGGAGTATATTTCCCATCATGAGTTCAGAAGTTCTATGTTGCCTTTCAAGACAGAGTATTGTTTTTTTTTCGCTTCAGAATCAGGTGCAGAGACCATTGGTTGATGAATCATTCAGTTATCAACTGTGAAGTATTGACAACACAGATGTAGTTGGGTGTACTTTAAATTTCCATATGGCCTTATAACTTGGACATTTTCTCAAATATATTTGAGTTAAAGTCCTATTCTCTTTCATAATTGGCTAGATAATTAAAAATTATACTTAGAAAATATAGAAGTGATGGGGCCTTATAAGTTTTTATTTGATGGGTTAGGGAGTAAGCATTAACCAATTAATAATTGAAATTGTGCCTATATCCTAGCTTTCTTTCTCTGGATCCTGTCTTCTTGCTAATGCACATCTCAAAATAATCACCTGTTCTGCAATTTTACTTTAGGAGAGCAAGAGTTTAAGAAGCCTGTGAAGCTTACTGAGGACATTCACACAGTTATTGCATATGTTTTATGATTTTTGTATGCATTTCAATGTATTTGACTCACCTAATTTGACCAATTAGTTTAAAAGTCACGGACAATACATGCAGTAAACTTTGAACCTCTACCCAGATCTAGCCAATGGACAGGACATTCTTCACAGTTGAGTGGAGAGTGGGGTCTGACTTTCACACAAACTCTGGTGCCCCATATTTGACCATGTCCCCTGGATGGAGAGTCCTGGTGGCACTCAGAGGAAGGATAGCAGGCTACTAAGAAGAGACTTGATACCCTATGAGCATATACAGGGGGAGGTAATCCCCCTCAGTCACAGTCATAGGGGAGGGGAGTAAGAGGAAAATGGGAGGGAGAGAAGAATGGGAGGATACAAGGGATGGGATAACAATTGAGATGTAATATGAATAAATTAATAAAATATATTTTAAAAGTCACATTGGTGGCATCTTTCCAAATAATTCCAATGACTTTCCATGGAAACAAACATCTTTTTGTAAACACATGTCTATCACCTGGTGAACATACAGTTCAACCAATAGGTGAAGAATTGCACAAGCCTTCTAGAAAGGAGCCTCCTGCCGACAGGCATTGATTGGAGAGTTCTTCCGAAGTAATGCAGGTATCCTGGAATATGCAGAATCATTTTGACCCATTATATAATATTTGGAAGATAGTCTTGGCTATCTCAGTGACAGTTAGCGCCGTCCATACTGTTATGGAGGAGACTGTACAGTGTAACCTCTTGTTCTTTAGTTCTTGACCAGTGACTCTTATTCACCAGATATTTTACTTAACAGCTCACAGCAAGATGTGTTGTATATCGTTTATGTTTCCATGGCAATAAACTGCTTCTCATTTTGCTGGTGATACACAATGTGGTTGAGAACTATATTGCAAACATTGATAAACACATTTGTATCTTCCCACAGTGTTAGACTTTGTTGAAGTTCATAAGCCGTGGTGGTTTTGTTGGCAGCGATTTGTCAAGTGGTCTTGCTTTCACTGATAGCCAGCTGAGGCAAACACAGGCTACTCCACTCCAGTTTTAATTTTTTTTAATTTTTTTACCCTATGAGCATATACAGGGGGAGGAAGTCCCCCTCAGTCACAGTCATAGGGGAGGGGAGTAAGGGGAAAATGGGAGAGAGGGAGGAATGGGAGGATACAAGGGAGGAGATAACCGTTGAGATGTAATATGAATAAATTAATAAAATAAAATTTTAAAATTTTTTTTGAGATTATAATATAACTACATCATTTTCCCCATCCCGTTTCTCACTCCAGGTCTTACCATATATCCCTTAATTGTTCTCTTTCAAACTCATGGCCTCTTTTTCCATTTATTGTTGTTACACACACACACACACACACACACACACACACACACACACACACGTGCACACACACACCTATATACATGTATATTTCTAGATACATAAATATCATCTGTTTAGTCTGTATAATGTTACTTGTATGTTTACTTTCAGGGCTGGTCAACTTTTTATTGCATAACCAATTTGTGTGGTCTTCCCCAAGGAAGACCACTACCCCTGCTCTCCAGCTCTGCTCTGCAGTTCTTTGTGTAGGGTTTAGGCCTTGTGGGCTTTCTCTCCATGCCCCTCCCTGTGAAACTCGTGTTTAGGTAAACATGTTGGTGAGGTTTTATGAGTGTAGTTGCTGACATTCCTCAGAGACAGGACCTCACAGCAAACTCCCTGATCCTCTGGCTCTTACAATCTTTCCATCTCCTCTTCTGCAATGTTGCCTGAGCCTTAGGTGTGATTTGTCAAAGGATATAATTTTCATTATTTGTGTCTGTTTCTATGTGTGTAGGAGTACATGGGTGCAGGTACCTGCAGAGGCCAGAGGCATTGGATACTCCTGGAGCTGGATTTATTATCAGTTTTGTATTGATACTGGGAACCGAACTTGGATCCTCAGCAAGACCACTCTCTGCTTTTAATTGTTAAGGCATCTATCTACCAGTTCAATCTAAATTTCTTATAACAACTTTCAGATAGCATATTTTACATTACACTGTGTGTGTATTAGTGTATTCATTTGTGTGTGTGTGTTTGTTGTTTTGGTTTGGGGTGGGGAGAGGTCACATAACTAATCCCATTACAGATCTACTGGAGGTGTCAGTAGGGTTAGAGTTGATATACAGAAGTAAGTTGTGGTGGAGAAGTGAAGGGCAGAGTCTGGAGCAGGCAAATGAACTGACAGATGAATAAATGGCAGCTCTAGATAGACAGATGGGCAGATGGACAGATGACAATCCAAATAAGCTGCTGAAATGGTGTGAATCAAGCAGTGCTGAAGTTCCTGAGAATACTGTGAGTTCTCTGACTGTTGGTCCCTTGGCACACCTACCAGTTGATTAGATGACAGGCCAGTGGACTCTTGAGGTTGCCATGGTGAGTGTGCCCTCTTGATGTGGTCTGGGTGAAGAAGCTGAACTCTTCCTTCAGGCCGATATGTCTGATAATTTCACAGCCTGATTATTCTGGTGAGTTTTTAATAAATCCATGTACGTATAAAGTCCCAATTTGCTTTGATTAATGTATAGGATGACACAGTTTCTTTCCCTAAGAATAAGTCTTTTATTGGTCTATAGTAGGTGGGTGGCACTCAACAGATGGGACTGTTCATGTCTCCACCCAGTAACAGACTCATTCTCTATCCTCAAGACGGAGTCAAATGCTACTCAAAAAATTGAGTCTTTCAAGCTAAGGCATAGCTTGAAAATTTACTTATTTGTACAGCATGCCATACTTAGAGCAAGGCATAGCCTTCTCTCAACACTTGCTATGCAAATTAGTTCAGTATTGGTATTATGCTTAGCACTGGGGTCCAAGCCAACTCCAAGACTTTCTCTCATGCTATGATTTAGCCTTAAAAGTGTCAAGGTATGTCAGCGCATGGGCAGTGGATAAATGGATAAACAGTGCCAGATGAGTGGAATTTAATATGGAGATACTACAAGTCAGGATGCTAGTGTGTGTGTGCATGGGCACCGATCAGAGGTTTGCATCAGCAGACAACTGACGAACTCTTGGAGAGCTTTATGTTATCCTGGACTCAGTGTGCTTTTACTTGTCCTAGGACACTCATCTTTATCCTTTCAATTTGTGGCATCCACAGCTTGACAATAATACATTTACAACATGAAAGATCACAAACCACGAGACGGACACTTGTGGCTTTTTGTTCATAATTCATGCTACACGTTTTTGTCCTCTTGTAGTATTTTCATCAGGTATGCAATTTTGAAAACAACTTCAAAAAATATAATATGTAAAAGCTAATTGTCCTCATGGTGTATAAAAGGAAGAGCATTTGAGTATAATTATCAGCACTGAACTTGAGCTTCCATGTGCATGGACATGCACACATGTATATGAGCATCCTCCATTATATGCCCCCACACATACAAACATATGCACACATGCACACACACATGTGAACATGGAAAAGTAAAAATAATAAGACTTGTCTTAATTTCCAAACAAATAAAAATTCTCTAACCATGATTTGTAATCACTGTGAAGACATGTCTTCATTAGAATTTTTAGTGTCATTCTCAACTCTGGCTACCATAACAAGTTAGGCTTGGCCACAATACTCAATAGCCCAAATAAAGAGAGAGAAGGGAGGATGGAGAGAGGGGGAGAGGGAGAGAGAGAGGGAGAGATTTATTGAATATGACTACATTGGAAAGAGGAAGAAAGAGACCCAGTGACATCGCCCCCAAGTCTATCTTTGAGTCAGGATATTAGAATGTAAGACATATGGATAACTAATCAGTGTTGTTCAAAATGTGGTCCAACACATCACCAACCTATAATTGGCCTCTGCTCTCTTCTGCAAGGTGGCCTGAAAACTTATTACCAATCTATGAGCTATCTTCCTAGAGACAAGTATCCTCTGTCTGACACTAGACATCAGCCTTTTCCTTTTCTCAGCATGACATTACTAGAGAAACTTCAATTTCTTGGGTTGTGTTTCATTAGCTTAATAGTCAAAGAAAGGGAAACTCAACTGTATCCCTAGAACATCTTCATTACTGCCTGGATGGTTATAATTGTGATGGATCATGGATCTGATCTAGGATGATGTCGTTGTCAGTACTTCCAGCTTCATCCCAAGTTGTTGGTTTCTCACCCAGTCTGTGAGTCAGTGAGCTGAGCTGAGTCACCTAAGATGTACTTAGAAGAAGTAAGACTTTCTTCTGTCAATCAGATAAGGAGCAGTCCAGCCAGCCCACAATTCCAGGTCACTTTTAAATGGAGCAAGGAATGCCAGAATCCCACTTTACAATATTAGCATGTAAACAAAATATCTTTGAATCTCTGAATTTTATTTTAGGTACCATAAAGAACAAAATAGTGTGTCAGCAAATGCTTGTAATACAGTTTTTAAAAAAACATAGCTGGTCTCATATTGACAAATGAGGCTCTATGACAGACTGAGGCTTTCTTTAATAAAAAATATTTAAGATGAAGTTTTGCACGAAGTTTTACTAAGTATCTAAAGGCATTGGGCACTGAGGTATGGGGAGACTTGCTCTGCCAAAGAATGGTGGTTATGTTTGGATTTTGCAGTCTCTCTTTTCTGTTGATTGAGGTTTCATTTCTGTTTTGTTGCCCAATAATTCAAGTGGAAAGAATACTGGATTTAAAGTTATAATAGTCAAGCTCAGAGATTGTCATTCAAAATAGTAATTAGACCTACCCTCACAGAATATATGTCACAAGAATAACAAATTCTTACACTGTCAAACACCAAATTTTAAGTAATTTCATGTCTTAACTCACTCAATCATTAAAGGCATTGCAATGTCTACTGTTATCATCCTGGGCGTTGAGGCTCAACAAAGAAAAACAACTTTTCTGAGTTCCCCTGGCAAGTGCTAGGATACAGATTTAAACTGTAGCTCATGTCTGCCAGTTCAATTCTCTTTAGAATAAATGAATAAAAGCATTTATTAAAGTAATTGCTGGTGATGCAGTTCAGTGGTAAGGTACATGTGTATATGCATAAGACACACATACAACTAACACACATGTACATGCATGCACACACACACATGCACACAAACTCACACACACACACACACACACACACTCACTAAAATATTGCATAAACACTTGGCCGTAAAGTCAGATCCTTAACTTCTAGACATTCAAATTTTCTTCCTTAACATGACTTCTGAGACTTCACAGTTAAAAGGCCACATTTGATAGGCGCTCTTGGAGCTAGAAATAAATTTTAGCAGATGTTATGGGGAAAGTCTAGAAAATATACTGTGTGGGTTGTGTCAGACAGTTAGCTAGTGTGGTCTCTGACAGCTCTTCCTTCCCCCTGACCCTTTTCTTGAGGACATAGTGGCCGCCATAATACACTTGGCACCACTACACCCATGATAGCATATCTCTTTCTGGCTTAGAGTTCTCAGCAATATTACAAATAAAATTGTTTATCACAACCAAAGCATCTCTTTCTGGCTGGTTGGTTGTATAGTACGTAGCGTTAGAAACTGAGTAAGAGTGATGGCAGTTCTTACTCAGCCTCGTGTGTAGCACCTTCCAGAACTCATCAGCCCTATGGGAATCTTAACCATCTAGCACCCAGGAATGCAGCACGCCACGAAAACTGCAAGGGTGGGAGCATTTGTCTCATAATTTGCAGGCTGTTCATTGTGGTTGGCTTACTCTATGCATACCTAGTTGTCAGACCTGTTGCCTGTTAACTTCAGCTCCCAAATGAGGCCTAGATATCCTTTCTCTGCTTTACATTTCAACTTGGACAGTGAGTCTGAAGCCAACCTGCCCACATGAGGCCTTGACTAAAACCACCAAGTTGGAAGAAAAGTCAGATGTTGAGTTTCATGTGTTTTCCTAATGTTTTTCTGAACCAACCTAGTGTCCTATTACTAAAGCACACTTTACTAAACACAAACTGTAGAGGTGGAAGGTGGCTCAGAGGGTAAAGGAATCTGACCATCTGCATTCGATCCTCTGGACCCACAAAGCAGGAGGAGAAGACTACTCCAGCTTCCATAGGTGCATGGCAAGCATGAAACACACATGCCCATGTGCAAGTCCACTTGCATGTGTGTGTGCATACATACACAATAAGTGCATCACAGATAAATTATACACACACATACACACACACACACATATAACAAATTTAGGAGAATCAAAAACTTTTTATTTGCAGGTGACTAGAGTTCTGACTCATTACCTCAGCAATACTCCAAATAAAATTGTTTGTCACAGTTAAAACTTTAAATGAGAATTAGTATCAAGATGTTTAAGGTGTAACTAAGAAGAGAAGAGCAACTATTTTGTGTTGCTACCTGATGCACATCGATAAGTGCTGATTTTGTGTCAGGCTGAAGAGAGGCACAGGGAACTCAGTCAGAACAGTTGTGTGGACAGATGGCTGTGCCCCCACAGCACTGAGGTGGCAGAAGGCTTTAACTTACAAAATCGTTCTGCAGCCACACAATATGGAAAAATGGACACCAGAGCCCACGTGTGTATCATAACCATGGCCGTGCTCTCCCACCTCACAAAAAGAGCAAAATGTGTACCATCAAGTGTATTGATGAGCATTTGTTTCTTGCTATTTAAATAGAATTGATTGAGTTAGGAAGAAAAGAGATGGAGTTTTCTTTTTTAATGTACATTTTAGTGTACATTTTAAACTTAGAATTTAGAGAGCTCCCATATGTAGATACTTGGGGAAGTTATTCCTAAGCCTGTGTATAAATACATTCAATACTTCCCTTAAGAAAGCTTTTCTTAGTTGGTATTCTCATTGTTAGAGGTCGCAAGGCATAACCATGTAATAGATAAACAAATCACACCAAGCGGCTGACCCACGTAGGAGGCTTTATTGGGAGGGGTGTAAAGAGGTGGTCTCTGGGGAGACACAAGGAAGAGAGAAATTAAGGATAGGGTGAGCCCCCTTTAGAAAGTGACCTGGCGCATGCGCAGAAAGTACACAGGGAAGGTAGGGGGACCTGAATCCTGGCGGCTAGCAGTGATGTGCTTCTGATGGTAATGACATGCTTCTAATGACAGCGACATACTTTAGGGTGGTGCTAAGGTTTTCTATTTTCCTATGATCCTCAGGGCTTTTGAGATGGCTTGTACCGCTGCCTAATTACTAACATTCATCCCACCCTACACCTCCCCGCCCCACCAAGGTTAGCTTTTCTTATTCTAATTTCCCTAACATTAGGATTGCCAATAATTACATTTTGATGACTATTATATTTCACTTCTCCTTGATACAGAGGGTTCAACTTATACTTAGCTGATCTTGACCAGAGGCTAGGAACCAACAGAATGTTGTTTGAATACAACTCATGCAATTGTTAATGAGTGCTAGAGTTTGTTTCATTTGCAAAATAACACCACAAGAAAGAGAGGTTGCTACAGCCATTTGTTTATGAGTCTTTGTCTAAGTATATTTTACAGTTTTGGGTTTTCACTGTGGCATTTGCTTGGAAATAATGGAAAAGTTGCAGGAGTACAGAGATGCCATTTTCCCTTAGGCTCAAGTCTCATTAAGTTCACTTCTTACATAACTAAAGTACAATGATCAAAACGAAGACACCAATGTGGGTGTAATTCTACTATCTAAATTATATAGATGAAATGGTTTCAGGGTTGGTAGCATGTACATTTTATTCAGTGCTCTCCTGTTCTCACATCAGAGCCTTTTCTTTTTTCTTTTTCTTTCTGCTCCAATCCACAGCCTAGAACACCATATGCTGTTAAGTGTCTGTCTTGTCTCCTTTGCCTCCTCTGTTTTGTGGCAGCCTCTGTCTCTCTTCATCTTTTCTGACCTTGATGCATAAAAGAAGAGAGGAAGTGTGGTTGGCAGACTATTCTTCAGCCGTTTTGTTTTCACCAAGTGTTTCAAAATTATAAAACGGAGGGCACCACTTTTTAACAGGAACATGCAAAGCTAATGAGACAGTTTTAGTGCAACCTGTCAAGGGTTGACTGATTGAGAGAAAGAGAGAGAGAGAGAGAGAGAGAGAGAGAGAGAGAGAGAGAGAGAGAGAGAGTGTGTGTGTGTGTAGTGTGTGTGTGTGTGTATTTAAAATTAACCATGGTCCCTTGGCTAGAATGGTGCCTTCCAGTTTCACCACAATAAAGCCACTGATTTTTGCCTTTCTAAATTGTAGTCATTAGCAATGAACTGCTAATTCCAGCCCATTTTCCAAGAAAGGAAATGTTAAGTCCTACAATCTGGACTAAAGAAAGGCAAAGTCTTGTGGTTGTATGTTAAAACCATCATAGTGATTAAGCTATATTTTGAGGGCATGCAAATATTTTGTTTCCTTGAAGTTTCGTCCATGAATTTTAACATTCATTGAAGACTCCTTTGTGGTCTTCCTATTTTTTCGTTCTCTTTTACACATATTCGCAGATTGTATATCTCAATTACATGTATCTATTTATTTATTTATTTATTTATTTATTCAGCCAACTATTTATAACAGTGTCAACACATGGGTATTTAGTGTATTCTTTGGCTGTAACTACTTTTACTCCACTCACTAGATTATTTAGCGCTCTTTTTGCTCCCACATCATTGTGACATCACGAGTGTGTGTGTGTGTGTGTGTGTGTGTGTGTGTGTGTGTGTGTGTGTG
>OU015743.1:25422542-25464240 GCA_907169655.1 Acomys percivali | reverse complement strand
TGTGTGTGTGTGTGTGTGTGTGTGTGTGTGTGTGTGTGTGTGTGTGTTTACATGCTCACATAGTGATCAAAGGTTGATGTCAGGTATTGTCCACAATTGTCCTCCACCTTAGTTTTTGAAATAGAGTCTCCCATTGAATGTGGCTTTGCTGGTTAAGCCAGACTGGCTGGCAAAAGAGCTCCTAGCCCCTTCTCTCTCTCTCTCTCTCTCTCTCTCTCTCTCTCTCTCTCTCTCTCTCTCTCTCTCTCTCTCTCTCTCTTTCTCTCCCTCTTGAGCAGTGGCTCACGGCCATGTTCTGTGCACAAGCTCTTCCTGCAGGTGCTTGAGATCAAATCAGGTTCTCCTGTTAACAGGATCAGCACTTTACTGCCTAAGCAATCTTTGTACTCGCATCTTCCAACTTTTAAAGCATAAAAGTTTTGGATATGTCATGCTTTTGTTTACAAGCTCCAACCTCAGTATTTCTTCTTAGTCTTGACTCCTTTTTTGAGAGGAAAATCCTTAGGAATCAGGCTCTGCATCCTAGGCGTTGTCTTTATGCTGCTCTGGTCCTTGCAGTAGACTAGTGGAGAAGTGTGTGCATCTTTACTCACCTATACACAAACATGGGTCCATCAACAGTCACATGTTAGTATATGAATATAGATAAAAGTCATGTAAGTAGCATATTTATATATATATAATTAATTGAATTTATACAGTTACTTCTAAGTGTGATTTCATCCTGACAATTCTGTTTTGCACATTTGTAACTGTAAGCAATTTTGCACTTAGAATTTACAAGGTATTTCTTTGTACTTGTTGCATATACATATAAAATTGTTTCAGAATTGTTATCATGTGTCCCTGTAAGAAACAAATGTATTAAATACAATATCACACTTTTCTCTTGTGTGTGTGTGTGTGTGTGTGTGTGTGTGTGTGTATTTAGCATTTGAGTATCAACACAAAACTCTGTACTTGAGGTCATTTGGTAAGCATCTTACTTCCCTACAAAGAGTAATAATCAGATTCTACTATTTAATATCACTATGATGATGGATAAATAAGACAATTATATTTGCAGTTACTTAGAACAAGGATGACATCAAGCAAAAATTTTTTAAAAGGTATACCATGGCTTATTTTTAGAGGAACTTATCATAATGACACATTTTCTTCTTTGGAGAGTAATTTGTTCCATTGTTGTTTTTTATAATTTCCACAAGTATTTAACATAGAAAGGCATCACAGAGATCCTAGACACATGAGATTATTTGGTAATATGTCTCTGTTTCTCCATCAATTTTGAAAAAAGCATCATAGGGCCAAATCCATACTAATTAGTAAAGGTTTTAGAGTCTCAAATTCATACCATACTGTAAACACATATGCAATATTATGGATCCACACTCAAAACAACAACAAAAATAGCTTCACTGCCATTCTAGGAAAGACTTATTTGTTTTCATGCGATATCACAGTAGCAAAAAGCTAAGGTTTCAGGAAAGTTAAAAGGGACCATGTGGGCAAAGAGGCGGAGCTTTAGAGAGGGGAATAGCCAGAGACAGATGATATGAAAGGAGAGATGTGAAACACAGGGAGAGAAAGGCCTTAAGTAAGGATGAATAAGGAGGACAGCAGAGATGGAGAAGGGAGGAGGCATAAATAAAAATTATTAAGGAATCATATTGATTTATATTCACTTAGAATTACATATAATATGCTTGCTATTCTCTCTCTCTCTCTCTCTCTCTCTCTCTCTCTCTCTCTCTCTCTCCTCCCTCCCTCTCTCTCTTTCTCTCCCCCTCCCTCTCTTTCCTCCCTCCCTCTCTCTCCCTCTCCTCCTTGGAACGATTATGCCAACCTCCAAGATCCAAAGGCTTACTAACAAAAACCCTAGTACCAAATGAGAAACATCCTCTTCATCTGTTGGTCGGGGGACTCCAAGAGACCACCCCCCAGATCATAAATGCTGTGACCGTTGATTGCCTCCCAGAAGCAGAAAGCGAGTCCCTATTGCCAAAGAAACACATACCTTGAACACAGGACTCAGAGGATCTGAGCTGTATCAGACCCAAACTCCACTTCCTTGAAGAATAGTTTCTTTAGCAGCCAGAAGATGCTATGCAAACTGCCAAGGGAGGGAAGCAATCAATAGTTTTACCCAGCTGTAATGCTTATGAATCGTAACAATGAACGGCACGGCAAGATATCCTTCACGATGTAATAGTGGCACACAGCTCTTTGCGCTAATCAACAGCTATCTACTTGAATTTAAGGTCCACTCAGCTGAAGGACCCGGTGCCTGATACTTTAAATTTACATAATGCTAGTGGCTAGTGAGGTCATGGAACATAGAGGAGAAACCTACTAGTGCCATTTTTCCAGAACCAATCTAATTCCCCTAAACCAATATAAATACCTATCCTTATAACTACAAAAACACGTAGCTCTCGTTCATCATCAAAGAAGCTCCTTGAAAGTGAGACCATTTCAGAAAACCCCAACTGGTCAAAGTGCAGAGAATAACTGATCATGGGATGCGAAGCCCCAATTTGTACATCTATCTGCAACAATCCGTATGCCTAAAGCTCAGGGAACATTATGGAAGAGGAAGTAGACAGACAGATTTAAGAGTCACAGGACTGGGAAAATCTATCTCAAGATTGTGCTTTCTAGATAGGACAGAGAAGGAATAAATAACAGCTCAACAATGACACCATAGTGGACATGGAGGTGTGGATGGGTGTGTGTTACAGTGATGCTTAAAGAAAAGAGGGCCTTGCATTTGGAGGACATGAAGGAGGATATGGGAGGTGCTAGAGGCAGACAAAGGAGAAGAAAAATGATCCAATTCTATTTTAATTAAAAATAAGAGTTTAAAAACAGTTTTCCATGGGTTCAAGAGCATTCATATGTTAGGTAGTAATTAATAACCCTGAATTGCTGTTTTGTGTTGAAGATGATAAAATATTTAAACTGAAAGTTAAAACTGATTTGCAATTCATTTTTCATAAATCATTTATGAGTAAAAATTCTGGCCAATGCACCAGGATAGTCAGTAGAGAAATATTTGTATAAAACCACAATAAACATCCTGTGTATGCAAACACAGAATTCTAACATTAGGTTGAACATGGAAAGGGTCAGTTTCACATTTTTTGAAAATGTGCAAATAGGTTTTTTGAGAGAGGATCTCACTACACAGCCTATAAGTCAGGAATTTCCAGCTTTAGTTTCCTAAATTCTGAGACTGAATGAGTAAGCAACTCCTGTGTTTAATATGAAAACCATTAAATTGTGTGAAATTAGAAAACAAAAGCAAACAACAAAAGAAAACAAAAACCATAGCTTAGTAATCTAGCCTGAAGGGACTTAGTATTGATTTGAGATGCTATTGTTGGATCAACCAAATACCATATTTAGTATATAAGGTATGTATTTCTTTTCACAATATGAAATTAACTACTTAGCACAGTTATCAATATATTATTTAACTGTTATTTTGTATCCTTAGGTATTTGATAATCTTAAAATTTTTAAGTACATCAAAGAATAATAGCAAGGCATTTTGGCTTTCTATATTGTTGTATATAGTGGAGCATATGCATTTGTTTCTTCAATTAATTAAATTCATCATTTTTAGGAATTAAACTGATTTTTTTCTTCTTTGACAGTAAGCCAAATGTTTTTGATAGGTATTAATTACTTGAAACCAAACGGTCAAATCAGTACTGTTGCCTCAATGAGTCTTTGATTTGTTCTGAGAAAATTGTCAAAAATTTTCATCAGTAAAGTAAAAGTTGGCTTTTCCTACTAGTAGGTTTGATGTTCTGAGCTGGTTCTGTAATATTATTGGCTATAGCTTTACCAGAAAATGTCTAATTATGGCACTCTTACTAATAATGACTGCATTTACAACCAACACATATTGCATAGATTCAGACTATTCCACTTTTAAAAAACCCTTTTGTCTCTCCACAAGCTTGCACATTTGGTCCCAGGTTGACATCTCTGGTTAAGAAGCGTGTAGAAACTTTGGGTGGCTGGCCTTGCGAGAGGAAGTGAGTTACTGAGGGCGGGCCTTGAGGATTGACAGACCAGCTGTCCACTCCCCGTTCACTCCCCGCTTCCTGAAGGCAGATGCAACATGAAGAGCCAGTCTCCTGCTCCTGCCCCAGTGCCTCCCTTACCATGAAGAAAAGTATCTCCTCTAATTGTGAAGCAGACTGTGTCTTACCTTCTTCATGCTGCTTCTTGTTAGGTATCTGGCCAAAGCAACAAGAAAGGTAACTAGTACAGGTGGGCTTTGGTGTACAAATCTATCTCACACACTCGTCTCCTAGCAACTGTGTCGGCTAGAAATATCACATTTAATTAACTCTAAGATGTTATCAATTATAGATGCACAATTATGTTAGGCACTGAAAATAAAATACTGTTCATTAAACTCTGAAGCTATGCTGCCAGATTATTTTTAATTTTAAAAGGAGATTTTTTGATTTATTCAGACAGAATTTTATTACATAATCTTATACATTTATAAAAAGTAAATTAAAGGCAAAATTATTTGGTTATGCTCTCCTAGAAACTTCATTACCCGTGAGGAGCTAGAAGGAGGAAATGGAAGGGGAAAGTGATGTAATTATTTTTTTAATTTAAAATGTATTAAAAGAAAAAAAACAGTCTCTGCGGAATTCTCTGAGAAGGTGCAGCAATCTTTCTCAATCATGCTTGAAAATAAGATTTCGCCCATAAGGAAGGAGTAAGAAAAGCACCAGCTCACTTCATCTACTTTCTCAATAATTACATTTAAAATAGCTTATAATTGGCAACATTCCACTTAAACTGCATATTCATAACATACAACCTGGAAGTTAGGTTTTTTTTTCCCTTAGGTCAAGTTGGCTGGTCAAACATTAATTGGGGATTTTCAATCAACAGTTCTCTTGAGGTGATGGCATTATGGGTAAAATATGTATTTGCACTAAGGATATTCTGTAGTTTAAAGATACAATCATTTTAAGATGAATCTTTTTGTTAAAAGAAGTAATTACATGTGTGTGTGTGTGTGTGTGTGTGTGTGTGTGTGTGTGTGTGTGTGGTATTAGCATAGTTCAGTGTTGAAGTGGGTTTTCTGTAACCCATGCTCTTGTTCCTGGAAATAATGTCTCTGAGTCCTTATATTTACAGAAGCCTAGGCCAATATAGCTAGGCATGTTCTCTGACTTGCTCATAACTAATATTCCATTTATGCTATTCTAAGTTCTGCCACATGGCTGGTTACCTCTGCTCAGGTTCCATGTGTCTGTCCTCCTCAGTGTCCCCGGTCAAATTCCCAGCTTCACCCTATCCCAGCGTTCACTCTCTTTACCAGAACTCCTCCCTCATATTTCCTGTCTCAATAGGCCATTTATTGATAGGTGATGAATCCATACAGCACACAAACAAATTATACCTACAGTTCAGTTATAAATTAATTTAGAATTCTTGCTTATTTTTCAGGTTTTTATGAACGTGTACATATTCTTAAATTATGTCACACACATAAACATAACAATCATTATACAACAACAAGCACAATCTCTTGACCTTCAGAAAAAATCCTTACACAATTTCATTATCAGTGTCATCAGGTGATACATTATCTTAGTCCCTGATCATTTTCGAGGGTCTAAGATATTGAAAAAGATTTGTCTCCTTCTTCTGCTCGCTTAGATTCTCAGACTCACTTACTACATGCCATAACTTGTATGCTGAAACAGAATCTGGCTATCAGCTTTGACTTAATATGCATAGCAAATTTCCAACAGACCGCTGCAACACTTCTGGCATGAAGACAATTGTGTAGTAAAGTGGATGTTCCGGAAACTGGCTCATCGCTATTCTTGATGCCCTTCAAAAAGAAGTTATTCCAGCTGCTGTGGGTTGCTGCGTCTTTATGAAATCATTGGCACCTGCCAGCCTCAGATTGGCAATGGGTTACACCAACAAGAGATAACACCATTCCTGTACAGACACAAGGTAAACAAGATATTGGCATTGATTTGAAGATACTTGAGGCCTCACAGTAAAGATGGAGACTCTACTTAGGACTCTGCAAAGCATAAGTAGATTTAAGAAAGTGACATTAGGTGCCATTTGAAGGATGCGTAGCATTTTGATAATGGTCAACCTAAAGGAAAGACATACTTCTGAGTGGAGATAGTGGCTGACAGGGGTATAATAGTAGGTCAAGAAACACCCATAAATCTTGATTTATTAGAATTAATTAAAATGATTTGTTTGCATCCTGATTTTATAAGTGACTAGTTTGCGTTTAGGGTGGAAAAATAGTAACAGAGTAAAGAACTGAAGGTGAAAGGATGAAATTAATATTTTCCTAATACTAACCACAACAAACTCTGCAGAGATTAATCTTATTTTACCTCAGGCTGGTATTCTAATGAAAGGACAAGAAAATAAATGCATATATAAAACAGCAGGAGGGTGGAAGGGTGAGACAGAAGGGAAAGAGAGCTCTAGATGACTGCAGTGTGTTGGAAAAGAACATTACTCCACCACAGGGCTCTCAGTGACCCCATTGATTAATTTTGTCATTAAAAAAAAGCTACTTAAAAGTTGGCAGACACACAAAGAAAAGCAAAAGAGGAGGTGGATATTATTTTAAAACACCACTGTTTCAAAAATCTTCCAAGAAATTATTTAAGGAATTAAAGAAGATATAAGATGTGATTTGCCTAGGAATGCTGTTTCCAGGACTATTTTTGTTAGTGACCATGTGATGAGTATGTTTTTTAAAATATCTTATTTATCATTAGAATTATTAGTTAGCACAGTTTACCTAAAGGCTTTGTTTCATTCTCATCTGTTTATGCTACCTGATTCCTATTTCTAATAAGCACTCTGGTTTTGATGCATCATAGCTTGATACAGTTTTAAACAGAGCTTCTGAGGCCATAAAACGAATTGCCTTTGGTTGTTGCCAGGAACAGGCTGCATTGCAGTAGATCCTAGAGAAAATTGTTCAAAATGCTTTAGTCAGAAAAAAAATGTTTCTCAGCTTTAAGAAATATAAACTAAATAAATTTCAGCTAGGTGCAGTGGCTTACACCCATGACAATAATCCAAAGAGTTTAGAGGCCACCTGGGGCCACGAGAGACAACAATAAGAGAGTGAGGGAAATAAACACATTGAACTTCTCTTTCTCTTTCTCTTTTTAAATGTATTCACGTGTGTGTATATATGTCTGCATGAGTATATGCCGTATGTGTATAGGTACCTGGAGAAGCCAGAAGAGTGTGTCAAATCACATAGAGTTGGATGGAGTGACACATAGTTGTGAGGTGCCAACATGGAGCTGAGAAACAACCTCAGGTCTTCTGAAAAACTGTATGTGCTATTAACTTCTGAGCCATCTCTCTAGTCCAAACTTGTAACTTCTTACATGCTAGTATATCTCTGAGTGGAGATGAAATAATTTATGCATTAAAATCACAATTATAGATCTATATCACATCATCAAAGTAGTGCTTGAGACCAATTGTTTTTCTTGGGAAGCTCCATTAATTATCTAGTGATCCTTAAGTTTAAAATTACAGCAAACAAAAATCCCAATTATAGGTTGCTTTCAAAATATGTTCACATCTGATAAACAAATTCATTACCTTCTAATCTCTGCTCTGTCGACAAAAACAATTTTCCAGATTGTTTAAATCATAATTTAAGTTAACCTATCTATAAATATTTTCACAGGAACATATCCAGCCATCTTAAACATATTGAAATGATGAGTGAGAAGATGTTTTTAATACCATCGACTTCAGAAGCAGGAGGCTACAGGAGTGAAGCACAGAACTCACCCAGACTCGGCATACAAGACACGTGATGTTTTCCAGCCAAGAAGACGTGCCCTTCTGAACAGTTTGTAAACTAAACTGTGAAGTGTACATGCATAATTTAGCAAACTGAGTGACTTTGAGTGTAGGATGGAGTTGACCTTGCCTTTACATCTTACTCATCTGTCAGTAATGGTGTTGGACAGACACTTGCCATGGAAAGCATAAAGCGCACAGTATTCAGTCCCATAGAGCACCAGAAAAGAGGAACTGGTTGGCAGCAAGCATCTGCATGATTTCTACCTATAGGCTCAAGTTTGAAAACTGCTTTTCTGCATGGTCTTTATCTAAAGATTTACTTTTCCTTAAGGAGAATCATCTTATACATAAGTTTCCCTTCTGCAAAAGAAGAGGTGGGATTTTAATTTGATGTTGAGCTTGGGCTCAAAATTCTGGTTCTCAAAGGTAGTTTGTGACCAGATAGCTGGCATCATATTATGTAGCCAGTTTCCTTACTCACCAACATTGCATATTAATGTGTTCCTCGCTCATTTGCTATCTAGTTATATAACCATCCTCTGGCATATAGTTGAATTTAGTAACTGGTATTTGTAATTATTGCTACTATTTCTATAATTTTCCCTCTATGAATGTCCCACCTTTTGTGTTTGTTAATGGAGTAGGATAGCTGATAATAGCTAAGGATTGATTTTTTTCATCTTCTTTGTTTCCTTCCAAAAGAAATTACTAAAAAACTATTGTTCATGGGAGGGTGTAAAAAATATGACCTTCCCAGTGTTACGTAGCAATTTGGGGGGTTTAACCACTCTACTATGGAGGAAGGCTCTGAGGATATAAGTTGAAACATTCCCTCTAGAAAAAGAGACAGGAGGCGCTTGTGACTCAGGAAGAAAGCAATGTACAAGTTTACGGAAGTTCCTGAAACTAACAAAACAAATGGGAACCCTCCATTGGGTTTCTGAAATAGTAAACAGATGGTGTGGGGAGAAAATTCTTAGATTAGCCCAGGTACCTGGTGGAGACTTTCTGATCTCAAGAACTATCTGTGTGTCCTGCAGATAGTGTCCGGGTTCCAGGATTTGTGAGTAGCCATCCATATTGAGGTGGGCTTTTCAGTGATACAACTGCCTTTGAGTTGTCCCTGTTCCTATAAGCAATCCCTCACACACACACACACTATATTCTTGTAAGTGACACCAATAAATTATTGGTTCACCAAGATGAAATTGGATGTAATCCTTCTATATTTTATCATTGGTTCCACATCTAGAATAAGTAACATTTTTTCATATTCTCCAGTGATAACTCTGCCTGATTACTCATAGCAGAAATAAAGAGAGACTAATATGATGGTTAGTTTTTCATGACTATAACAAATATCTGAGATCTTCAATTTACAAAGATAAAAGATTTATTTTGTGTCAAAGCTCTGTAGGTCTCATAATTGAGCATCTTAGATGCCTTTAGACCTCTGACGGGGAAGCCACATAACCATGGTGCAACAGGGGAAAAACTACTCACCCCACACCAGAGAATCAAAGGAAAGAGAAGAGCCTGAATCTCATGTCTTCTTCAAGGGCATCCAATTATCTAAATCCCCACAAGGCTTTAATGCTTAATATACTACTACCTCCTAAATGTGCCATGCTGAAGACCATGCTTTATAGATCTTTAGTAACACTTAAAGTGCTGCAAGCAGTGATGCAACGTCTTCTAAGAACAGAAGTTTTGACTCTGGGTGTTCCCAGACTAGTTTTCTGCATAGATACTGAGGAAGTGAAAACAGTCCTATTCTGGAATATTGATTGAATGTTGAGAAGTATTATACATTAGATGTTGCCATCTTTGGGATGGTCTACAAAAAGCATCCAAAATTTGGTTCTTGCCACATTCACAGTCATTTTTGGAATGAACTGATTCAGTCTGATTTCTCTTCCTACCTTGATAATTGTTACTAGGCTTACCTAAACTTTAAGCTGAAAAAATTTAATTACTAGAACAGCTATAGAAAACTTTACCTGGAGACTTTCTGACCCCAAATGTATCTCACAGCAAGAAAAAAAGAAAAAAAAATCATGGTGGCTTTGCTAGCTTAAGTTTTTATCAACTTGACACAGAGTCATTTTAGAAGAGGGATTCTCAACTGAGAAAACTCCCCCACCAGATTGACCTTTGACTTAGCCTGAGGGGCATTTTCTTGGTTGATCATTGATATAGAAGGACCCATCTCACTTTGGGTGGTACCACCCCTAGACTGGCGGTCCTTGGTGCTATAAGAAAGAAGTATGATCAAGCCATGAGGAACAAACCAATAAGTAGAATTTCCTCATGCCCTCTACACTAATTCCTACCTCCAGATTTTTGCCCTGAGTACCTGGCCTGACTTCCTTTGGTTATAATCTATAAACTGTAAAATGAAACAAACCCATGTCTTCCGTTGCTTTGGGTCATGGTATTTTGTCACAAATAGAAACCCTTATACAGTAAAGATGAATCACTTACCTAAATTATTAGAAGCTAAAACTCAGAACAATCTGGAATTTAAAAAATTATGTATATGTAGGTGTGTGTGTGTGTGTGTGTGTGTATACACATGTTGTGGTGAACATGTAGATGTGTGATGGACATTAGAGAACCACTTATGAAAAGCAGTTATCTCCTTTCCACCATGTGGTTTCTGAAGATCAGATTTAGGTCATAGGCAAAAAGTACCTTAGCCTCTAGGCCCACCTTGCTGGACAACCAATCTGGAATTTATTTTAATCTATCATCCATCTATCGATCTACCCACCCATCCATCAAATTATCATCTATTACGCATTTGTGTATGTATGTATGTATGTATGTATGTATGTATGTATGTATATATGTATGTGTGAAGGAGAGATAAACCTGTTGTTTAGGATCGCAAGTGTGGGATCAGAACGGTCTTGTGAGAGAACAGATGATGTTAATCCACCTTGTGCTGGAGCTTGATTGCTGCCAGTTGAAAAGATCCCGAGAACAGACTCTGGGAGGAGATATATAAATGAGCCCAGAACTGGAGGTAGAGCTTTTTGGAGACTTCGGATAGTTTTGGCTGTTCATCACTCCACGTTGAGATGCTCCTAGAGGGAACCGCTCGAGCGAAGGCTTCGGGGCTCTGGCTCCTGCTGAGGTTCCGGGTTCTGGTTACTCCAGGTTCCAGCAGAAAAAAATCCTGCTGATTATGCCAGGAGAATCGTTCCTCAGAACTGATATCCTTATGGTTTTGTTATTGTGTTCATTAATCCTCTTTTACCATTGTTTTGGTTAGTCCGGTGATAAGTGACGTACGCTCAGTTAATAAGTTGTAATAAAATATATTGGTTAAGAAAATTGAGCCTACATGTGTGTGTATGTATATATGTATGTATGTATGTATATGTACGTGTGCTTGTTCATTTGTGTTAAAATGCTTATGGAAGTCAGAAAACAATAATGAGTATTAGTCCTCTAGTAGCTGCCCACCTTTTGTTTTTGAAAGAAAGTCTCTCATTGGTCCGGAACTCACAAAGTAGGCTATGCCAACTGGCTATGAACTCCAGGAATTCACTTTCTCCTGCCCTAGGTTGAGATTACAAATGTGTGTCCTGTGCCTCACTTTTTTAAAAATATGAGTTCTGGGTTTCTCATGCATACATGCAAATAAACTATCTTCTCAGAACTGTGATTTTTTTTAAAAAAAAAGTTAAAATAATAAAATTTGCAAATTACTTTAACAAATATATAAATATGTACAATTCTAGTACCAGTGTTTTCCCAGGTACTGAAAACAACTGCTATTGATTATCACGAATTTTTCATTTCTTCTTCAACTATTGAAAATACTCATAGCTTAAAGAGTTTCTACAAACTGAGACACAAGCATAAGTAGTACAACAACAAATCATTAGTATTCCTGGGAAGATACGTAATACAAAATTTATATCTAAGAAGAAGTTTTCTTTACCTCACTTGTCTATAACGTGAGGCTTTATTGGAGCAAATTCTACAGTGCTGTCTTTCCCCGATGTGTACAGAACAATGAAACATATGAACACACATGACACTCACCTCTATTTACTTTTCTTCTGAGAACAGAAAGCAAAAGGTGTTGAGAGGCCTTAAAGTCCACTAACGCCCAATAAGGGTGTTTCAGTAATGCTCATGCAGAGAAAAGGTGTATCAGTTACAGGCTATCCACGTCAAGTCACACATTTTTTTAAATGAATGTGTGATGTCAGACAAAAGGGCTGCATGTTAAATGGAACTCAGACCATCCTAAGTAAATTCTTCCCTTTGGAAGACGGACAGATAATACCATTAAGAGTTTTGTCTTTAGAACTTTCAAGGTTTCCTCTGCAGTAATGAGGATTTCTCTCCATTAGAGAATTTGGGGAATTGAACCCGAATGGATATATAGTTGATACATTGATTTCTGCAGTCATTGAAACAACTGTTGTTCATTATAGAAAACATGTAATTTCTTTTTTTCCTGAGATTACAGGTTTGTTTGTTTGTTTTTAAATTAAACATCAGGTCTATATGCATTTTTATTCTCTTCACAAATAGTTTCATTTTAAAGGCCATTAATAGCCTAGAACTTCATTTATTCTTTAATGCGGTGCTTCTCAGCCTTCTGACTGCTGAGACACTTTAATACAGTGCATCATGTTATGGTGACCCTAACCATAGATTTATTTCATTTATACATAATAACCATAATTTTGCTAGTTAATGAATTGTAATGTAAATATCTGATATGTGACCCCCAAACGGGTCATAGCTCACAGGTTCAGAACCACTGCTTTGACCTAATATGAGAGAAATTGCTTGTCAATATGGTTGCTTCAATGATTAAATATATGAATGTTCAGTTAATTAAATATGAATGTAAATCCATAAAAGTCAAGCCCGAGATTCTCAAGTGCATTGGTCAGTAATAAATTCATAGTAAGGCCCAGGAATGCTATTTTTGTTCTTACCATCATTGTTTTTTGTCTGGTCATAGGCTTCTAAGAGACATGGTAACACGAGGAGGAGCTGGCTGCCTGGACTGGTACAAAGGTTTTCCGAAAGAGCCCACAGTAGCTTAAGAGTTTGCTGAATCAGCCTTCTCCTGGGGATCTGCCAAGTTGGATTAAGCCTGGAGATCCTCCATGGTTCAAAGGAAATTAGCTTTCAGTAGGAAATATCCTTGGGGCATGTGTAAAATGTCACTTTCTACATGGCTGAGATGTGTTAAATAGAAAAGTCTGAAAACTTTTATTGTCTCCAGCTGTGGTTTATTCTGGTTCTTAGGTTGCAGGGCCCTGTCATCGGTGAATTCTGTAGCTCCCACTAAAGCATGTGCTCTGAGATTCTCTTGTAGCTACTCTTTTATTATGATATTTTTGGGCTTCTTAGAAATACTTTGAAATGTATCCATGACTCAGAATTGATATCTGATATCAGCAGTGGAAAGTATGAATGTAAAAATCATTTAAAAACATCAGTTAAATGTTTTATTTATTTAAACATTTTCTTTTTTTTTAAATGATTTTTTTAATTATTTTTTTTATTAATTTATTCTTGTTACATCTCTATGGTTATCCCATCCCTTGTATCCTCCCATTCTCCCCTCCCTCCCATTTTCCCCTTATTCCCCTCCCCTATGACTGTTCCTGAGAGGGATTACCTCCCCCTGTATATGCTCATAGGGTATCAAGTCTCTTCTCGGTGACCTGCTGTCCTTCCTCTGAGTGCCACTAGGTCTCCCCCTCCAGGAGGTATTTAAACATTTTCTGTTTCATCTATTTCCTAAGTGGAGTCAGGTAATGAAGTGGTATTGATAACATAAATCTTGAAAGAAAGTTGAAATTACACTAAAACTCTTGTGCAAAGAAAAAAACTACCCACAAAATTTTGGATTATCTATTATTTATAAGTTAAAAGGTCAGATATCCCAAGACAAAAGAAAAGTGTTCATGTTGAATAAAGCAGATATCATGTCATGCGAGAAATTAAGGTACAAAAATCACCTGGAGACATAAAACTATATCTATATATCTATCTATCTAAGAGCTAGGTGTGAAGATATAGATATACACACATATAAAATGACAATGTATATGTATATAAATGAAGACAGAATGACAATATGTTTCTATATATGAAGACATAAACCTATAATATGTATATGTTTGTATGTATCATTAATCTATCAATCCATCCATCCTTTCCTCTGTTATACAGTGACAGCAGTTTTACTGGGGAGATGCAAAACACATGTCTACTACCCGGACAGAGAACACACAATGGAAAAGTACAGAGGCCACCGAAGTACAACTTGGCGAACTCATGAGTTTTATTGCGGTTACTTCCAGGAATATGGGTGAGGGGTACTTAAGGTATAATAGTCACCCAAAGACAGCTGGATCACCAAGGCTCATCCCAGCATGGGTGAAAGCTCAAAAGCTGGGAAACCTGAAGCATACTACACAGCCTACAGGCAGCTAAGCTGCTTGGAGAGTGTCCTTTCCAAGTGACTGTGGTCTGAACCTCTTCCTGGAAGCAAGGCTGCTTTCTGCTTCTTCCAGGCAGCTGTTCTGATCTCAGAATCTTCCTTGCAGCTTGCCTCATCTGAGAGTCTTTGCAATTTAACTTCCTTCCTTCTGAAAGGGACCTTCCTCTTTTATTGCTCATTCTGGCAGGGAGGGGTTTAATGAAACTGGTCAGTTTCCGGGACTTCCTGAAGCTATTTTGGATTGTTTAATCTTCCTGCCTAAGGAACTTCCTGCGGGATGGAATATTTAATCTCGGAGGAAATTGTTAAGAAACCTACAGATTGCCCCTTTGCCACTTATCTATCTAAGCTTAACATTTGACATAAGGCCTAATTTATAGTACACACATAAAATAGACTAATTTACAGCATAGGCCTTGTATCATGATAAATCTTTAATATATAATAAAAACACAGTGAAAGTGTCTCAAAAGCTAATTTGTGCTAACCAGTGGTACTTTTCTCTGGAGTATATTTTCTTGAGCAAAAGACTGAATAGTCTGAGTATAGCTGTGGACTTGACATCATAAGCGACTAAAATGCTCTTGGGTAACAGTTGGTTTTCTGCTTCTGGGGCAAAATGGAATCCATTTCTCTACATATATTTTTATATGTCCTGATTTTAAGCTTAATGCTGATTTGATGGGTTTTATGTCTTACCTTGATTTGTCTGTCTTTGATTATGACTGAAACTGTGTATCATTTTAAAATCCTAATTAAAAATCTAATTTTCTTCATTGTACATTGTTTTATCATCTTTTAAATATTTTTCATTTAAGATAATTAAAATTAAATATAATTTAATATTTATTATATATTGTATCATGTATATATTATTATTCCAATAATATTTAAATAAAATATCATTTTAAATCTTTGTTCAAATTATAATTTTCTCCATTTTACATTGTTTTCTCATCTCTGTAAAATATTTTTCCTTTTTATCCACTTTTTCCAGCTTTCTAGAAAGATCATGAATTTTCTATGTCTTATTCATCAATTAGTTTTGATATTCAAAGCATATTTTCCATGCTTTTATTAGTTAAATTTGTCTATAATTAAATAATTAAGTTGACTGATCAGATTTCCTTAATATTGATATCTTAGGGTTAGTAATTTTTGCTTCAAATCTTTGTGCTCTCTGGTTGTAGAAATATGCTTTACCCCCAAATTCCAAAGATAAAAATGTTCATTCCTGTTTTTATAGTATTATCTTATGTTCATTTATGATTTTTAATCCAAATCAGTATCTACAGTTAGTCAAGTGAGGCAGGCAGCTTGGGGCATCTCCTTTATGGTGCCCCTTTCTGATTTTTTCCCCCTTGGTTTTATCTAAAACTTTTTTGATCAAAAACTCAATTCAACGAGGAAAAGAAACCACTCAACACAAATATTTTACTTCTGTAGTACTTGATCGACAATTGAGTAATTTAGATGCAATTAATGTACATGTTTAATCGGATTCTTGATGTGTATCTACTAAAGGGAGACAACACCACAGATAAGAATTATTATGTGTTGTAGACGAATTAACAGGCTTATCAATGTATATAAGTATACCAAAAATCTAGGTGCTGTCGACATAGCTTGTTCTATCTTACCCAGAATTTGAAATTGACCTGTCAGTTTGCCCACATGAGTTCTGTCTGGATTAAATAGGCAGCAATCAGAAAGAAAACTTTAGGGGGCTCCACACAGATCATTTCTAAATGTGCTCTGACTCTGAAATTAGAATCTGGGGAGTAATTGCACCAGGTGAGGCTGGAACTTCCGCCCTGTGCTTACCTTCCCCCCTCTGGCCTTTTCCTCAAACACTTTCCACTTCTTGGTTCTTTATGTTTCCAGCAGCCAGGTCCAGGGTTTGCCCTCAGCAGACTGCTCTTGGCCTCAGTTCTGTGGCCAGCTCCCTCCTGTGGGAAGAGTGCCCTCAGTTCCTTCCTCACAGGTGCAGACAACTCTGTGGTGTACCTCACAGCCCAGAGCTCCCCAGCAGGATCAGGCTGGAGCTACCCATAAGAACTTTTTCCGAAGAGCAGACCTTTTTCTCCGCAGTGATTCACACACCTCAAACACTTCCTCAAAAAAAAAAAAAAAAAAAAGACTTGCAGACAGATTTTCTTCTCAAGGTCTGTTTCTGAAGACCCTAACATTTTGTAACAGTCAATCTATTTAAACGAGACTGGGAAACCTTGGCTTCTCCAGTGTAACAGAACAAGGAAGTTGTTGTACTTAAGTTTTACTTGTTTGTTTTTCAGTATTAAAGAATGCCTGGCAATGCCTGGATAGCCAGGAGCCAAAAACTGGACAGCCCAGAGACCTAGGATTGAACCGAATGTGACAGGCAAAAAAAAAAAAAAAAAAAAAAAAAAAAAAAAAAAAAAAAAAAAAAGTAAATGAAATGATACCTAATGACATTCAGCTATACTCATAGACTGGAGCCAGCTTGAATCATCACCAGGGAGTCTTCATCCAGCAATCGATGTGAGCAGATACAGAGACCCACAGCCAAACATTAGGCAGAGCCCAGGGAGCCCCAAGGAAGCCAGAGGGGTTGAGGATACCACAAGAACATGGCCCACAGAATCAACTAAGCAAGGCTCGTAGGGGCTCGCAGAGACCGAAGGGACAATCCTGGAGGCCGTAGGAGTCTGAGCTGGGTCCTCTGCATATACATTATGGCTGTGTAGGTGGTTGTTCTTAAGAGGGACTCCTAACAGTGGGAGTGGGGAGTCTTCTCTGACTCTTTTGTCTGTGCCTGGGACCCCTTTCCTCCTACTAGGTTGCCTTGACTAGGCTTTATATGAGGATGCTTTCCTAATCTTATTGTAAGTTGATAGCACGCGGAGGCCTGTCCTTTTCTGAAGAGAAGTAGAGGAGGTGTGGCTCTGGAGGAGACGGGAGTAAAGGAAGGGCTGGGAGAGGGGAAAGAGGAGAAACTGTGCTCGGGGTGTAATAGATCAGAGAAGAATAAATAAATTAAAAACTTTCTGAAAAAAAAGGAAGTATGCTGACCCTCACTTTTAAATGAAAAAAAAATTATAAACAGTTTAGGATTATATGTGAAGAAAGCAATTGAATGTGTAATTATTAAAAGATTAAGGTGATATTAATCATTCCAGGAAAATTATGCCCATAGTTAAGAAAGTGGGTATGTCAACAATTCTATAATGAGGGAGACATTCTTTTTTAAAAAAAATTAGAATGCTATCTCTGGACATGGTATGCCCATTGCACACAAGAATATGCTTACATGCACTATACCTGTCAAAGGAGTTAAGGGAGTTAAAACTCCAATATGGATCTGAGAGGGGCATGCAACACCTCACCTCTATCTGAGGAAGTACTGGCACTTGATGGCTACTGGGGTGGGGAGAATCAATCACCTTATTTTAGGGGCCTACCCAACAGTAACTGGCCCATGCTCCAGTAGATGAGTACTCATGAGTGAGCATGACATGCGGCAGCCTTCACTGTACTCCGTGAGTTAGTGGAGGGGGCATGCACGGACTTAGGATGGGGATAGGGGTGGAGGGTGTGAGGAGGAGTTGGAGGGAGCACACTGAGGGTAGATTTTATATCAAATGCTTTGTATATACATAGGAACTGGTGGCACTCAGAGAAAGGATAGCAGGCTACCAAGAAGAGACTTGATACCCTATGAGCATATATAGGGGGAAGAGGTCCCCCTCAGCCACAGTCATAGGGGAGGGGAGTAGGGGGGAAATGGGAGGGAGGGAGGATTGGAAGGATACAACGGATGAGATAACCATTGAGATGTAATATGGATAAATTAATAAAATATATTTAAAAATTATTTTTAAGGAGAATGCTGAGTCCTTTGGGTATATGCTCTAAGGTGTGGTATAGCTATATCATATGATAGATTTAACTTAACTTTTTAAGGATTCCCCTTATTGATTTCCAGAACGGCTGCACAAGTTTGCTTTCCCACAAATAGTGAGTGAAGATCCCCCCTTCCCTTCATCCTCAGCAGCGTTTGCTGTCACTTGTTTTGTTGATATTAGCCATTCTGACTGGGATAAGATGGGATCTTGAAATTGTTTTAATTTACATTTCCCTAATTGCTAATGATGCTGAACACCTTCTGATCTATTTCTCAGTTATTTTTATTTATGCTTTTGAGAACTCTCTGTTCAGATCCATGGCCCATTTAAATTGGGTCATTTGTTTTATTGACTCTGCTTTTATGTATTATCTATTTATGTATTCTGTATATTAGTCATCTGTTGGGTATACCGCCAGCAAAGGTTCCTACCTACTCTGTGGGTTTCTTCTTTACTTGACTGATTGTTTCCCTACCTACCCAGAAGATTTTACGGTTTTGTGAAGTCCTAATTATCAAGTCCTGGCATTAACTCCTGGACAAATGGAATACTATTCAGGAACCTCTTTGCTACACATATATTGGCTGGATCACTGGCTATATTTTCTTCTAACTTGATATCCTGCTCTGCAGATATTTGCTCAGCAATGTTTCTTACCATCCTTTTCACAATTGGTAGGAAATAGAAACAATCTAAATGTCTCTCAACAGATGAATGGATGCTGAAAAAACAGGAGGCAGTTGTAACTAGGGAGGAGGGAGAGAAGTCAGCACAATAGAAGAAGGGATCAGGCACAAGGAGTACTGAGGTTGTTTGATACAGCTTTACAGAAGCATACTGTAACCGTATTATTTTATATTTATGTAATCATATTCTTTTATACTTAGAGAGAGAGAGAGGGAGAGAGAGAGAGAGAGAGAGAGAGAGAGAGAGAGAGAGAGAGAGAGAGAGGGGGAGGGAGGGAGGGAGGGAGTCTTATGTCTCTTGAGATGACAACACTCCCACCATTGGGGAACCACAGGCTAACAAAATCCCAGTACTAGGAAAGAGAAACCTTTTGACTGGTTAATCAGGATACTAAAAAATGACTCATAAAGTAGTATAGACTATTTATTTTTTCATATGTTTGAAGGTTAAGCCCTTGTTGCTATAGACATTGCACACTTAGAACCCAGATCTTGGATGATTTGAACTGGAACTAACTGGAATGCCTCATTGGTGCGGTCTAGCTTCTACAGTACCAGGAGATGCTATACATGCTGCCATGGGATGGAAGGGAAGGGTAGTCCTCCTACCTGACTGTGACATCTATGAACCACAACAATGAGCAACGTGACAAGATTTCCATAAAGGTGCAGCATACATCACTCACACGATAGCAATAACTGGCAGATATCTAATTGTACTTATGGCTCGCTCAACAGGATAGAAACCATGGCTGTTACTAGAAACTTGGCTAACTTCTTAGACTAGTGAGGTCATGGGCCTTGGAAAAGACTCTACCACCTCCACTTTGTTCTACTACTGTAATTCCTAAGTCTTACCCTTATACCCACAGATAAGTGCAGCTACCACCCTCCTCAAACAAGCTCCGCTTTACAGAAGATGGAGACCATCACAGAAAACCACAATGGGACGCAGCACAGAAATCAAGGGATCATGGTGATCCTGGTCCATGGATGCGACTATATAACAACACCTTAACCTATGACCCAGGGAATATTGCAAAAGAGGTAGTGGCTGGGGATTGTAAGAGCCAGGGGCCAGAATACTAGGAAGTTGCTGGGAAAATCTCTCATAAAATAGCTGCATACTCATGATCTGAACAGTGGTACTATGAACAGACATGCTAACAGGGAAGGGGGAAATTTAGTTAGCCTGCACAGTTATGGTTTCCTTTATGGTATTTTCATGCATGAAATATATCATTTTACTTTGTTCCTATTTGATAACCCTAGTATTTTCCTTTGCTCCTCTTCCTGTTGGTTTTTTTCTTCCCTCCAAAGAGTTTTCCCTTCCCTCCTTGTACTCCTCCCTTTCTCTCTGTTTCTCAGTCTCTCTGTCTCTGTCTGTCTCTGTTTCTCTCTCTGTGTCTCTGTCTCTGTCTCTGTCTCTCTCATCTCTATCCATCAAGGGGATGAAAATAAAAAACTACAGTGATATTCCATCTTATTCCTAGAATGGCTGTCATGAAGAAAACAAAACCCAAGGATTTAATGGGGGAAAAAAGGATCCACCTACTCACTTACTCTATTGATCTTTAGTTTGATTACTATAAAACCAGTATTGGAGGGGCCCTCAACAACTCACATTATCCAGTCATAATGCTCTTAAGTATATGTACCAGAAGGATTGCCAGCCTATTATTCCAGAGATAATGTATACTCAATGCTTCCTGCTCACATCACTATTCACAGCAGCCTAGTGTGTTGATAAATTGATAAATGGATAAACGTGTTGAATACACGCACAGCAGAGTATCCTTCAGCCACAGGGAACAACAGTATCATGTAGTTTCAGGAAAATTATTGCAAAGATAGATCACTATGTTAGAGAAACCAGACTCAAAAGGCAAAATATGACTTGTTTTCCCTTATATGTGAAATCCAAAAGGTTGAAAGGAAGGAAGGACAGAGAAAGGAGAGGATGGAGAGAGGGAGGAAAGAGAAAAAACATGGGAAGGAGGGGACTGGAAATGTAAAAGGAGGTAATCTGCAGCTGTTTGGCAGGAATAAAGGAGGGTAAGATAGTGGGGCCATATAATCAGGCTATGTTATATGTAAATATGTCATGAAACCCACTGTTCTACATGCTGTTGTGTTCATGTGTTGCTTCATTTTTTTTTTTTTCTTGTCAACTTGAGGGAACCTCATTTGAGAAAATTCCTCCATCAGAGTGACCTATGGTAGGCAAGTCTGTGGAGGCTTTTCTTGATCAATAATAGCTGTAGGAGGACTCAGACCTCCTTCAGCCCTTTATTAGTGATGCCATCCCCGGGCATGTGGTTGTGAGGTGTGTCCCAGTGTAGGCTGAGCAAACCAGGACAAACATGGCGGTAGGCGGCATTCCTCCTTGGCTTCTGCTTCAGCTCTCATCTCGAGGTTCCTGCCCTGACTTCTCTTCAGGAAGGACTCTTATCTGCAGAGTGAATAAACCACAGAGGAAAGCAGGACCCTTCAGCTCTTTGCAGCAGTCTTCCTATATAATACAGACGTAAACAGGAATCATTATAGAAGGCAGGTCTTCTTTGTAACCCTCCCAAAAGTATTTCATGGAAAAATTATGTATGAAGGAATGCTGTTAGGACGCTATCGGCATGGGAGTGTTATGGGTGCGTTTTTAACTGTGTTTAGGAAGCTCTTGTCTCCAGAGTGTGTATAACAATGACCTGGGGTAGAGCAGGAGGAAGGAAATTCTTAAGACATAGCTGTGTGTGTTTGGCTTGAGGGCAGAGATTGGTTAGAATTGTCTACGAAATGATGAGATGGAAGGAAAGAGAAACTATTTTTAAGTAATAAAATAAAATATAATATAATAAGATAAGGCAAACAATGAATACACTAAATAGAACAAAACAAACAAGAAAAAGAGCCCAGGAAAAGGCATAAGAAACAGATATAAAGGCAGAGACCCACTCTCTCACACATTCCAGAATCCCATACAAAACACTAAACTGGAAGCCATCATATATATGTAAATGTCACTGAAAAGAATGGCATGTTAATTGGGCTAGCAGGGTGAATAGATGTAGCAAAAAGGTCCAATGGTTTTTATGACAGCAGACTGGGTTGTGTCTTGCTGGAGCAATGTGTCACTGAGGGTGAGCTTGAAGTTTCAAAACACAGGTGCTGTGTCCAGTGCACTCTCTGCTTGTGTTTCCTATTTGTGGCTCAAGATATGAGCTCTCAGAATCCAGCTCCAGCACCAATTTCAGCCATTTGCTCCCAGACTGCCCCAACACTGTGGACCCTAACCCTCCGCAGCCCTTGCTTCTTTCTGTATGTTGCTTTGGTTGTGGTGTTTTACTACAGCAATAGAAAAATAATTAACTAGTTGTCTTTTGAAATATCCTTCTCTGTGCTTACATTGAGCCAAGCATTTTCATACATTTTAAACTTTTGATTCTCAAATAACATCATGAAATATTCATTTTCATTTTACAGATCAGGGAACAGAAGCTGTGACATCTAGAAAGTCGTCAAGGTCACTGTATTAATGAGTGCAGAGGCAGGATTCGGGCCAGCTCAGTTTGATGCAAAAAGCATACATTTTATCAGCTATTCAATTTCTAGGAAGCAAGCAAACTCAATGAATAATGGGTTTTAGTTTAATTAGAAAGAAATAGGCTACAGAACACAGGACATACCTTAAATGTTTTGGTAATTTGGGTAAGGTAGGTCTTTTGGCTACAGCTAATGAGGTCTTCCTGCTACAGATATTTTATATAATTACTTGTGGTTTGATAATTTTTAGAATTTGTATTGCAGCTTGATTTTTTTGAAAAAAAATATTAATTTATTGCAACACAACCAAAAAATGCCATCTGCAAGAATTTCCTTAGCTAAGTTAAGTATGCATATATACAACAGGCAGTGGACCTCCAGGTGAGGGAGTGGGTAGTGTCGGTGTTTCTATGGCCTTATAGCCACATACTTCCTCTCCTTTCCAAGGCTTTACCTGATTAAAATAGGATTCTGCTGGGACGCTATTGCCCTCTACTGGTATTAAGGTCGCTCTACTGTCTTGTGCTGCTTGCGTTAAAATGCCCTTTACTCACGGAAATGACTGTAGTCTTTTGCAATTGGCATGACAGCGGACCTGTGGGATAATATCTTGTAATTGCCATCTTTCTGTGTCTGCAGTTGGGATAATGAGGGTTATTTATCTCTCAGACTTCACTTTGCCATTCACATGTTTTTATGCTCCACACGAGTTATTTTGGTTTTGTTTCTGTTGCTGTTCCTCAGAAGTTTTCATTATATAGGCATATATCTGAGTAATACAACGGTACAGTCAGAATGGTTTCATCCTTTGATCCATTGGAGACACAGAGGTTGAGATGTCAGAAGCAGTATTTTCCTTGCAGTGTGTTGGAGGGGCCATGAGGCTTCCAGGAGAGCACTGTATATGTGAGAGAACAGGAGCCGAGCCCTGTTTAACTCATTTAGGAGCTCATGGGTTTGAATGTGTGATTGGACATCTCTCAGCGTCGATTTGACAACTGAACAAGGGATGTGATACTGCCTCTGTTAGCTTATGGAAACCACACGGGCTATAAGTCCCCTGAAATCAATAGTAGTACTGGATCAACTCAGAGTTTTATGTGATAATGAAGAAAGGTAGGATTGGCACGTGAAAGTGTGGATAATATGAAAGAAGGCTGTATTTAGTCTTCTCTTAAAATTCATCTCACTGAATGCATCCTGTACAAAAAAAAAAAAGAAAAAAGAAAAATGATTGGCAAATATTAACATGTTTAATATATAATAAAATAAAATCTACCTACAGTCAATTCTTTGTCTAAGTTAGAAAGCTGAGTTTCGCAGGCCAGTGACATGTCAGAGGGCCTGCATTTCATTCCTGGAAACTAAATGGTGTGAGGAAAGAGCTGACTCCTACTGGTTGTCCTGTGACCTCCACACACATGATTAGGCACACAAATGGACACCCCGCCCCACACACACACATGTGCCTAGGCACACAAATGGACACACCCATACACACACACACACACATTGTGCCTAGGCACACAAATAGACACACACACACACACACACACACACACACACACACGTGTGTGTGTGCCTAGGCGCACAAATAGACACATGTGTGTGCTTAGGCACACAAATGGACACACATAAGCATGTGCCTAGGCACACAAATGGACACACACAAGCATGTGCCTAGGAACACAAATGGACACCCACACACACATGCATGCCTAGGCACTCAAATGGACAGACAGGATTTTGTAAAAGGAAATCTGCATTAACAACCTTTGCTTAACATCATACTTTAACTATTTGTTGGGTCAGTTGTGACTTTTTTCTGTTAATTTTATAATGACAAAACTGGTTCAGTCTTTGGAAGGAGATGGTCCTTGGTTTTCTTTCCTCATTTGTTATTTGGAGAAAAGTAGTAATTGGACTTCTTCAGGATTTTAATTAAATGAGAAATTTGTATGGCTATCAACTCAAGGTGATTGTAGGTTCTTAACAAACACTTCCTTTTGAAACTTAAAAACAAATATCCAGGGTAGGAACTCCTATTTTTTTTATTTAAGTAATTTATTCAGATTACATCTCAATTGTTTCCCCCTCACTTGTATCTTCCTGTTTCCCCCTCCCTCCCTCTTTCACTCTATTCCCTCCCCCTAGGTCTGTGACAGAAAGGGACCTCCTCCCCCACCATATGATCACAGCCTATCAGGTCTCATCCTGGTAGCCTGCTTACCCTTCCTCTCAGTGCCACCAGGCCTCCCCACCAAGGGGAAGTGGTCAAATAGGGGGTATCAGAGTTCAAGTCAGAGTCAGTTCCCGTTCTACACACAACTGTGGAGAATGTGCTGTCCATTGGCCAGATATGGATAGGGGTTCTAGGTTTACTGCGTGCATTGTCCTTGGTTAGTAGAGTACTTTGAGCAGACCCCTCTGGGTCCAGATCCACCAGCCTTGATGGTCTTCTTGTAGGTTTCTAGGACCCTCTGGATCCTTCTATTTCACCATTCTCACAAACCTCTCCACCTGGAGTCACACTAGCAAGTCCCAGCATCGATCCCAATCTCCTGCTAAGTGAAGAATTTCAGGGGACATCCCTTTTGGACTAGCGTCCAATTATAAGTGAGTATATACCATTTGATTCTTTCTGGGTCTGGCTTAACTCACTCAGGATCATCATTTCTAGTTACATTCATTTGCCTACAAATTTCAAGATTTCCTTGTTTTTAATAGCTGAGTAGAATTCCATAGTGTAAATGCACCACAGTTTCTTTATCCATTCTTTGACTGATGGACATCTAAGTTGTTTCCAGATTCTGGCTATTACGAATGAGGCTGCTATGAACATAGCTGAGCAAATGTCCTTGTTGTGTGGTGGAGCATCTTTTGGCTATGTTCTAAGGAGTGGAATAATTGGGTTTTGAAGTAGCCCTATTCCCAGTTTTCTGAGAAAGTGCCAGATTAACCCCCTCTTTACCCGATATTTTTAAAGAGAAAACTGAGGCATAGAGAATTTGATGATTTGCAAAAGATCAAAAAATGTATAAATGTTACAGTTAAATTCATCTTGACAATCAGGTTCTTATGTCTATATTAACTAACTGTTGATTCAACTTTGAAAATTGGTGAGAAAAATGCTTTATAAAATACCACTGTGACTATTGATATGAATCAAATAAATATTTCCCACTTTCAGAACAAAATGCTTCTTAGATTAACATTTTCAAAATGAAATGTTTTAGGATTGTCCTGCTTGCCTTTATATTTTGATTTGAGCAGTTAGGACTAAGGCTATGTAGAAAAATTTCTTTACATACACACATTTGGATTCTTTGGCTGCTTGTGGGGTTTTTGTTTGTCTGTTTGCTTGCTTGTTTTTAGCTACATGACATTAGAATACCATCCAATGCCTGGGGTCCCTGACCTACAAGATTTAGGTGGGAGATGAGATTCAAATAAAGTGACACTTTAAAGTTGAATCCCAGTTAGATTCCTAAGGTACTTAAGAAAACAAGGCCTTGAGTGGGTTGATCATAGACCTGTGCGTTTAGCATGTATACATCTCTGTTTTTTTTGCTACTCAAATTTTTGCAATTTCAAACACCAAACCTTCTAATTCATATTTGATTAAAAAGTGCCCTAATTATCTCATTCGCCTCTATTACCCTCCTCACCACCACACCCTTTTCAGCTGACAAATTTTACATTCTATCTTATTCCAATAGACAAGATCCAACATTTTAATAATGTTTTTTCCCTGTTAATATTATACAGTGTCAAGCCTGAAGTTGTATTACCTTAGCTTCAGTAATATTGTACATTTCTAAACCAGGCAATGAGCCATAGTTAAAAATTTTTCTTTCAAAGCAACGTCACAGATCTGTACTATTAGATAATAAATGGTCTATTTAGTAATGAAGTAACTTTTAAATCTTAGCTTCAAATATTGCTATGCTTGATGGGCATTCTATTGGAGTTTGCTTCCCATTCATTCTCCGTCGTGGTAATGTGTGCCTTTAAAATGCATTGACATTATTTTAATGAGATCCCAGATAGGAATTAGGACAAACTAAATGATTATTAAATATATATTAATTATGTAGCATCAGCTACATAATACCTGAGTACTGATGATATAAAGAGAAACTCTGAAATGAAACATAATGTTTGTCATCAAAAGACCCATAGCTTCCAAGCCAGAAAGAAGCCTGTACAAATCAATAAACTGCAGAGGGAAGATAATATTTTTAACTGTACAGTTTATTCTAGAGTGTGCAACAACCCTACCATATAGCTTCTTGCTTCTTCCCTGATTTGAATTATTTTAAGGGCACTTGATGAGTTTTTAGAAAACTCAAGCCAATACCATGTTTGGCGAGGTATGTTATTGTAGTCATCTTGACTCTTGGCTTGCACTTGTATGCCTGGGGTCGCCTCTCATTCTTAGACAGAGAAGGGAGAACCCAGAGATGGATCCAAGCAAATAGTAAAGATAACAGAGACAGCTGATCCATAATGCAGCCTTTGTTCCCAATTGGAGAGTCTTGCTAGAGAAAGAGAAAACAACAACAACAAATAGATCTCTTAAAAACCTCCTGTAGTGAATAATGTATTTTCCATAACTTTATTTATTTGTATTGCAATTAAATGCTAACACTGAACTAAAGATAACTCTGCATTATCATTTTTTTATAACAAAGTATAAATATATGTTCAGTAAGGAACATAAAATAAACTATGTCAATGTTCTGAAATGTACTTACTTACCTATTATCTAATTTATTTGCCAGCTTGGGGGAGGTTAAATCTAGGACCTTGCACATGCTATGCAAGTGCTCTGTCACTGAGCTACACTCTCAGCCCTGGACTTATTTTCTAAGTGGAGAAATGCAATGGTCTTTATGTAATGTGTCATTTTTACTGACAGTCATGGAGCTTATGTGACACTATATCCCTAGGCTGCCAGCATCATGTGCTTTAAATTTTTGAGGGATAAAAGCAGGAACTATAAATCCTGATGAGCACCAGATTCCAAAGGATGCTTTATGAGTTAAGATTTCAGTCCTACTAGAACTCTCCTCCATATTGTCACAAAAACTTGCTGAAATTGCATTTTCAGGATGAGTGCTGGCTTTCCGTATGTTCACTAAAACTAAAAGCTGGCATCTCACTCAACCAATTACCTTCATAATAACGTATATGGATTATGGATTTAAATAGATTCCTCCAATAGGTCACCGCTAGTTCCTGGAAGACTTGGAGGTAACTAGGGGGAAAATTATGCCGTAGTTTCATTTTCATTTATTAAAAACTCCTAAATTATTTCTCTTGACACATTCTCTTTGCAACTTGGTTATGAGGACTTCTAACCTTTCTGAGTTTTGTAGGAATCATTTTTTGATGTCAATTTGTGATTTAAGATAAATATGGTAAGAGAATAGATTTTTGAGTAACTCAATTCCCAATTCCTCATCAGTATTTTTGAGACTTCATGGTACATATTACAGCCTTTTATTTTTTGGTAGGAGTGCTACCCCCACTCCCCCATTTGAGTGTGTGTGAAGAACATTTTTGTTCTTGTTGGAAGTTATCCATGAAGGTTCTGCTTAGATTGCTGCCAAGCTGCCATGCCATCTGCAGAACTTTCTGGGAAGCTATCCACATTGTGTGCGGCACCTCCCCCGGGGTGAGTTCACCTGGATGCCCCACTTGCCAGGTGAACACTGTAGGAGCCAGAAGAGCAAAATCACACCTGGAGGAGGGAGGTCTTCAGGTGCAGGCTCCCTCTGCTGCTGAAAGCTTGCTGAAAAGGACTTTACCAGATTGAGTTCCACCAGGACACAAACCTCCCTGAAGGGTGGATGCGGAGCTAATAGGTACCAGGTGGCTAGTGTGCTCAAAGCAGGATCACCTGCAGAACTCTTGCTAAAAAAAAAAAAAAAAAAAAAAAAAATTATTACAATGTGGCTTATTTTTATTTCACTGTAAACTACTAGAGGGGTCATATAAATAACAAGACTAGGAGTTCAAATTTCTTAAAGTAGGGGCATACTAGGTGGACTTATGGCATTTTCTATGATTCTCATGTACTATTTGCTAATGAAGTAAAGGTGTTTTACAAATAAATGAATTTATCATTAGATGGTGCTATATGCCCACGTCATTTAATGTTTTCCCCAACAGCTAATATTTAGTTTTTAAAATTGTGCCTTTATTAATTTATTCATATTACATCTCAATTGTTAGCCCATCCCTTGTATCCTCCCTTTCTTTCCTCCCTCCCGCTTCCCCCTCTACTCCCTTCCCCTATGTCTGTGACTGAGGGGGACCTCCTACCCCTGTATATGCTCCTAGGGTATCGAGTCTCTTCTTGGTGACTTATTATCTTTCCTCTGAGTGCCACCAGGCCTCCCCATCCAAGGGACATGGTCCAATATGGGACACCAGAGTTTGTGTGAAAGTCAGATCCCCTTCTCCACTTAATGGTGGAGAATGTCCTGTCCATCGGCTAGACTGGGTAGGGGTTCGAAGTTTACTGCCTATATTTTCCTTGGCTGGTGCCATAGTTTGAGGAGGACCCCAGGGCCCAGACCCGCCTGTAGTTTTCCAGGACAAGGGATGGGCTAACAATTGAGATGTAATATGAATAAATTAATTAAAAAAAAGAAAAAGAAAAAGAAATCAGTTAGATAATCATATGTTCTTAGACAGAACTCTTCATATATTCCAGAAAACTCTGAATACAGTTCTAATGGATTTTTGTTTACAAAGATAGGTTAAAATAAATGTTCATAAAAGGCTGGTTTTTTTTACAGAAATATAATTATATAAATGCAAAAATAAAAAAATAAAAATAAAATTGTGCCTTAACATTAAGAAATTTACGACTTACCTAAAATTTAAGTCATATTTGCCAAACTAGATGCGTTTTAACAGAGCAGCAACAAAACAAAGCCAAACCCCCAGAAGAAGACAAAGCTCGTGTAATCTGTAACCCTATGTCTCTGTGACATCACTCTGCCATCACGTCTGTTACTACTGCTGTGAGCGCTGGCCACCATTTCACCATTTAGATCGATTCATCTTGATATGACTAAAGACATCAGAATCATACAGAATTTTCTTGAAAATGAACAATCCTGAGGCTCTAGTATGTGAACCGCACCCATAGTGAGGTCGCCTGAGCTGGTCTGTGTTCTGAATCATCTTTTCATCCTCCGTTTATGAACTTAGAAAGAAACTTGAAATGTTTTGTATGGCCCCCCCCCTCTCTCACACACACACACACAAAGGGACAAAGTAAGAATAATCTACTAGGACATAATCACATTCATGCTTTCATGCAAAATTATACTGTGTATTCATGTAGTCTACCAAAACAGTCTGTAGTGAATACAAACTGATAAGCATTTACAGGAGGAACAGACGGTGTGCAAATGAATTCAAGTCAACAAAAACTACCTACCTATTCAGAGTCCGGGGTATAAACATGTATCTTCCATTGCTCCAATATTAATCTATTGCAATCTGATAGACAGTGGCCTACAGTGACCTCAGTATCATCATATAGTTTTATAACCTTAACTATCGTTAAGTTACATTCTAAGTATTATAAACAAATCCCTTGCTGTTTCTGAGAAGGATCACTTCCCTTACCTCTGGACCAGTTTGTGCCTTCTTTCTTCTCTAGTACAAGCTGGCACTCTGTCCGTGTTTGTGTGGTTACAGCAGTGCCGGACAGCATGAAGCCTGTCTGTTTCTAAGATTTCTCTATGACAGTTCACATTAAATTTCAAAGATGGCAAAAGGGCAGAAGAGATTCCCGTTTTAAACAGGTCATTCTGATTATGAGTCCCCTCTTGTACTTGAGAGTCAAGAACTAAACATGATGTTCAAAATTTTCTCACCTTTACCAATTTGGTACTAAAGTTAGCAACTTATATTTCAGTGTATAAAATTTACTTTTGAGGCTGGGTGGTGGTGGCACATGCCTTTGATCCCAGCACTCGGGAAGCAGAGGCAGGCAAATCACTGTTGAGTTCGAGGCCAGCCTGGTCTACAAAATGAGTCCAAGACAGCCAAAGATACATAGAGAAACTCTGTCTTGAAAAAAAAAAAAACTTTTGAATGTTTAATTAAATATCTAAAAATGTCTTGAAGGAAAGGTCATACCATACAACAGTGTGCATGAGGTATGTATGTATGCATGTACATATGTGTGCTTATAGGTACTAGAGTGTAGATAGGGGCTCATTATGTAGCCCAGGTTGACATGGAAACTTAGCTCTTGCTGTGCCCTCTTGAGTGATGAGGTTACAGGCGTTCATTTCCTCACTAGGCTCAGAAATGGATTCTTAAGACAAAAAATTCTTAGTGTTGAAATATTTATTTTTAACACCATAATCATTGCATAACATTTCATTAAAATATGAAGTTCCAGTGTATACTGAAGGAAGGCATTTAATTTCAGAAGGCCTTTTTCCTTGTCAGCGAAGAATATGCTTGGATTAGATTATCTCTTTGCATTTTTTTGGTTTGAACTTAGAAAACAGGATGTTTTGAACTTTTGATTAGTAAAATTTAGAGAGTGTACTGAAATGTTTCAGATGTTTAGTACCAGGAGCACAGTGACACTTTCCTGACAGTTTCTCTGAAAGTCCATGAGATGGTGCTATGTCCCTGTATAATAAGTTCCCATTCACTATTTCTCAAACACTTGTTACAGTCATCATAAGTGGCAACCATTACTTCAAAATCTATTGCAGTTAAAAAAAAAAAACAACTCTAACTTATAAAGAGAATAATTAGTGCTAAAATTTACTATTTAAATTAAAAGTTGAAAATTTTCATTAAGTGCCATTAGTTATTAAATACATTTATGGGGGAAACTTATCTTTCTAATTGCATTATTAGATCATAATGCTCCAAACCATTGGTACCTAATGATAATCATCATTAGCTATGTCTGTTAGAGGTCATAGGTCCAATCAAGTCTTAAATATAGGATTAGTCATAAAAAAAAAAAAAAAAAAAAAAAAAGGACTTACCGGTTTCAAGCAGATTGTGATGTGATGTGGAATTGTGTTTTTAACAGTGTCTGGAAAAGTTAAATAAATGGAAATGGTGAAGGGGAAGGCAGATGTATTTGGAGAGACTCGGAGGGGCCAGGTCTCATGTTTATTGCCCTGGATTGTGGATCAGAGACAGAGAGTGACTGCCACCACTCAGAGATAAGAAACAGCTGCCAGTGTCACAGCTGAGCTGTAGGGTTTGACGCTGCGGTTTGCCTGGGGATGAGATGCCATTGTGACAGTGATGCCAAGCGAGAATCCAAGGCATTCGCTGCAGAACTCATCCTTGCCATTATTCCCAATCCCAATGTCATCTACTGATACCCTATTTGCACAGGGGTTCCAGAACATAGATGATAAGGAAGCTAGGAAAGTGGTTTCCAGGGCTGTGGCCATGATAGTAAACATTACAATGTATAGGAGCGTTAAATGGTGCAAACTTTTGCAAACAATAGCCAGCACAGGTGGTGTGGGATCTTTGGAGATGTGTACTGCATGCGGGCACTTGACAACAGAACACCGAGGTCTTTTTATAAGATAATGCTTATGAAATATTTATTTTTATCCAACCATGTGATTGGATACGCTCCTTTTTACTTGAGTGCATCTTTGCATTATTGTAGATAAATTCTAAGATGAGAAATCAAAATCAATATACTTGTTAGTAGATCTATCACCTATTTATTTATTTATATAGGGCAGAGGTGAAATCTGAGGCTTCAAACATGTAAGCAAGTGCTTCGTGACTAATCGCACCTATGACCCAGTATATCTCTTTACTAAATCCTAGTCACCCCAACATCACATGCCTAAAAGCCTTTAAGTTTGCAAATTATGACAGACCAAAAAGGAAAAGAGATGAAGGAAGGACATCATTGAGAGGGCTCAGCCCATATCTGCACCTTCTGCAAATCCTGGCAACCGAGTTTCATCCTTGGAACACAAATGGTGGGGAGAAAGAACTAACCGACTCTTTCAATTCATCCTCTGACCTCCACAGACATGTGGGGGCATGTGCCTTGCCCCTGCCTCTCCACTAATAGTTGCAAAATTTTTCAAATAAATAAAGGAAGAAGAAAAGAAAGCATGGAGGGAAGACGGGATGGGACAAGAAGTTAATGCCCCAAATGTTTATTTAATATTCCCAATATGTTTGTTTAATATCTATCTTGGAATGAGAAAGAGGAGAGGTCTTTGTTAAAAGTGTGTGAGCACTAATCTTGTCTTTTTGCCAGTTCTAGAAATAACCTGCGTGCCTTTGCAAATGCCAGGCAAGGCCTCTACCACTGAATCCCAGAAAACTCAAGGCATCTTACAGCGAGAGAACAGACTGAGCTCAGGGAAAGCAAAATGCAAAGTAAAGTGGGAATGATGAAGCTGAAGGTTTGCTGCTGAGACATCAATGACCCCTTTGTCGTGTGACTCACCACCACACTGATAACAGGTATTATCCTCCAGGACTCTGCAACCCAAGGCTGGGAGTCATAACATCTGTGCTATGCTGTTGTTAGGTAGACCTTGGTGGTGCCTGTTGTGAAAGCATTTGTCAGGACATGTGCTGTGTCCTGTGTCCTCTCAAAAGTCCCATAGTCTTCTGCTATGTATGCTTGGTCATAAGCTAGAGGAACTACCTAGAAGCTTTAGGGTGTGGGCTTGACTGGAGGAGGAGGGTTAACAGAGAGGACTTTTGAAAGTGTTCCCCACATGTAGTTTTAGGCACCCTTTCACCCTGTGGGTCTGTACCATGTGGAGAGTGTCTGCCACAGTCTCGGGCTGCCATTACCTTTGCCTAGCCTTTCCTGCTTTCATGGCTCTGCCTCTGAAACTGTGAGCCCAAAGGAGCCCTGCCAGGTTATTTTGTCATAGCAATATGAGTATACTGTGTGTAATGGCTCTGGGTGGCACTATTTTGCCACTTAAGTTTTATGGTCATTGTGAACAGGTAGGACTGTATTAGCTGAGCAAACTGGTAAGTGTTAACTACTATTTAAAATAGGTAATATAAAGAAATAGTAACAGAAAGACCTGGAGTTCCATACTGTGTAAAACCAGCAAATGAGAGAATTCTTTAAAGGAGAAAATGGCCATGGACAAGGCAGTGGTGTATGAAGACCAGCCAAGTGGAAAGGTTATCACTAAGTTAGAGGAGGGGGCTGTTCACCAACAGAGACTCTCCTTCCATTTTAGGACTGGTTTTATCCTCCCTTTCTCTTATGCCTATTCAATCCCATCTATACACAAAGTTTCTGTTGAGCTGGTTTTCATAGTGCTATGAGTTGGCAGGTGGCATCATCACCATGGTTACTAAGTGTCCACAGAGAAGGAAAGTGTAGAAATTGTCTATTGCCGGCTCTGATGTACTCGCTCTATTCGATCGACGGTTTTTATTTCTTTCCCTTCATCTCTCCCCCTCTCTCTTCACACACAGCTTTGGCAAAAGTAAATGTTACTAGCCTGGCGTAGTGGCTCTCGCCTTTAATCCAAGCACTCAGGAGGCAGAGGCAGGTGGATCTCTGTGAGTTCTAGGCCATCCTGGTCTACAAAGCAAGCCCAGGATGACCAGTGCTACAGAGAGGAAACCGTCTCTCGAAATAATAGCAGCCACAACAACAACAGCAACAAAATAAATGTCACTAAATTGTTCCCACAAAGTTTCAAAAAAAAATGGAAAAATAATAATATAAATCCTATCCAGTATTTTTAATTTATTATTGAATAAGTAGAACTTAGATTACCAAAAAGGGCTGACATATATCCTCTTTGGGAATTTTCCATTTTCAGAACCCAGCACTGGGAGAAAAGACAAGGTTAACATAAGTGATAAAAATATTGGACAATTATAAAAATGTTTTTTAGATCTTTTACATGACAATTAGAGGTGTCTCCTACTTTGTACTGGAATTCTTTGTCTTTAAATATCATCAATACATCTCACAGATCTTTGGATCCTACATCTGCAACAGTATTCAAGAAGCCAAAAACCTAAAATAAAACTCTGCATGTGTTGTCATAGCCCATTATGATCAAATTCTCTGTCACAGCTTTGGCTCTATCCATATGTTAATTTCCCTTTAAACTACTATTACTCATGGAACCCATGAGAGATGTGGTCCTTTCATATGTTTTGCAGAGGTAGTAATAGATTGATGCTGGGTATTTAGCTGTAGAGCCATCCATTTAAGCACAACGCTTTGTGATCCATTTAAAAATAATGTATTCATTAGCTCTGTTGGATCCAGACATTGTCAGCACTATGCAAGTGCTCGGACAATGTATTTGAGAGTTTATTTTTCTCTGTGGATGTTTGGGTTTGTTGGTTTTTTACATTTCCTCCCTGATAAACTTGAAACAAATACTGCAGAGTATAAGGCTGGCACTTTGGAAAGATGAGATTTATGCTGAGACTGTAGAGTTGTAAATTCTTTGTGACAGAATAAATGATAACCAAGTGATTATTGTAGACAAAAGGCTGCTCTCATGTTACAATATACAGGGCTAGGTTTTCTGTGTTGATGAATATCCTGTTCTTCAGAAAACAGCATTAGAATAACCTATTCTCTGAAGGAAATGATGGTTGGAGTAGCACATTGCTCTGTCATTAAATTGTAATAATAATAATAGCATCTGCCGTTTGTTTCTCATTGAGTAGATTAGCTGGCAAAAATGGCATGTGTATGTATATATGCATACATATTCTACTCAAGTCTCATTTTCTCTGTCTGTAGACAGAAGAAAACATAAAAGTTACTAAGCTTATCTGTTATAGGTACTGTGTGACTTGAAACGTCATACTGTCATCATCTTTGAAAGATGACTCCAAAAATGCATAATTGGAAGGTTAAGGTTTTTTTCAAAAGAAATAAATATTATTTAGAGTGAGTCTATAAGAAAAATATATACAATCTTCCTCTTGTAGAGATAAAAATAATCCTGTTAGTAGATGATGTAAATATCTATCTTCATTTACTCCTCAACAGATTTTGAATGTTTTGCTATAGTTGCCCATTGGTAGAGTTTCCTCCCCCTGCCACTACTGCATGACTTGGCTCTGGTGGATGGCATGGTAGTAGTTATTATTCATGCAGAGCACTGAACAGTGCTTGCATGGCATGTTTATTCTTTTGCATCTCCATTACTGCCCAGAGAAAACCACTCTTCACAGGCTGGGGACTCTCAGGAGACCGAAATACCCAATGTCAGCAGAGTCTTGGAAGAGTTTCAGTTAGGTAGGGGAGAAAGGCTTTCTTTATAACCCCTGAGCTAGCTGTATGGCTGTTTGATATGTATTATTGTGAAAAGAGCAGATAGACACACTAATCTATGAATAATGTGTTGGCATATACTAGTTTAAATTAACACGTAACAAAATAATACTTTCTTCATTCTTTGTTACTCATAATAACTGTTGTGTCAAAAATTGGGGTTAGTTTGAATTATACATGATTTTCAAATAAACTCTTGTGGGTTTAAACTGGCTCATGCATTTTTATTCCTTTGAGCTTTTTCTTTCCTTTTACAGATTCCTTACCCAACTGTATTTTTTCTAAGAAACATCTAAAGCTAACTCTCAGCGTACAGTCTTTGAACTTGACAAATAATACACTTAGTAGAATTCAAAAGAAGGGTATTCCACTGTTTGAATGACTCATTTGGCAATTACTTATTCTGCTGTTGATTATTTTCCAAAATTAGTTTTTGAATAATCATTTCTAGTTAGTTCCAAATAATTAAACTAATTTTCCAAGCAGGTTTATTCTCAGAATTTAGTTTAATCATATTAAAATAAAGTAAATATGTAGTGAGAGCAATTGTACTTTAAGTTCTTTAGTCCTAAATGTGAATAATTTAATGGATTGTCTCCTAATTAAAAGTATAAGATTACACCAACTGGCTCTCCAATTCCAAATGGCCAACCCTGAGAATATTACATACAAGTCACATTATGAAAGAAAAAAAAAACAAGTAACATTACGTAGTCTAAGCATGTTGCTCTTATGTAATTATGTATTCAATTAGTGTAAAAGGCCACAGAATTTAAATAAAACATGTAAAGGTATATGGGAAGGTTTAGAGGTAGTAAAGGCAAAGGGAGAAATAATATAATGATATTATAATCTAAAAACTAAAAGAAATAATTTTAAAAATCAAATTAAAAAGTAAAACTAGAGCCCAAAAGTGTATCCTTGTGACCTCAAGAATTATTAGAATATATGTAGCTTACTGCCATAATTGGTTTCTGAATACACACACACGTGCATGAATGTGTACAAATGTACACACGCACACACACACACACACACACACACACACACACACATTCCAAATTAATAGAGATGTTATCAGTGTCACGGTGCTGAAGTACTGTTCTAATGGTGCTGATTTTGGACCTAACTCCTTTTTGAAAGCGTATACAGCTTTTTGTTTATAAGTGTCTTATCACCTTGAAATTTTGCCTGACCTTCAAGGTTCTCCCACATCTCTGGGTCTCTACAAACCCTTCTAATTTACACAGTTCATTCGTTGTCTGAGAACAACTCAGAAGTTAACAAATTATCTGATCCTAAAATGGAATGGGAGATGGAAGGCTTCACAACCGCTTTAAATAGGTGGCTCTAGAGACGCTGATGCTGCTTCTAGACGTCAAGTATGCCTGCTTCACTCTCTGGGCCCTCTACACTGGTCCAGGCTCCTCTCTATGCTGCAGCGTGCACTCTGGGATATTCTTCAGTGTGTTGACCACATAAGTCTTCTCTTCTCAGTCGAGGTAGTGTTATCATTCAGTGTCACAGACCCTGAGACTCACCTAAGTGCTTTGCTGTTCTGCTTCCTTTACTGTTGGCTGCTGCAGGGGTGGCCTTTCCATTAGATAGTGAGTTCTTTCTGAGAAGAAGTTTGTGTAAGGCTTGGAACCTCACTGGTCTCCTGAGTGTATCTATAGAATAAGATCAGGGATCCAGTTTCTTTTGTAATAATAATGAGACAAGATCTGGTTAAAAGTCCCTGGTCAGTCATGACTATCTGTTGTAACAATTATGTATTACTAACAGTTTGTTTGAAACTAAGTGGATATCAACATTTTAAAAATTGATTTTTTTTTATTTTAGCACATGAATTTCTCTTAAATATTGAACAACTTCCAGGTTTTCCTGAAATATTTATAGGCTTGGGATTTCTTCCATTTACTGAAGTATGGGGTTTCCTGTCTTTGGATGCACTAAAATTTTCTTTTCTATAAAATAATTTCTAAAACCACAATAATGGGTTTTTCTATTTATACAGATCTTTACAAACTTTTTATTAGCCTTTTTTGATAATTTCTTTTTAAGTTTGTTTTTTATAGTTTTTGTGCTCTATAAAAATTATATTAATTTCTGATTATGAGTAATTTGATATATTTTAATGAACAAATTAATTTCTTACTCTTTCTAAAATGAATTTAAGTGTGAGATATTAAATAGTGGTGAACTGAAGGTTATAAAGAGCCATATCAATGTTTCTGCAATGATCTTTTTAAATAACAGATCTAATTTGACATTAATAATAGCAGGTTATAGTAGGTTATATACATGTCTGTCTGTGTGCGCATATATGCATATGTGTGTGTATAAAACTCAATAATTTGAAAGAAAACAGGAAGAGATATATGGGAGAATTTAGAGGGAGGAAATAGAGAAACATAATGAATTCCTATAAAAAAAATGAGCAAAACAAAACAAAATAATTATAGTATCCAATTAGAAGAACTGACTAGAGTGAAAAACAAAAAATGTTGCCTCACCCTGTGCCTCCATGCTGGAGTTGGGCTGCTGAAGCTATTAACTGTTAGGAAATGAAGCGATATGTGCAAATTGTGCCAGAAACTCAAAAGTCAATTCATTTGAATTGAATTATTGGCAATCAGGAAAGCTGAAAATGCCAGTAGCTCTCTAGTATGCTTATTTTTAAGGAAAACTTACTCAAAAGAAAAAAAAATGTTCAGTTTCCCATAATCACAGTGCTACTAACAGATTCACGTAGGGCACAGAGTTCTTAGAGTTTTCCACTTAAGACTCTTTCCACATAGGAAAAAGGTGTGTGGCCCTGAGTATATAGTGTATAAACAGATATAACAGGTATACACATGCTGTGTAACAGTTTTATCCAAGATTGGACATACCAGGATGCTCCTGAAACAGGAAGGTAAACAAATGAGCTTCGGGAAATCCCTGAAACCAAACAGATTTACTATATCACTCTCTACCAAAGAAGAGCCATGCTGCAAAGAAGAATCTCAGACAAGCAAAACAGCAACCTGCTGAACTGCTGGAAGAGGTTTAGACCAGAGTTATTTGGAAAGGGTACTATACATCCTGTTGAGCTATGTGGAGGCTTTGCAGTGTGCTCCAGGTTTTTATTAGCTGTCATCCACGCTGGGGTGGGCCAGCTGTCGTTAAGTCATCTCTGCTTCCATAAGTGTGCCCAATAAAACTCACTGGTTCAAGCCGGGCGGTGGCGGCGCGCACGCCTTTAATCCCAGCACTCGGGAGGCAGAGGCAGGCGGATCACTGTGAGCTCGAGGCCGGCCTGGTCTACAAAGTGAGTCCAGGACAGCCAAGGCTACCCTGAGAGACCCTGTCTGGAAAAAACAAAGACAGACAGACAGACAAACAAACAAACAAGCACTCATTTGGCTCACCGAATTGGACTCGTCTGGTGGTGTCTGCACTTTGGTCTGTTGTGGTATGTGGGATGAGTAGAAGCGTGTGCTGCGTCCCCCCAGGAAAAATTTTGTTACACAGCATTGAATATTTCCTGATAGTTAATCAAACAACTTTTATTTTAAAACAATTTTTTAGTATGTACATGATTTTACCATTTATTACAAATGAAAGTAATTTTGCAGACTGAGTAGATGTAAATGCTCATTCTTTTTAGATGAAGCATTAAGTGTTGGCCTAATATTGGCTATTGCTGGATATGGGACATATTGCATATTCTCAGAGTCTAATGTTGATTTTTAGAGCTGTCAATGCTGAGACTATTGTACCATGTAAATACGCAGCACAGAATGGGAGTAGTATATGTAGGGTCATTTCAGAAATTGCTGGAATAATTTTCTAAGAACAAGCCAGAATTACTGTGATATTTTATCTAAAGCTCAGCTCATCAATTCTGGAAACAATATATCCATTCAATCAAAGAGACACATACAAAGTATTATTAAAAGTTCTCATTTTCTGTATTAAACTGTGATGTTTCTGTAAGAGCAGAAACTTAGTTGCATCTATTCATTTGTGTCTGCATGTGGGTATGGTGCCATGTGTGGAAGTCAGAGGGCAGCTTGTGGGAGTTGGTTCTCCCCTTCCACTGTGTGGGTCCAGAGAGTCAAATGCAAGTTGACCACGTGAGTTCAGGGAATTGAACTCAGGTTGAACTCACATCACCAGGCTTGAGGAAAAAATGGGTTCACCTACTGAGCTATCTCATGGGCAAACCGAGCATATCAATAGCTTACAATAATCTCAAATCTGAAGTGAAGTATTTCAAGATGCTTTATTGCTGGGGTCATCCTAATGATGTGCATACAACAAGCGCCTGTTCTGTGTTCAGATCCAAGGCTTCTGTGAAGCTTCAAAATATAGCACAGTCACATCAGCCAGAGGCAGCCCACGTTCACCCTGCGGTTGGTTTGTAATTGTTTCGCTGTTGTTGTTTCCTTGGGGGCTAGACTGAGAGCACATGCTCTTCTTGCATAGGAGCTGAGCTTTCCGGCATCCATGTGGGTCAACTCACAACCACTTGCAACTTCAGCCCCAAGATATTTGGCACTTTCCTTTGGCTTGCCCAGAAACTTGCACTTGTGTGCGCAGCCCCACGCATTGATACTGTTGTGTGAGAGAATTTCTCTGGGGACACCACCTGCCACAAACACATTTATTAATCCTTCTCCCTCCCCCCGCATGGACACATTTATTAATCCTTTCATAAAGAGAACCCATGAAAGACCAAAGTGAAAAAGGACCAATACCCAATTTAATGAGCCAGTGGGTACATAAATTTTTAAATCAGGGTTACTAATAGGAGCATGGATGAGGGATTACTTAAGTCTTACAAAGATCAGGGATAATTCAAAAGTGGCTGCATCACCAGAAAGCCCAACCCAACATGGGTGGGAACTCTCTGAAACCTGCAACCTTGGAAGATATTACCAAGCCTGTGGGTAGCTCTATAGTTAGAATACCTGAGAGCATCTCTTTCTGCTATTTGGCCCATTAAAGTCTATACCACAGCAGCTATTATAGCAACTGTTTGCTATTACACAGCTGGGTGGGGTGGAGGAGGTGCTGGTGGTAGGGACGCTTAAGAACCTTTCACGTTTTTGCCCCTCTCCTTCTCTCCTTGAGTAAATGCTTCAATTTGGAGATAATATTGCAAATCAGAGGAGCATTCCATATATATATTCCATATATATATATGGATATATATATATATCTTCCTCCTCCTTCCCTCCCTCCTTCTTTTATTCTCTCTCTTCCTTCTCTGGTCCCTTCTCTCTTCTCTCATACATTATATCCTGATCTCAGTTTACTGTAAATAATTATTAATAATTAATATTGATTCATATAATTAGTAATGCAGCAATTACTCTTTGACTATCTGTTTTCCAAAATAACCACACAGAGAGACTATGATTTATTTAATTGACCTAGAGCACAATACTGAGCAACAATTACTCCATCCCAAACCTCCAAGCTAGTCTAGCTTCCTCCCATTCAGATTTCCCCATCACACTTGCTATTTAATCATTGCTTAGTGCCAGGGTATTTCCTCTGATGCTTCCTGGTCCTCTCCACCTGGCTCAATCTCTACTTCCTCTATCTTTTTCCACCCCTAGTGGACCTGGATGTCCCACCGTATCTATCCTCTGTATTGGCTGGTTGGAGTTTTATTGGTGATACAGAGAACGCATGGTAGCATGTTTACACAAACATGAGACAGGAGATGCTTAGAATAAATATCACAGTGCTATGTCCAGATTGAAACCAGATAGTGAGGTAGAGAAATCAATGTTTGAATGAACAAGAGTAAACTTTACACAGTCTACAAAAACATTCTGACAACAGTTATCCCTCCCTCCATTGCTCTCAGTGCCGAGAGAGAGAGAGAGAGAGAGAGAGAGAGAGAGAGAGAGAGAGAGAG
>OU015743.1:25374649-25422532 GCA_907169655.1 Acomys percivali | reverse complement strand
AGAGAGAGAGAGAGAGAGAGAGAGAGAGAGAGAGAGAGAGAGAGAGACAGAGAGAGAGACAGAGAGAGAGACAGAGAGACAGAGACAGAGACACAGAGAGACAGAGAGACAGAGACAGAGGGAGAGACAGAGAGAGACAGAGACAGAGACAGAGACAGAGACAGAGAGAGAGCAGGCATCCCAGAGATATCAACTGAATATAGCATAACAGATTACAGTAAGAGTAGGCACAAACCCTAAGATCAAGGCTGGATGAGACAACTCAATCTCCAAGAGCAGAGAAAAGAGTCAGAGACACCGCACAGTCCCACTGTTAGGAGACCCCCAAGAGCATCATGCGACATGACCATAATGAGTATGCAGAGGACCTAGATCAGACCTGTACAAGAACTGCGTTTGTCTCTTCATTTTCTGTGAGCCTCTATGAGCCCTGCTAGTTGATTCTGGGAGTCATGTTCTTGTGTTGCTCTGAACCCCTGTGATACCCACAATCCTTTCTCCCCATCTTTTGAGGGGTTCCGCTGTCTCTTCCTAGTGTTTGGCTGTGGGTTTCTGCATCTGCTCCCATTAGTTAATTGCTGGATGATGCCTCTCTGATGATAATTGGACTAGATAATGATCTGTGAGTAGAGCAAAATACCATTCATTAGAATCATTTCATTAGCTTTTTTCCTTCAATCTTGTTTGGTTCTATCCTCAGAAGCTGGTTCCACGCAAGATCAGGAGTGGGCTCCCTCTAGTGGTGTGGACCTCAAGTCGGGTCAGGCATTGGTTGGCCACTCCTACAAATTCTGTGTCATCATTACCCCAGCACAGCATAGATTGTAGGTAGAAGAATTAGTGACTGGGCTGATGTTCCAGTTCCACTGCTGGAAGGCTTGCCTTGTTATAGAAGATGATTGGTTCTGGTTCAGCATTGGCCATTAGTAGAAGTCTTGGCGAGGCTTTTTTCATGGGCTCCAAGGAGTTTCCACTGTACTATTGTCCAACAGTATTTTTCTTATTCAACCAAATATTTTTTCATATGAGACTGAGAGAGATTCTAAAGCTATGAGTTGAGGGAAAAAATACCTTCTACCATGTTTTGTTTGTTTTGTTTTACTGTTGGAAGATTAAGAAGTACAACATCATAAAATATTATATATACTATAAACCTGTTTACTCAACTACCTGGAAATTTTCAAAAAAGGAGTCTCCCTTGATTTTCATTTTCATCATTGTTAACCTATGATTTATTTAAAAGTATATTGTGTACTCAGTTTCTTGGAAGGATTAATGAAATACAGGGTTTGACAATTTCATTATGTTGAACTGTTGTCTCTTAAAATTTATAAAATGTGAGCCTATTAGAGATGATGTTGCCTCTTTTTTTAAAATACAGTTTATCCCTGTTTAACACTTGGCCATATCTTCGTAGCTCACTGAAGGCCATTGTCTTATTTATTTATTTATTTATTTATTTATTTATTTATTTATTTATACTTCTCTTGTAACGTTCATCCTGACTGGAGTTTCTCCTCCCACCTCTCCTCTCAGTCTATCTCTTTCCCATCTCCCTTCTCTCCCAGATCCACTTCTCCTCTTTTTCCCTTCAGACAAAAAGGCAAGCCTCTCAGGAACATCAACTAAACATGGTATATTAAATTGCTGTAAGAGTAGGCACAAATGCTCATAATCAAGGCTGGATGAGGCAACTCAGTAGGAGGAAAAGGGTCCCAAACACAGGGGAAAAAAGTTGGAGAGATGTCCATCTCCCACTGTTAGGAGTTTTACAAGAACATCAGACTACATAGCATACATGTAGAGAACCTAGGCCAGGCCTATGCAGGCTCCCTGATTGGTGGTTCTGTCTCTGTGAGCAGGTATGGGCCTTGAGAAGTTGACTCTGTAGGCTGGTTTCTTGTGATGTCCTTGACCTCTCTGGCTCCTATAATCCTCCCTCTCCATCTTCCTCAGGATTCCTGAACTCTATTTGATGTTTAGATGTGGTTTTCTGCTTCTGCATCAGTCAGTTGCTGGGTGAAGAAGCCTCTCTAGCTATGATTATGCAAGTATAGCAGAGTATCATTAGGAATCATTTAATTGACATGTGTGTGTGTGTGTGTGTGTGTGTGTGTGTGTGTGTGTGTGTAGCAATCAGGCAGTCATATTTGATTCTATTCTAGGTCTCTGGGCTATCCAGTCTATTGTTCTTGGTTCTTCAGGCAGTGTCAGGGGTGGGTTCCCTCTTGTGGCATGGGTCTCAAGTTACATCAGTCATTGGTTGGCCACTCCCACAAGTTCTGTAGCAGCTTTAATCCAGCACATCTGGCAAGCAGGACAAATTGCAGTTGGAAGGTTTTATGGATGGGTTGTTGTCCCAATCCTTCCACTGGAAACCTTGACTGTTTAAATAAGATGGCCTTTTCAAGCTATATATCCCCCATCACTAGGAGTCTTGGTTAGGTCACCCCCATAATTCCTGGGAGTTTCTACTGCACTAGGTATCTTACCCCTGACATGCCCCCCCCCCCAATTCCAGTTGTCTCTCCCAGTATCTCCTCTATCATCTGATCTCAGTCTATCAAGTCTCATCTGGACTGTCTGCATCTTCTTCCTGTGTGGCCTGTCAAGGCCTCCCTACCAAAGGGAAGTGATCAATGAGTGGACACCAGAGTCCATGTCAGAGACAGACCCTACTCCTCATATTATAGAATCCACAAGGAGACTGTGCTGACTATCAACTAAATCTGAGCAGGGAATCTAGGTCCTTGACATGCATGGTCCTTGATTGGTACATCAGTCTCTGCAGCAGCCCCCTCCTCTGCTTCCCCAGGGCCCTGATTTGTTGGCTCCATTGGTCTCCTTGTGGGGCTCCTATCCTCTCCAGGTCCTTTAATATCTCACCTCTTCCATAAGACTCCCTGTACTCCACCCCAAAGTTTGGCTATGAGTCTCAGCATGTGCTTCGATTCCCTGCTGGGTGGAGTCTTTCAGAAGACCTCTATGGTAGGCTCCCGTCCTGTTCCTTCTCTTCAACTGCTTCCGCTGTGTATTCTATTTGCCCTTATGAATGAGAAGCATCCTCCCTTGGGTCCTCCTTATTATTTAGCTTCTTTAGGTCTGTGTTGTAGGGTGGTTATCCTATATTATATGGCTAATATACACTGATAGGTGAGCATATACCATGCATGTCTTTCTGGGTCTGCGTTACCTCACTTAGGATGATTATTTCTAGTTCTATCCATCTGCCTGAAAACTTCAAGATTACCTTGTTTTTAATAGCTGAGTAGTATATCATTGTGTAAATGTACCACAGTTTCTTTATCCATTCTTTGATTGAGAGACATCTAGGTTGTTCACAGATTCTGGCTATTATGAAGAAGGCTCTGCCTCCCCAAGTGCTGAGATTAAATGTGTGTACCACCATGCCCAGCTTCTACTGTATTTCAATGCCTGAGATTTTCTATTCCATCTCGTGTAGTCTGTTGGTATGCTTGATTCTTTATTTCCTGTTTGCTTACTTAGAGTTTTCATCTTCAGGATTCTCTTGGGTATTGATTTCTTTATTGCTTCTATTTTCATTTTCAGATCTTTAATGGCTTTATTCATTTCCTTCTCTGGTTTAGTTGTTGTTGTTTCTTGTCTTTATTTAAGGGGTTTATTCATTTCTTCCTATTGTTTGTTTGTATTTTCCCGGATTTCTTTAAAGGATTTAGTCTTTTTCTCCTTAAGGACCTCTAACATTGTTATAAGTTGGTTAGAAGGTCACTTTCTTGACCTTCTATTATGTTGGAATACTCAGGGGTTGCTGTAGCAGGATAGTTGGGCTCTGGATGTGCCACATTACCCTAGCTCTTGTTGATTTTGGTCTTACATTAGCATCTAGGTATCTTAGTTTGGTTTAATAATAGGTCTCCCTGCAGATTTCTTAGTTTTCTTCTGTTGGATGAAGGTATTGTTCTTTGGTTTCTGATTCATCTTTGGTTTTTCTGGTCTTTGTGGTCTGTATTTCAGGTGACCAGTGCTACCTTTGGTCCAGCAAGAAGTCTTTATAAAAGTTGGAGGCTGGGCTTTGGTCCAGCAGGGCATCTCTGCCATGGCCTGCCCCTGAGCAACAGATAGATATCTGTCCCTGTAGGTGCATAGGCTTAGCACTGGGGGCCGATGCTGGACAGGAAGTGATGTCAGGGGCTTAACTCAGGATCTAAATGAGGGCGTAGGTTCTGACTGGTGTGGCCTGCACCTGAGCAATACATGTTAGCTAGAGGTATGAGAGGAGTATGGTGGTGGAGGTGGGTAGCAGGGTGGGAAGCAATGCCTACCAGGTAGGTCTTTGGGACCCAAACCAAGAGCATGGGAGAGTTCCTAGGGCAGGTGGAGCTTTTAGCTAAAAGTTATTATCTTTAGAATTTGTCATATGACAGCTTGAAAAAGACTTTTTCTTTTTTGTTTGTTTGTTTTTTTTTTTATTAATTTATTCTTGTTACATCTCAATGGTTATCCCATCCCTTGTATCCTCCGATTCTCCCCTCTCATTTTCCCCTTATTCCCCTCCCCTATGACTGTTCCTCAGAGGGATTACCTCCCTCTGTATATGCTCATAGGGTATCAAGTCTCTTCTCGGTGACCTGCTGTCCTTCCTCTGAGTGCCACCAGGTCTCCCCCTCCAGGGGACATAGTCAAATGTGAGGCACCAGAGTACTTGAGAAAGTCATATCCCTCTCTCCACTCAAGTGTGGAGACTGTCCTGTCCATGGGCTAGATCTGGGTAGGGGTTTAAATTTTACCGCCTGTATTGTCCTTGGCTAGTGCCTTAGTTTGAGCGGGACCCCTTGACCCAAATCTGCCTATCATAATGTTCTACTTGTAGGTTTCTAGGACCCACTGGATCCTTCTACATTGCTATTCTCCCATTGTTCTCTCATCTAGAGTCCCAATAGGATGTCCTCCCCTCGGTCCCAGTTTCCTGGTAAGGGTGCATTATTTGGTTGCCTTTTATAGTCTCCTCTTCTCCTCCAACTCCATAGTAGTCCTGGTCATACATCTTACGTAAGTCTTCTCCTTTTGCTATCATTGGGACCTTCAAAGACTAATGTCACCCATCAGCCAGCAATCTGCAACCACCCTTCTATGAAATAAGGGACACAAAGCTAAAACCTCATTAATTGTATGTACATTTAATAAAATTAATAATTTTAAATCTACCCAGATATGAGAACCAACAAATATATATATATATACACACATACATACACTTGATACCTACTAGCTTTTTATTGTTTCAGGAAATAGTTAAGTAAACAATGCTATAATAAAAACAAATAAAAATTATCCAAGAATTAATTGATTACTCTCCTTCTTTCCCAAACAATGCTGCCAAGAATCTTTGTAGAATGCAGGAGCCCCAGTTAATTCTATGTACCATGTATTTCCAAGCCTATTATTCCTGAAACTTTTCTTATGAGTACATCTATGATTACCTCTGTGTGGCATGAAGAAAATGAAAATGATGCCACCAGTCTTAACGTATAAGGCATTCTCAGCACAATGTCTGATGGTTATATGCTGCTGTAAAGAAGAAGGCAAAACCCAGGGAGTGAGTTCTGAAGGCAGGTGGGTATCTTAGTTGTTCTGACTGGTGTGGCCTGTACCTGAGCAATGGATAGCCACCAAAGGTGAGATGAGGGTACGGTGGTAGGGGCAGGTGGTGGGTATAGGGTATGCCCAATGTCAGAATTGAATATTTTGTTTTAAATGCCAAGGTTAGACATATAATGTTTCCTGATTGGATTTTGTGGTTGAGTCATTAGTTTCTCCCTTGGTTTCTTTTAAGATGGAATTTGAAAGGAAAATACCCACCTATGTTGTGGCAGTTTGGGAGAATCTGAGCCTTCAGGAGGTCAGCCTGGTGGACAAGATGACATCAGACCACAGTGAAAGAGCAGAGTGAAAAATAATGGAGAAAGGGTGCTGTGTGCAAATCCCCCCATTGCAGAGCGTAGTGGGGCCTGGATGTACTCCTGTAACACATTCACTTCTTAATTCAAAAGGGTGAGAATCACACGGGTCTCTGCCATTGTGTTCAGTCTGAGAAGTGTCCTTGTGGGTGTTGATTGTAGGGAATTGGAGACTTGATGCTTGACTTCCTGGTCCAGAGAAAGTTAATTTACCAAGACAGTTCCCAGCTGTTTTGTCTTTTAGACAGCCTGGATGCTGCACTTAAAGTATGCTAAGGATAAAACTATTTGACAGGCCCATTCAGAGATTGTTCTGCATAACTGTTTTGTTATTCAATTTCAGTGAATATGAATCAGAAGCTTTGAACCCCGTGGTCAAAACTTGGAGCTCAGTAAATACATTCTTATCTTTTGTGAGGAATAATAGATATTTTATGCAACAAAGGACCATTCATGTGCTCCCAGAGAGATGACAGATTCTAAGGATACTAAACAAGAAAAATAGGACAGAAATATGAAGTAGTGAAGCACCATTGCTGGTGTTTATTGAACAGAACACTTGCTTACTCTTCCACAGTTGTCACTGTCTTTTCCCTTTTAAGTTTATCCTTAACACAATGCAAATTTGACAACTCTGAAGTGTTTCTTCTGACATTAATTTACTATCTTTCTGATATAACCAGGTAGGAACTAAATTAAAAGTTCGGACTCAGTGAAATCTCTCTTAACTGCAGTAGAAAACCTGACTTTTGTTTGTTTACTCTTTGCAACAGTCATATGATCACATTTTCTGTTTGTATGTTTGTTTGTTGTTTTTTGCCAGACAGGGTTTCTCTGTGTAGCCTTGGTTGTCCTGGACTTGCTTTGTAGACCAGGCTGGCCTCGAACTCACAGAGATCTGCCTGCCTCTGCCTCCCGAGTGCTGCGATTACAGGTGTGAGTAATTATAGGATATTAAGGCAAATAGAATTCTGACTGTGTGCCACAGACACCTCAGGTATTCTGGCAATGTAGGTGCACTGAAAGTGATGCCAAATAGAAAAGATGCCGTGGGACTCCTGAGACACTTCTATGCTCCCTCCACTAACAAGTGTTAGCTGTTATTAAAAGCTGTGCTTTGATTTGTGAAATTTATATTTACTGTATTCCTGTCCCAGATGCCATAACTTATGTCAAATTATCTCTAGTGTCCCAGAAAGTCAAAGGTCTTGCAGTTTGTATAAAGTAACCATAGAAGTGAATTCTTTTATGTGCCTTCTCACATAAGTATATGTATCTATTTTTCTCAAATAGTTAAAAGAGCTCTGAGAGTAATTTTAAATTATTATTTCTAAAATTTACCCATTTTATTGTGTTATCTTTGTTTATTTTCTAACTAAAAGAAAATGTTTAGTAATGGTATATAGCTTTATTACGATTCAGTTTAGTTTTTTATGTCATGACGGACTGTTTCTGCTTAATTCTAGTAATCTATCATCTAACTGCTTCCTTACAAGAGAAACAGAATTCCACTTAAATGTGGCCAACCACAGAGAACGTTTAAAAAAGACACAGAACTATTGATCATCTTAAATTCATATATTTTACAAGTTTTTAATATCAAAGTTCTTACATTTATTATAGGTCTTGAGATACATGTCCTTTCCCTTTTGTCCCCTTATGGCAAACTGAGTCACTTTACCTATCACAAGGTTTGTGGATGAACCATCGGTAATGCAAAGAGAGTTAGTAAAAAAACATAATGTTAATCTCATTTGGTACCATAAAAAAGACAGTGGAAGAACCAAAGAAACAGGGAAAGTTGAGTCCTTTTATGTTAAATGTGATACACTTAATGCATCGGCACTGTGTGTTCTCATGTGTTATCAGACTACAGCCTGTGCTGTAAGGACTGTGTCGATTTCAGGTTGAAGGTCAAGATATATTCTTAGAGTGAGTTCCCTTTGTTGTTTTTTTTTCAAGACTGCTATCTAACAAAACCCAGAACAGCCCACCTAAGGCCCTCCCATTGTCTACCTGCTGAAATTCATAATCTTAACTCTTATCTTAATTTATCATGAAAGATGTACGTTCTCTCTCTCTACTCAAACTGCTTGAGTGTAATTCTCTTCTGATACTTCCCAATCTTGGCTTAATTTTTTTTTTTAAGAAAATTTTGATTCTTTCTGCTTCATCAGTTTGAAAGTCTGAAGCTTTTTACATTATAGAATTGTGGAAGTAAAAAATGTTCCTACTTAATAATCCTAAATATATATATAGTATCGAATTTATTAAAAGAAATTGAGAAATCTAGGAAACAGTGGATATTTTAGTACCATTTAGTTGGAACCAATTTATACATATTATACTCTCTGATTATAACATGAATTCTAACATATAGTTTCTATGTATTTGGAAATGATAGTCACAGATTTACGGAAACCAAATGTCAAAGTAAATTTACTTTAATTGCTAATTAAAATACCGTCTCTTAGCAGCGTCTTATTCAACTTCCCTGAAATTCCCACAGAAGCACTGCAGGGTACTTAGTAAGAGTACTCCACTACAGAGAAGGAATACGAGAAAATGAGAAGGAGTGGACTTAGCTATTTGTCAAAGTAGAGCTCAAAGCAAAGCTTCTGCGCTTTTAACCACTGTCTCATGTAACACTTATAAGTAGTAAACTACTTCATTTCAGTGAAGGGACTCGCTACCATCAGTAGAGCAACACTGACTGTGAGTCATTAGTAACTAAATTCCATTGTAAATCTTACAAAAAGAATAATAACAAAAATCAGCATGTTTCCCCCAGTGAAAGTTGGGAATAAGATAATAAATATATAAAGGACTTGGTAATCAGTGGTATTCATTTTAGAACTTGATATCAAATTACTTATAACCAACATGTATTGGAGAAAAATAAAACCCTTCCTATTAATTAATATTAAACACACACACACACACACACACACACACACACACACACACACACACTAAAAGCAAGCCCCTTATATTGAGAAATCTGCTCATGAGGAAAATTTGAAATTTTATTTAAAAGTAAAATAATGATATATTTGTTATACTTAAGTAATTTTCACAAAGTGAGCTTCAGGAAAAGAGGAACAAATAAAAATAGTATTGATAATTATAAGACCACAACCATAAGAATGAACAGACATAATCATAAAACTGTAAGACTGAAGATTGCTAGGTCTTGAGAAAACTTGATAGAAATAAAGAAAAGTATTCTAAATTAGGAAGGTAAAGAAATCCATCAATTTGTACATTAAAACTTATATGCAACTTTGAGAATCTTTACTAACATAGTGTATGGTAAAAATAAAACAAGAAGTAATTGCATGATTAGTTAGCGTGATGCTAATTTTGTAAAAAAATCTCAAACTTACTTGTCTTTGCATAAGATCAAGCCAGTTAAATTTTTTTAGTGTGGATTGGGAAGGAGCTTCTGAGGCCACACCCCTTTCTGAGAAGCTATTGATAGCCAATGACTGCTGGGAACGAGTCACCATTAATTAGGAGAGTGGCCACAGGTAGGTTTCCCACATCCACCCTTATATGCTTATGGGCAGTACTAACTGGACTCTGTGGGTTAAAGCATAAAAGTAATTAATTAATAAAATTATAAAAGGAGGACATGAAGTTGGGTAAATATAATGAGAAGTACTGGGAAGATGAGAGATGGAAATGATCAAGATGTGTTGTATACCTTTATGAAAATGTCAAAGTATTAAAAATTTAGAAACAAAACCAGAGTGGACAGTTCTCAAAAAATTACCTACAGAAAATTTGTTCTCAGACCTCCATATGTATAAGCACACACACATACACACACACACACACACACACACACACACACACACAGACACACACACACAAGCACACACACACACAAGCACACACATGCTCACCCACATGAACTCACACAGCAACATAAATATTGAGATAAAATAAATAAGAGAAATGTAAAAGTTTTCAACAATTACATTCACTGATCCTACCCACTGATACAGTGCTATCCACTAATCTTAGCGTAAATAATACTCAAATCAAGGCTTTCAAATAACCGTAATTTATTCCCCCAGGATGACAGTAACATTTTCATTAACTTCTCAGTCTCACAGATTTAAATACATTTCAGCATAACCAGACCTGGAGAATAAACACCTTATTATAAATGACAATTTTAGTTCACTTGCACTGGTCCTGCTCCTGCTCTTGTGTTTTGAAAAAGAGGGAACAAACAAAAAAGCATTTTCTTCTTCTTGCTGCTATTTCCTGTTAAGTGGAAAGATGCTCTGCCTGGATTTGTCTCCAGGAGTCAATAACTAAAGGACTGTTTGAGGGCCTAGGACCAGGTTTGGTATTTATCTGTCTTTTCTATTATTTTTCAATATTAAGAAATCATTTTAAATTGTTTTATATAGAGGTAGCAGAACTCCTTTAAGCTGGCCCAAACCATAAATGAAAATATTATTTCACAGAAAATAAAGTCAAGACATTCCCTGGATATAGTTAGTTTACTAATGGTTCAAAGATCACACCGAGGTCCTGTGGTTTGGAGTTGATAAGAGTTCATATGCACGAATGGCTCCATCAATAATTGCTCCAAGGTACTCTCTGTTAGTTTTATTTCTGCTGAAAGTGAAGTGAGATTGCATTTAGACTAATCAAATCACTCAGAGTATAAGCAGAGAGGTCAGGTTTCTCCTCAGTATGTTGATGAGCGAACAGAAAGAAGATGTATAAATGGAATCTAAGGATCTCTTAAGAGGGAAACACGGGTAATGAATAGCAGGAGGCAGCCGTCAGTTGAATAAATGTAAATGCCTAAGACAACACATATAAACCTACAAGTTCAGAAAGTGTTGAACATAGTAAAACTAAATTATTCTAAGTTCCTGTGAAGAAACAGCCAGAACTGGAAAACAAAAACAGAAACCCACGTGACCTAACAGAAGCATTTTGTCTTGAGTTTGCCAGTCAACATCTGTCTCCCTCATTTCTTTTAATTTCTCTCCATTGGTGACTGTCTGGCCCTGCTAAGAGACTGAATTTATAACATTGTGCATGTTAGGCATATGCAACAGCATACACTTTTCTAATTACTTTGACAAAATACACATTGTGACAAAAGTCATGAGGGTCTAAAATATAAACATTCATCATGTATGTACCATGTAACATAATTCATGAAAGAGCCTAACCTATAAATATATATCATCCATAGAGGTTTATATTTACAGATAATGCAATGATTTATTACTAACAATATAGCAACATCATATATGTGCCAACAATATTAATTTATCTTTAATATACATCCTCTATCATATCTTTGCAATTGATTTTTCCTTATAATTGTTTTAAATTCATTGAGTCATGAGAGGAATTTTAAAAGAAATTCCATTTTGAAGTTTCAAAAGTGCTCACCAACAGGAAGATAATTCACAATACTCTGTAGCCTTTGAAATAATTTGAATTCATGAAAAGAGAACATTTTCCCATGAGCTTTTTTCCCTTATACAATCAAATGTAACTGCTTGCTTAGAAAGAACAACTTGTGATTTAAAGAAAATACCATACTTTATAATGATAAGGTTCTGGTAAAAAAAAAAAAAATCATTTAGCAGGTAATGACTACCCAAATGACCACATTTAGGTAAGAAGTGACTCAACCTAGCACAGAGTAGTGTACTACGCTTCTCCTCACTGAGTCTCCTCATTGCCTCCCTAGGAGGGCGAGCATTATTATTAGAATAAGAGAACATAAGATTCCTGTAGGGAAAAAAATTAAGACTCAACGTTGTGTAAAAGCTCTTGAATCTCCTGTCAAAAGTGGTATGTGCTGTTAAAGTGAACAACAGAAATAAAGGAACTTGTAGATTTAAATAATCCAAGTACTTACAAAACTATTTTCAGTGTTGCTGCTGTGCATTTGCTCCTTTCTACTGACCCTGCCAACCAGGAGACCATGTTACTGACTTGAACTACTAAAAATCTACAGACAGTCCTTAGTAACCCATTAAAAGTACAGAGACAGAATGAGCGGCCACAAACTCCTATGAAGTCAGTATAACTCTTAATCGCAAAACCAGGAAACAACAGCAATGATGACAACAACAACAACAGTGAAAAGAAACAAACATGGAAGCCGGGAAACGAGACACGGACACCTGGAGAGAGGAAGGACAGGTAACTCCAAGTACAATAAAATGGAAGAAGGACTGGGGCAGTAAGGTTCAAAGAAGGTGAAGAATCAGGAAATGAAGTATTGGTCAAAGGCTTAAGCAATATGAAGGATTAAGAAAAACCTATATGGAGACTTTAGGTCTTTCAATCCAAGAAAAACTTCGTTTAGAGGAGCTAGAACAACAAAAGTGGCAAACTGCTTGCCTGAGAAGTGTTAAAAATGCAAAATGCAAAACATGGTTTTGATGATGCCCACTGCTTTTGAATGGTCATAAAGCAGAAAAACTATTAAGTTGAATAATTTTAAGCCAATTTTAAGCCATCTGTAACCTGTGACAGGGTAGGCTCATGGGAGGATATGGAGGTGACTCTAGCTGAGACTCCTAGCAGCAAGGGACATGGAGACTGAAGTGGCCACCTCATAGCCAGACAAGACTTCCACTGGAGGGAGGGGAACACCAACCCACCCGCAAAAAAACTTTGACCCAAATTAACCTACCTACAAGATGTGTAGGGATAAAGCTGAAGGAGAATTGAGGGAATATCCAACCACTTCCTGGCCCAACCTGAGACCCACCCAACAGGAGAGAGCCAACCTTTGAGTCCTGTTGTACTTACAGACAGGTGGCTAGCATAGCTGTCCTCTGAGAGGCTCCACCCAGCAGGAGATTAAAGCAGATGTTAAGATCTACAGCCAAACACTAGGTGGAACTTGGAGAGTCTTGTGGAATATTGGGGTAAGAATAGAAGGACCCAGAACTCCACATGAAGACCAATGGAATAAACTAACCAAAGACCATGAAGGCTCACAGAGACTGAGGCACCAACCAAACAAACATGCATGGACTTGAAGTAGGCCCCTGACACATATGTAACTGAAGGGAAACTTAGTCTTGATATGGGTCCTCTAGCAAGTGGAGCAAGGGCTGCCTCTGACATGGACTCAGTTGCCTGCTTTTAGATCATTTGTCATTAGCTTGGCTGCCTTGTCTGGACTCAATGGAAGGAGGATGTGCTTAGTTCTGATACCATTGGATGTGTTGGGGTGGGTTGGTATAGGGAGAGCTCCTCTTTTCTGAGGAGAAGGGAAGAGAGGAAAGGAGGGAGAGGGTGGGAGGTTGGGATCAGGAGAAGAGGACGGTAGTGGCTGCATTCAGGATGTAAAGTAAATAAATCAATAAATTAAAAAAGAAAAAAGAAAAAATGAATCATCTCTAGCCATTCCCACCTACTTAGTTTGATGTACACACCATAATATGTGTATATTATACAAATCAACACATATGGACATATTTCCATACATATAAGTCATCTTGATCCATATCCAACTATTTAGATATGTATATACACACATATAGTCATACGTACAGAGACATGCCAATGCTTATATATATGCATATATTTATGCAACACTTGAGTGTTGAAATAAATAGTCTCAGACAAAATGTCCATAGATTTCATATCCCAAGTGCAGTTTGCATTGTTAGGTAAAATTGCACATTGCTAAGCCCAACCTACCATGTTTCCATCTCCATGGTAAGTGATATCTCTGCTGCACTGTCGCTTTAACAGGGTCACACACTATGAAGATCTCTAGGCAGAGTGGTTTGATAAGGAACACCACATTGTGACCTTGACACAGAAATGGAAAAGGATATGAAATTCTTAAGTTCTGTATTGTCAAATCTTTTTATAGCAATGGAGAAATAATGATTTGGGCATTTTTCTCATGACTTTTTGTGAAGAATAAAAATTGTGAGGGATACAGCTGCACAAAATGAGCTTGTCATGGGAAATGGCACTTACCATCATTTGTCTTGTATTCAATACTCCATTTATTTAGGATGCACTTAGCTCTTTACAACACAATAACTTCTTTCTAAGATGGTTCACTTACATTACTCAAGCTCTTATTGTTGGCTTTCTAAAATTGAGGGCCATCTATTATTTCTGTACAAATGAATTGATACCATAGGAAAATAACAAGCTTTAGGCAGACCATAGCCTAACCAGCAATGTATGCCACTGGCCATTGACTGATGTAGTAATTACCATTATAGCGTAGAAATTGCTATATTTCCTTTTGCAAATGTGAATTAGTTAGAAATCAATGTTTTGAGGAAAGAAAATAAATATATTATAGTTTTGACACATACGTATACAATTCATTGATCAATTTTCATCAGTTACTAGAAATCATTATTATTTTAGCATTTTTAATGATGTATTTATATTATTTTGAGTAATGAGATCTCAAAGCTACTTGGAACGATGATGTTTGGTTGCACAGTTAATGTTTCTGCAACAGTTGGTTGAAGTATATTTTCTTTTTTTCTTGAATGGCAAATGATTGGTTCTTTTATTCTTATGACATACAATGTTTTTTAATTAATTTATTCATATTACATCTCAATTGTTAGCCCATCCCTTGTATCCTCCCATTCCTCCCTCTCTCCCATTTTCCCCTTATTCCACTCCCCTATGTCTGTGACTGAGGGGGACCTCCTCCCCCTGTATATGCTCATAGGGTATCGAGTCTCTTCTTGGTGACCTATTATCCTTCCTCTGAGTGCCACCAGGCCTCCCCATCCAAGGGACATGGTCCAATATGGGACACCAGAGTTTGTGTGAAAGTCAGATCTCCTTCTCCACTTAACGGTGGAGAATGTCCTGTCCATCGGCTAGACTGAGTAGGGGTTCGAAGTTTACTGCCTATATTTTCCTTGGCTGGTGCCATAGTTTGAGGAGGACACCAGGGCCCAGACCCACCTGTAGTTTTCCAGGATCCTCTGGATCCTTCTATTTCCTCATTCTCCCAGGCTTCTCACACCTAACCACTTTGGAAATCTATCTGGCGCTTTCTCAGAAAAATGGGAATAGGGCTTCCTCAAGACCCAGCTATTCCATTCCTTGGAATATACCCAGAAGATGCACTACCACACAACAGGGACATATGCTCAACCATGTTCATAGCTGCCTTATTCATAATAGCCAGAACATGGAAACAGCCTACCTGTCCCTCAGTAGAAGAATGGATAAAGAAACTGTGGTATATTTACACTATGGAATACTACTCAGCTATTAAAAACAAGGAATTTCCGAAATTTGTGGACAAATGGATTGAACTAGAAATTATCATAATGAGTGAGTTCACCCAGAAGCAAAAAGAGTCAAATGGTATATACTCACTTATATCGAGACACTAGTCCAAGGGGTACGCCCCCATGAAAAACTTTACCTACCAGGAAAGTGGGTCAGAGGGGAGGACATCCTATTGAGACCTTAGGTGTGAGAAGCCTGGGAGAATGAGGAAATAGAAGTGTATTTTCTAGTACTGGCATTTGCTCTGTCCTTTCTCTATGCCATTTGGACATTGGTTATTACATTTGTTATTTAGGACTTAAATATGAACATTTTACATGAATATCCCATTAAGTACTGTTTCAACATTACAGAGTATCCTGTCATTGACTTATCATTATCAGCACATCAACATCACAAATGAAAAGCACCTTAATACTACCAGTATATGACTTTGCAACTTAACCTTAGTGGCAAACTTCTTCTAGCAAATGATATCCTTATTATTGAATATCAGCCAGTAAGCAAACTTTTGGGTAAAATAAAGGAGTTCACTGTTCATGGTATTATCATAAAACAATTAACATGTAATCAGTGTACAAATGTGTTAGTTAATTCAGAAAAAAAGTAGAAATATAAACCCACAATATTACCCAGTTAGGTGTATTGGATTTTTAATGAGGCCTATTATTGTAAATTTTAAAAGAAATATTTCCCCCATAGAAGTAAGAAGTAATCCTTTCAATTAACAAGTTTAATTACTTTAAAAAGCACAGAAACTTTCTCCCTAAAATTGATGTGTTTTTTAGTACCATAATACCAGAATAGATCAAATGATTAGGGATAGGCTAATCTTCAGTGTGTAAGACCCAAGCATCAGCTGGATCACACTTGACAGGATCTCAGGCACAGCACCTTCCTCACAGCAGAGCATATTTCTTTCTTTTAAATTAATTTGTTTATCCAGATTAACCCAGCACTCTTCTCCTCCCTATTCCTCAGAAAAGGGGATCTTCCCCGCCCCCCACCTGAGCTCATCAAGTCGCATCAGGACTGAGCACACCCTCTTCCCCTGTGGTCTGGAGAGTCAGCCCTGCCAGGAAGAAGTGATCGAAAGGCAGCCAACACAGTCGTGTCAGAGACAGCCTCTGCTCCCCTTAGTGGAGGACCCACATGAGGGCCAAGCTGGCCATTGGCTACATCTGTGTAGAGGGCCTAGATTCAGTCCACACATGGTCCTTGGTTGGCAATGCAGTCTCCACAAGTCCCTCTAGGCCGTGGTTAGTTGACTCTGTTGGTTTTCTTGTGGAGCTCCTGTTACCTCCAGGTCCTTCTATCCTTACTCTCACTTTTCCGCAAGACTTTCTGCCCTTTGTCCATTGTTTGTTTGGCTATGAGTCTGAGTGTCTGCTGGGTGGAGCCTCTCAGAGGACAGCTATGCTAGCTAGGCTCCTGTCTGTGAGCATTGCAGACTATTGTGAATAGTGTCAGGGTACAATCGGTTAGTGTGTGGTACTTATAAAGCAGAGTGTATTTCAAAGAGCAACCTTGAATCAGCCACACTGCAATTGTCATTATCATCAGATAATTTGCAGTCTAGGGTTGTTCAAGAGGGACTGGTCGCCGGACGCAGAGGCAGGTGGATTGATGTGAGTTCAAGGCCAGCCTGGTCTACAAAGCGAATCCAGGCCACACAGAGAAACTTTGTCTCAAAAGTCCGAAAAAAAAAAAAAAAAAAAAAAAAAAGAGGGACTGGTTGGCAAGACTGCTGTGTGTAATAAATAATAATCTATTTAATTCAGATTTGTTTGCTTTTTTGTTGCCTATCTTGAAAGGGGCAGCAAGGGAGGGAGGAGGAGGTGTGGAGTTGGGTGAGTAGGGAGGTAGAGAGGATCTGGAAGGATTTGGGGGAGGGGACCACGATCAGAATATATTGTATGAAATTTTTTTCAATAAAAATAAAAATCTCTTTCTTGGAGCAATTTATTTCCCAGAAAGATAAGTGGAAATATGAATTTTAAGTGCAGTCTGGAAGAGTTTATGAAGAAACTGAAAATGTGGTCTTTGTAAGTCAGGTGCAGTCACCAGTGTGGAAGTGAGAGAACCCTCACCTCCATCACTGCCTTTGTTTTGTCTAATTTATTAGCAACCAGTAATTCCAAGTAGTTTTCCACTTGACTGAGGCCCAGAAAACATGCTCAGTGTCTTTGATTTCAGGCATGCAAGTAATAAATTCTTATCAGCTGACTTCATTACGTCCTTTTTCCTATAATTGGAAATATCCTAACACCGGTGCTTTACAATAATAAAAATGAAGCAAAGAAGTGAATGCTTCACACGATAGTCCACATCCTAAGAGCAGGCCGACCTGCACTGTGCACAGTGCAAAATGCTGACAGTTGAATTATCAGGCTTGCTTATGATAGTCAAAATTTAAAAAGAATATTTTAAAAAACTAGAAAACCTACAAATGGATTTTATTATTTTCATTATATTTATTTCCTTAATAATGTTTTTATTTTGAAATACAACCACATCATTTTACCCCTTCCTTTTCATCCTTCCTGTGTCCTTCCCAACCTCTTCCATGTCTCCTTATTCCCCCTATTCCATGGCATCTTTTTCTTTGATGATCATTATTATATACATGCATACATACATACATACATACATACACAGACATATATGTATATATGCACATACATATATATACACACACACATTTCTGAGGCTCTTTAGTGTTTCTTGTGTGTATATGATTTCATGCTGACCACTTGATAACCAATTACGGGCTTAACATTTAAATGAAAACACATTTGCATTATTTTGTAAAAGTTTGTTTGAAATGAAACATATGCTTTAATATGAGTTCTTGGAAGTTTCCATGCACTCAGAGTAAACCATCATGGTATTTTCTCCAGAGTCTCTGTCTAATTGAAGATTAAGTCATCTGCAAACCTCCAGCATACTTTCAGCTAAAATTTCATGGCACCACATAAACTGATGGACACAAACGTATACAAAATATGAAAAGTGATTCTAAATATACAAGAAGCTCTGGTTACTGTTTGGGATTGGGTACTCAAATTAGGGAAGTGTAGTAAAAAACTAAAACTCTCACCACAGTCACACCTGTGCGTATGCGTGTCTATCGGTGATAGTGTGTGGTCCCTGGTCTCATGCCATTTTAATAATGCCTTCACTGCATTCACATTTAGTACTTTAAGGCTCATAGTCTGGGTTGCTTTCCCAGCTAGCCTAAACTGTAAGCTACCGCTCCTATTGCCATGTGCAGAAAATGCCTCTTTTAATAAGAAATATATAATATGACAAACTGCTGGTTCTAGCACTCCAATGACAATCTAGGGATTTGAGACAAATATCTTTGAGCACAAAGAAGAAAAATACAGAATATGAAAAAGGGCCCACTCTAATGTTCACATGATTTCACTCTCTTAGCAGAAACTACCTGCAAGTCATGAGAAAGTCATATAATCTAGATCATATTTGGTAAGAAACAGTAGTTCACTGCTTTCATTTCATTTGGTTAAAAGCCCATCTTAGGAGATTTAGAGCCCTTTTTGTTTTGTTTTGTTTTAAGGTAAAACAAGCAAATGCAGATAGTATGAGAATATGTGTACTTTTCATACTTTCTCTATTTCAAAGCATGTAGCAACTGTGACTAAATCATAAACCTGTCATGCACATATTGTATTATGTAAAAACACACATTTCAAAGGACAGATATATAAAGATTAGATAAGAAAAGTTTGAAGTGCGAGAAAAGTTATTTTGTGAATATGTATGTGTGTGTGTTTGTGTGTGTATGTTAGATTAGTGTATGCATGCATGTATGTATATATGTATGAACATATGTATTTATGCATGTACTCATATGCTTGTGGACCCAGTAGGTCAATCATCAGGTGTCATTTTTCAGATGCTATTGTAAGGACCAAACAAACTCCATTTTGAAAAAGATACTCCATTTTGTGTTAAACCTAGCCAAGGGCTGAAACCAGATTCCAGAAAAAACACAAACTATTCTAAACAGAAAAATGTTCCCCTCGCAACACAATCAGCTCACCTTGGGAAAGTCCAAATACACTCTCTGCTGATCAAGCTGACCAGCAGGTGGTCTGGCACATAGCAACAACCAATCAAGAGAAGCCAGGCCAAAGTTCCTAACACCCCAATGACTGCTTCAACCAATCTTTTCTATAGGTCAACTTGCTCCCTACACCTATTACCCAACCATGAAACACCAAGGCTTGTAACTTCCTGCTTGCAACTTTTCTGCCCAATGTCATCCAATCATATACTGTAAAACCCATTTCTTTGTCTAAAACCTGTAAACACCCCTCTCAATTGAGACTAGAGGCCACTTCCCTACATCTGCTGTGTCAGTGTGTAGGAGGTGTGGCCCGAGTTCAAACCTGCAATAAAGACTTCATTGCCATTGCATTTGGACTTGGAGTGGTCTGTTCGGGGAGTCTCTCAAAATTTGGGCACAACACTATCCACCCTGTTTCTTGAGATTAATGTCTCTCATTGGCCTAGAACTTGCCAAATAGGCTAGGCTAACTGGTCAATGAGTACTATGGATCTGCCTGGGTCTAGAGTTAGAAGCATGCTCCAACATGTCCAGACACTTCTTTCATATATCTTATAGAGAATAAAATCAAGTTCTTGTGTCTATAATGTAAACATTTTACAAACTTGTATCTCTCCAGATCCAATAGAGAAATATTAACATTATTTATATATGTATAATGTATGTATATATCCTATATATAAATAGATATAAAACTTACATATATTGTTTCTAAACACCTTCAAAGTTATTATAAAATCACTCCACAACTGGGTGCTGTAACAATATTTATTTTTAGATGTCATTTGTATTATACTTTTCATAGATGGGAGTCAAATCTGTTTAGGCAGATCTTTATTGACCCGAGTAGTTATCAAATATTTACTGAGTGAAGAGTAGTATCTTATGTAAAGTATATTTGCCAATAATATTTTTAGTGTTACTATTTTCTTTAAAATATTCTTGATTCTTGAAGCCTACAGTATGTTGAGGAGTGTGGTTTCTGATTATACTTTTAGGTTATTAAGTAAGCTTTTATATTATTATAAATTTTTTCTCTTTTCTATCTACTGTCCCCTCCTCTCTCTGGTGTTCTCTCTCTCTCTCTCTCTCTCTCTCTCTCTCTCTCTCTCTCTCTCTCTCTCTCTCTCTCTCTCTCTCTCTGTCTCTGTCTCTCTGTCTCTCTCTCTCTCTCTCTCTCTCTCTCCCTCTCTCGCCCTGTTTATCTCCCTCTGTTCCATCCTTTCTCTCTGATGTAGAGCTACAGTCAGAAGATAGCTCTCAGCAACTAGGAAGAGATCTCATATCCAAACCCCACAGCCTGGAGCATTAATCTTAGTATCACTAATCATTATTAATTATCATTAATCTTAGTAACATATTGGAAATAAATGCTAAGAATTGTGATCAATATCCTTGTAAACAAAATTAACAACCATATTTAATAAGCTTCATAGTGAAGCTATGAATGAGAGTGTACTTTTTTCTATACTAGCATTATTTTGAGATATGCATTGAAGAACTCACCAATAACTTTAAAAGTGTGGCATTTTAAAGGCTATAGTGAAAAATACATAAACCCACAAGAAGCCAGTACCTATTTCCTTATTGACTTAGGTACTCATTGGCATTTATAGTAATTTTAAAATAATTATGTGTAATGTATGGGGTCAACTGTGAATTTAAGCATAATAAACCAATGTAAGACAGCCATTATTTCAGCAGTTTGTGATGTTTTAATAAGGACATAATATCTCTTTTAGCAATATGGAAACGCATGTTTTATTAACTGTGATTTACATACAGTGCACTGGAACTAAGCAGCTTAGTTCTATAGTCTAGGTAAAGTTGAGCATCATTTGCTCACCACTCTCTTCCGTATTCTTCGTCCTCTCCCTTCAGCCTTTATAAACCACCAGTTCACTCTTTGCTTCTGAGTTGACCTTTCCAGCCTCCTCATCTAAGCAAGACCGTAGGGTAGGGATCTTTATGTTCCTGGCTTAGTTCAATTAGTCCAATGTCTTCCAGTTCCATCTATCCATATATATTACATGTATGACAGAATTGTTTTTAAATCTGCATGTATTCTCCTTTTCTTATTGACAGACACTTAGGCTGATTTTTATGTTGGGTTATTATTAATATTGTGGTAGTGAACATGGCAGACAGATAGATATTCAGCATATTGACTTGTTTTTAACATGCTAAGTCTTTCATGTAGACATGCTTATATGATTCTCATTTTGTCAGTGAACTTCACTCCCCTTCTCTAGCCAGCACAGACTGACTAGGATTCTAAGTAAAGAGTGTGAGAAGTCTGCATTATACATCAACTTCTCTTTATGTAAGTGGATATTATATCACTTGATTTACAGTAACGGAATACTGAATTTATGTTACATGTGTGTGTGTGTGTGTGTGTGTGTGTGTGTGTGTGTGTGTGTTTGTGTGACATTTGGAACATAGTCACCTTTTGTGAGTAATGATGCTTACTATTTACTTAATTTTATTCTTTGAAGTTAGATAGAGTTACAGCTATGCCTTTCCTTCCCTTTCTTCCCTTCAAGCCTTTCCCTCTCAAATTCATAGCCTCCATTTCTTTAATTATTGTTATGTACACATGTACATGCATTCCTGAATATATAAATACAACTTGCCCATTCTGTATCATATTATGTGTTTGTACATGATTTCAAGGCTGACCACTAGGTACTGAGAACACATAAGGTCCATCTCCCCAGGTGGATTGTATGAGAAGTTTTCACTACAGTCTTATGATCATTTAAGCCCCACCTTTTAAAATATGTCATCTTGAGGAACCAACAACAAACAGATAAAAGCTCATAAATCAAATTCATGAAGAACGTGTATATAGGCAAATTTGAATAATAATGACACATTTTGAGGCTACTGTGGTCTGTGATGGCCACTTTTGACTTAGTGGGATATGCACAACACAGACAAGATTCCTCTGCCCCTGTGTTGCCTCCAGTGAACTCATTCAGGTGATTTTTTTATATAATGGCATCCTTGTGCATGTGTACTCCCCTGAAAAATTGATTAGGAAAATTGTATCTAGCTCCATGATTCTCTTACACGACTCTCTTAACTAGCCAAGACAAGTGCACACAAAATAATTCCATCATTTATTACATCCATTCTTTAAGAGTGTGGCACTGGAAAGTATTTTATTATCTTTGAATACCTCAAGTTTTCATAATGATTTGTCACACAGCAATGTCTTCAAAATAAAACATGAGCAGTGCGTGAGTGACTGAATCAAACAGACATTCGTGACATTATAATAGTGTTTATCAGCCCCAGAGTCATAGGAATCACTAGTGAATATGTGAAAAGCTAGGAGGCGAACCCTCACCACCAGGACTGAGCCACCATGCCTTCCCTGTCAAGAAGGACTCAAGTCCCCTGACCATGGTATTAAATAAAACTCCTCCTCCTTTGTTTCTGCCAGATAGTATATCATAGTCATGAAAAAATAGTTTTATTAACCAATCCAAAGCTTCAAGGAATTTCCTTGGTTTTCAATGGAAAATCCAGCACCCAGGATTTATCTGTTTCTTTTAAATACAGCCCAGATTCAAATAACTTCCAATAATCCAAGAAACAGCATTAAAGAGAAGGGTGGCTCTTTCATTTTTCTCACACCTTTTCTCTGTAGCTCCATTTTGTAGTTTTGAAATTTCAAAATATGTTAACCTTTCCCAAGCAAGTATAGCCTGCTCGTGCACCACAACTCACCGTGCATCTCCCCTATGCTTGTCAGAGCAGCTCACAGGTCACAAATGGCTAGGCTTGCACCAATATCTTGTTCCTATTAGAAACTATTATGATTGAACACAAGTTTTTGTTCAGAAGAGAAAAAATCTTTAGAGAGCTGCACTGTTGATATTTTTCAAGACAAGATTTTCTTACCTGTGTTTTATAATCGATGTTTATCATGTCTACGTCTTAATATATCAGTTCTTGGCAGGAGAATAAAACAGGTGAGAGAAATCTAGAAACATGAAATCCCAACTGGACAAGGAGCAAAGAGTAGGGCATGCTCTGTGCTTTACCTCGGGTGACACATCTGAGCTGGGACTGGAAGGTGCAGGCTACCATTTACTGTTATGATTCGGTTTTTGGGTGTTGAGGCACACCCTTTATACTTACCACTAGTGAATAAACAGTATCTTTAGTCGGCCCAGATATTTTTTTTTCTCTTAGAGAATTCCTTTGGAATTAAAAAGCACACTGATGCCAAATATAGCTCTATAGCATCAGTTATACCAAAAGTAGTAACAGGAGGATGTGGAATCATGAACAGATATATAAATCACACTATTTGAGATAGATTCCAACCATAGTTCTACTTTTAATCAGATGTGTGGTTTTGTGTAAATGAATTACAGTGATGTTGTAATCGAGATATTTTCTAAAATATTAAGTAAGATAAAAGTGTATAAAAGATTTCAGTTTGGTGCACCAGTCTCTGCAGGCGCCCATGGACCCAGATTTGTTGGCTCTGTTGGTCTTCTTGTGGGGCTCCTGTCCCCTCTAGGTCCTTCTCCCCCCAATTATTCCATAAAACTCCCTGTGCTCTGCCCAACGTTTGGCTGTAAGACTCAGTTTCTGCTTGAATCCCCTGCTGTGTGGAGGCTTTCAGAGGAGCCCTATGGCTCCTTGTCCTGTCCCTTGCCTTCAACAGCTTCCAGTGTCTATTCTATTTGCCCTTCTGGATGAGAATTTAGCATCCTCCCTAGGGTCCTCCTCCTTACTTAGCTTTGTTAGGTCTGTGGATTGTAATATGGAGGACCTAGGTCCCCTGTTCAGTCGTAGCCAATAGGCAATTCAATCTCCATAGAGGTCATCTAGTAAGGGGAGTATGGGCTGTCCCTGCCATGGACTCTGTTGCCTGCTCTTCCATCACTTCCCACTGGCGGGGTGGCCTTATCGGGCCACAGAGGAAAAGGATGCAGGCAGTCCTGATGCGATGTGATAGTCTAGGGTCAGTTGATAGGGGAAAAGAGCTCTCACTGTCTGAGGTCTAGAGGAGGAGCATAGGGGGAAAGAGGAAGGGATGGTAGGACCAGAAGGAGATGAAGGAAGGAGTCATTTGGGATGTAAATGAATAAGTTAAAAAAATAAACTTAAATAAAAACATTCAGTGTGTTGATTACCTTCTCTTTTTACGCTTAAACAACCCACGCTTCTTAAACATCTCGCAAACACTGACAAAGTTTGGTGCTTTCAATTCCACTTACTGTAATACTCATACACCCTTTATCAGCAGAGGGAATTTTAACCCATAAATTCCCTCCTACCCAATGCTTGCCCCTGAAATCACTGAGCCGCCTTAATTTAGTTCTTGATAATAAGCTTTTTATTTAACTCGATGACAAGGAATGGTTTCCTCTGAGTGTTTCTTGACTTCTGAGTTGTACAGATAAAGCCCTCTCATCAGGTAACTGATTCATATCCTTTAACATAAGCTGTCATTATCTGTGCTATATAGAGATGAGATGGGTGCATGGGAAACGTCATTCAGTAGTGACTGCAACTCTTCCGCAATGTGCAGCAAGCAAAGAAACAGACTATTTTTAAATGCTTTACGTAAATACTTTTAGACTCATAAATGAACACCGGAAATGATCTTGAGAAAAAGTGCAGTGAAGCCATGCTAGAGGGACACATTGATTGAGAATAGCTCGGCTTTGACTTAATGTGAATTTGGAGGCTCTTAGGCACACAGCGAAAAAGAAAATTACTTCTTTGATATACTCCAATGAGAGGCTATCCTTGGTGCACTTGGCTTCAAGTGGCAGTGCTCTGCTTAAGCGAAGAGATTCTCCATGCCAACTGTGGATTTACCACAATGCTGATATTCACTCAACACGCCCTTAAACTTAGGCCTGCAATAATTAGTCACATGGTAAAATCCTCACCATTTTAAGGTTAAAATTTTTTAACCTTCCCATAGCTTCTCCACTGGTGTTGTTATAGAAAAACAAGTCATTAGCATGCTGGAATTTTCTCTCCATCTATTGCTCCCTGAGAAGTGAACACGTAGCAGGAGCAACTTTTGAAAAATTCACCATGGGTGGGTTTTCCATTTGATGATTCCCATCTCTCCTTCACTTTCATACTCCTCAGTCTTGCCAGGGAAATGGATTCCTTGCCTCAGTTTCCAGAGAAGAGTTATCAAGCCTTAATCTACTTGCTACGAAAAAAGTTAAGATGCTAACTTTAAATTATCTTCAAGAGCAGTTATTAAAGAAAGTTTAGCTCATATTTCTTCCCAACCCCAGAAGTGAGAAGTTTTGGAAGTCGCTAGCATGCTTTTTGTAGAACATCTAACATTATCCAGTTATAGCACAGGGGTGACCAATATAGAACTGGCAATCAGAGACAACCAATGTTGCATTAATTGCTTGATTTCCAGGCAGAAAGCTCTGTCTCTTCTTGAAGTTATGTATAGCAGTTGGGTTGCAGAAGATTGAACAGGGCTCCTTAGTGTGAGAACAAGGATGCTGGTAAGCACTGTAGCCCTCAACTGCCTAAGCGTCATGCAGCATCAAATGAATTCTTAAACTATAACATTATATGGATATGATTTATATATGCTTGTAAGCACATATATAAAACACTATAGCATATGACTTAATTAACATAATGAGCTATGTATCCACCATGTTTCATTTTCTATTGGTTGCACATTCTAATGCTATTCTTCAACCTCAGAATATGTATTCTATAATGAAATTGTATTTTCTGTACTGTAAGTTTTCAGGACAGTTCAATTCAGTTAACATTTTAAAATAATACTAGTTACATTGAAGGCACTGTGCAAAGTTCTTGGGAAAAAAATGGCAAATATATGATCTTGCCATTAAAAGCAATGTATTATTTCATTATAGAAATTTAACTATACATAAGTATACCAGTATTTTTCAAATACTGACTAAGAATGTATTTATATGAAAGCACAGAGCAGAGATGGATAGATCTGTGGATGGGTAGATAACCAATAATAGAATTTAGACTATGGGATTAAAAAATATGCCTAAACAAAGCATGGTAGCTCACAGCTTTAATCCCAGCAGTCAGGGAGGCCGAGGCAGGCAGATTACTGTGAGTTCAAGTCCAGCCTGGTCTACAAAGCGAGTCCAGGACAGCCAAGGCCACACAAAGAAACCTTATCTTGAAAACCCCAAAAATAAAAAATAAAAAAGAGACACTGCCACCAAAAAAAAAAAAATCACTGGGATGTTCAAGAATTTGAAGGGTAGAAATGGCATATATTGAATTAAAAAATAAATAAATATAATAGAATCTGCATAAATACTTTTTCGGTTAGAGAATATTATTAATAAGGAGCCAAAATTTCAAACACAAGGATATTAAGAACATTTTTTTCTGCTAAGGTTAAGCTAAGGGAACAAGACTAGGACAAAGACATGAAGCTGTGTATAGTGATATTTTTGGTTTCCTTAAAAACAGAAATTTGTGACTATGCTTTTGGAGGTCTCAGGTGTAGGAAATAAGGTTGCTTCAGACTGACCACAGCAGCTAAATAAAATGTCTCAAGCTACGGCAGGGACTTGACGTTGCCAGCTGAAGATAGTTTCCACTTGGAATTCTGAGATGCTGCAGAGGGTATGCCGATGCCAGAGGCCCCAGAGAGAGCAACTGCTGCTCCCCTAGCGGCTGTTGTCTCTGTTTCCTGCTTTTCCGAGTTGCTGCTTTGTCTTGCTGCTCTTGCTGGCTGAGGTTTGTTTGCTGTTTTCTGGATTGCTGGTTGGAGCTATCCTGATGAAGAAGATCTAATTTGCCCCAAGGAACTTGACATCCCTAATCAGCAGGAATTAGTCTAATGGCAACTTCTCCCCCTTTTCTCTCTATCCTTTTTTTTTTTTCTCTTCTATCTAGTGTTGACAGTTGAAAGGGTGGAGAAGGGTAAGAGAAAAGGGTACCTACAAATAGTTAAAATTTGGCTACAAGTGGTATCCAGATGTACACTGTTTTGTATATAGAAACTGCTGGATTTATTCCTGATAATTCAGAATTAACCTGGATATGTGTGCAACTGCAACAGGCAATCAGAAACAGGAAATATCCATTGTACATCATCTATATCCAGTCTCATACAGATGTGCCAGGTCCATTGACACAAGGAAATGAAGAAGTTGACCAATTATTAATAGGAAATAGAAGCCTCAAAATTTCATGAAAAACACCATATTAAGAGTAAAGGTTTAAAGAAAAAATTGTATCACTGGGAAACTAGTCAAGGACATTATAAAAAAAATGTCCTACTTGTTCTTTGTATAACCAAACCCTATCACCTTCCAGAAGTGAACCCAGGGGGACCAAAAGAAATGAAATCTGGCAGATGCAAGTGTTTCATTTTGCAGAATTTGGAAAACCAAAGTTTGTACATCAGACCATCGATGCATATTCAAGGTTTTCATGGGCAACTGTTTCGAGTTCTGTAAAGGTTGATTCTATAATTACACATTTATTGGAAGTTATAGCTATTATGGGAATACCTGCACAAATTAAGACTTACATTGCCCCTGCATATATCTCCAGTAAGACGAAACAATTATTTGCCTATTATAATATAAATGTATTGGTATACATCATCCTATAGGGCAAGCAGTTAAAGAAAGATCTAATCAAACTTTAAAATAAATGCTTATAAAACAAAAAGGAAGAGGTAAAACTCCCAAGGTTAGACTAAATAATGCTTTGTTAACTCTAAATTTTATGCATATTAATGAAAAAGGAACAACAGCAGCAGAAAGACATCAGGTTATATAGGGGGGGAAACCTGTGCAATTAAATCAACCTATATACAATAAAGATGTATTAACATCAGAATTGAAGCTTGCAACAGTTTTCCACTGGGAATGCAGTTTTGTTTATGTTTCCATAGGATATAAAAAGCTGTTGATACTCTAAAAATTTATAAATATTATAATTGAGCAAGAGAGGTCTCCCGAAAACCTTGGCCACTGATCGGAAAAAGCATTTAGTTCATTGAAAATGTATGTGTTCATAGTTTGTCACCAAACACAGCACAGCTAATAGCTTACAACAGAAAGTAGTGATAATTTTGGCTTCTTTAAAAACATGGACATGTTATGTGAAAATGATTTTGTTTTGATCCCAGGTGTGGGATATGAGACTGCTTCAGGTGTCCTCAGAAACTGGCTATCACATGCCTCGTCCTCTAGGAGGGGAATGATTTTGGCAGCTGAAGGTGGTTTACGTTTGGAATTCTGGGAACTCCTGGGAATATAGAAATGGAGAACCCTAAGTGAGCCTGTGGAAGCTCCCTCTGAGGTTGCTGCCCCTGATCGCGAGTGTTGCTGGTTGGTGCTTGCTCTTACTACTGTTGCTGTCTCATAGGCTGCTGGTTGGAGACACCCTGACTATGAAGATCAAACTTTCCCTAAAGAACTTGATGGTCCTAATCAACAGGAAGAAGTCTAACAAGATCTACGGCTGCTTTCCTCTGTATCCCTCCCTCTCTCCTACCTAGTGTTGTGGGGTTGGAAGGGATGGGGTAATACAGGGAGGTAGGAAAAAGAACCCAACAAAGTAGTCAAAAGCCTGGCTATAGCTGTTGATTGAATCAAACCATTTTTTTTTTTAAATAATGAAACCTGTGTAAAATTAGAAAACAATTTCATCTTAGCTGTTTTGAGAGCTACTATTATATAATCATATTTCTAATTAGGAACTTCTGCATAAATATTCAAAGTAGATGAGCTAGAAGCCGTTAGAGTCATGAAGGCAATTTACTCTATTATTGAGTTGAATTCTCTTATCTAGTACTGAAATTAGTGAATATATTTATTTAAACTATTCTATATATCCAAGACTAACACAAATTCTCAATATGCACTTTTTTCTTTTTTAATTAATACTATTTTTAATGGAGAAGACCAAGATTGCTCACAATCTTAGGATAGTGTTTAAAGGCATTTATAATGTGGAAACATTAAATCAAATCAACATTCTACCTTCTTTAACCTAATTTTCATGAGAAAAATCTGAATTTACTTTTCCCTTTACTCTTAATTATTTAAAATAAACCCAATTATTGACTGAAGTCACCTGCTCTGCCATCATTCTCTAAGTTCATTTATCCTGTACATCAGATAGTTTGTACCCTTTATTTAAAAACTTCTGTTCTCTCCACCCTGCTACCCAAGAAGATGAATGAAGTCGGTATATCAAAGACATTTGCATACCTCATGTTTATTGTACTTTTATTTACAATAGCCAAGACATGTAACTAACCTGCCCAGCAGATGAACTCATAAAGAGAATGAGGTAAGTTATCAGTCAGCTCTCTTTGCTGATGACCATGTGGTTCTCAGGATATCTCCCAGACCTTTGGTGCCATGTAAACATTCTTTGAGTATCCAGCTTCAAGGACTGGGTCTCAGCCACTTCCGTATACTGAAAGTGAACTCTTTTCATCAAAAGTTTAGCTTGCTTTTTCTTTTTATAGAATAGATACTTAAACATTAATCTACTATCATTTCCAGAAATAATGGTTCGAATTACAATAACTTTACATGGTAAAAATATGATTGGTTTGTGATTACTTATTATGCATTACATTCTTTAAAATATTTTTTCTTTTGAGAAATATTCAGTAAAAACATGTGGAAAACTAATGAACTGTATGTTTCTGTTATATAATAAAAAACAGACAAATTAAAAAATTCTTTAAAAACAACCAGAGCTTTTGTTTTTATAATGAATAACAAACCTTTTTTTTTTTTTTTTTTTAATACTGAGGAATGAACTTTGGAGAAGGGAGCAGAAACAGCATGGCCATTTAAGAAATATTGATCCCCTGTCTTTCACCACCATTCTAAGAAAAGAAATAAAATCTTTGTACCTTAGAGAAGTGGGGGAAAATAACTTAAGCCTGTTATTGTCCAAATCATATCTGCAATTGTCAGTGTTCTTAATGGTCATTCAGTTTATTAGGATATGAAACTAACCTACTGTTTCAAGCCCATAAGAAGCATGTTTTATTCAGTTTTGAAAAACTAGAAGAAATTATTTGCTTAAAGTGTTTTATTAAATTTAAACTTAAATGAAGCAATAGTTACTCTTTACATTGTTTTATTAAGCAAAGGTGCATGAAGAGATCAGAAAGAAAATAAATAAATACGGTTGAATAACAACATAGAAAAGGTTTCTTAGGAAGACTAAGAATTCTACATTTCTCTATAAACTTGTGAGATATTGTTTCAAATGACAATTTAACACATTTATAAGTGTATAAACATCTGTTTGAAGAACTGGGTACTCCTACACTTTGATAATAAAACACAATTCACTAGAATGCATTTGGAAGGCAATAAGCTAAAACATACAAGCAGTATCAAAATATTCATTCACTTTGTCTAAGTCACTTCTGTCTTAGACATTTGTCTTTGGAAATATGTTAGGTTTTGACAAAGATTTATATAAGAAAATATCTTTTGGTATAAGCTTACAATACTGAAAAGGTAGGAATGGCACAAATACCTGAAATCCAGAGATTGTTTAATGACTTGTGATTTATCTACACACTAGAATTTCAAGTATAAAGGAAGTTGTGAAAATTGTGTTTAGAAGTTATAACTTATTTTTACTTTTTCTCTCATAATATGATAATTAATATGTCATCAGAAAATCAAAGCTGCCTGAACTTGTGATATATGAATTTGGCACATTTCCACAATTTTTTTTTTACATTAGAGACTGAGATTCATATTGGTGTAGTTGTTTCTTATGGTTACTGTAACAAATGACCACAAACTGAGTAGCTTAAAACATGAACTTTTCCTCACAGCTCTGGACTATTGTGATGGGGTCCTGCAATGGGGTCGGGGGTGGTGGTGGTGGTAAGAAGAGTCATACTTCTAAAGGCAACAACAGCAGCTGGAGATTTGTAGCTAAAAGGCAGAATGAAGACGTTGTTGGAAACATTAAGAGGTATCCTCACATTTTAGCCAAACCGGAGTCTTGTTGAAGGATCGCAAACTAATCAGATATTAAGGTCAAAAGATTCTTTTTCAATTGCTTGGGGAAAAAAATGGTTGGGAAAATTTAACCACAACAAGGACAGACGCAAAATCCTAAGGTCGAGGCTCAGCTGAAAACATGGCCCTGGGGGACTTCACCCACATTTGGTCTAGGAGAAAGTCCTTGGCAAGGTTTCCTCATTATTATTTCACTGTACCCCTGATTCCCAGACACCAAAGGATGGGTACTATTTTTAGTCTACCCTGTGGGCAATCATTTTAAGCACCGAGGCCACTGTCTTCAGCTCTCTGCTATTTTACTTTTCTCTCTAAAGACTTACATTTCCTGAAAATGTCAGAGTAGCAATCAGATGGCGAGAGCACATTGTACTTGGATGGTAGTAGTCAGTGAGGGGCAGGCTGTGGTGAGCAGTGACAGCCAAGCTCCATGAAGATGGAGTTTCTGCCCCCTGTGGGTTTTAGAAAACCAAAGAGCATAGTTTTTTTTTTTTTCAAAAATCCTTTAGTACACAGAGCCACTTGAGGAATGCTCAGGTTTCATATTGTGTATCAGACTTGCATTTACTATTAAAGACACAGGGATTTGCATCCAAAAGAATGTGGTTCCTTCCCGCTGACTAGCAGACATATTACCCTTGGCTTAGAAATTAATAACGAAAATGATAATAACTGCAATAAACCCAAGCACCCACATGGGAAAGAAGAAGGATAATAAGAGAAAGGCAAGTCATGCTTCAAAACTTGTTACCCAAATCTGAAAAAAAAAAAAAAAAAAGAAAGAAAGAAAGAAAGAAAGAAAGAAAAGGAAAATCTGGATTGCTCAATAAGGTGCTCTGTTTGCGTTCTACAGAAATTAATTCAAAGGTATAAATCAGTTACCACAAGAGAAAATCGAATGAGGTGTCAATAGTGAGGAAAGGGCTAAGACAAAGGATATTGGTAGCTTGAAAACAACCACAGGTGACCAAAAATCCACAGGGAGAAATGAGGTCTGCATTGAACACAGGAGAGAGCAAGAGGTGGGGGGTGGGAGGCTGCAGACACATATGAAGCAGAGAGGCACACAGAGCCTTGCCTTGCATCCATTTGTCTCTTGTAGCTGCCGCTCTCCCTCTGCTCCTCGCTGAGTAAGCAATTGTTAAAGATTCCTCATGATCCATCAGTTCCGTGCACAGTCATGAACCTAATGGGCGTCAGATGTCCAAAGGCAGGCCAATGGTGTGTGAAAATGTTATCGTCAAAATATACAAATTATAACGTGTATTTTAAAACTATGTAAATGAAGAAAACAGAAAATATGTCCAAATATTAATGTTATTCACCTCACAGGCAATGAGAAAGCTATTCTTGATACATATTTCTAAGCATACATAGGAAATTATGCTTTACAAAATTTCACTTTGTATACTGTAGCCACATATAAATGGAAAATGTTAAATGTGTGTGTTTTTCTAAATAAACAAATTTAGCCTTGGGTTCTGTCATCCATCGGCTTCCTTACTGGGTTGTCTTATGTAAGGTCTGTGAAAACCCTCGGTTTACTCATTATAAACCCAGGGCTAGGACTGAGGATGGAGCTAAGTGGTAGAGCCAGCTCAGTGAAACCATGGACTCTGAGGGAGCTGAAATTCCAGTGGCAGAAGCACAAGTTCAGTTTCCAGCAGAAAAAATTAAAAACAAAATTGAAGACATGGTACTTAGATATTATTAAAATATGAAAATAAGTAGGAAAATTTTAACTGAATTATGGGAATAATTAACAGCATGCGGGAGAGAGTGCAGCCATATACTAATAGGTATGGTATTTTATCTAGAAAGCTACACAAAAATTCTCATAACTTTGTATTATGTGTGTGGGTTTTAATAATATGTTTGAGAGGGTTATTTTTAAATGTTAAGCTCCACAGCCATGCCTTTAAAGTTTTTTTCTTTGTTGTTGTTGCTGCTGCTGTATAATTCTTGAGATCTTTATATATTGACAAACAACTTGGTTCCATAGTCTCTGACTTTTGAAGTCTGGGTGTATTTTATGCTGTCAGCAATCTCTACATCCTTGTTGTATATGTTGATGTGTGCACATTAAGCAAATCCCTTAACTGTTCAGTCAATGCCATGTCGTTCATACTGAACTCAAAGTAGATGAATTCAGAACAACACAATCCCTGTATTTACACCCATCAAAGGTCTTTGACTTTTTCTTGTAGAATTTCACAGTGTTTTTATACATGTTGTTGATTAAAAATCAAATGATCCAGATAGTGGTTACAATTTTTTTTGTGCGTATTTATACTACCGGAAGTTTTCATTTCAACACAAATTTCTGTACTTGTTAAAGAGTGAGAGACAGGTTTTCCTCTTCCTGGGATTTGTAAGTTAGCTCACCAACACAGCGTGCAAACAGTGAGAAGACATGTGTCATACTACCTTTCCCCAGCCTCTGAGGTTTGTGCACTTGCCAAACACTGCTCTGCTTTAAAGCCCGTGTTATAAATTTTGTAGAACAATTAACTGACAAAAAACACAGTGTCAATTAATGAGTCATCATTTTCTTCTGGTGGCTCCATAAAGTAGGGACGGTCCATGCCGTGTGTATACATACGGACGGCGTTTCTCACAGCCTATTTCCTTAGAACTGGGCATAAATCCTTTGAATGTGGATCACTCTGTGAATGCAGCAGCAAAGAAAGCACCAGTTTTATCAGTCGGTATGGTATCTTTGACTAACTAGAACACCATGCTCCGTTATAAAACTCTTCTCTCTAGGCACTTAATAGTCTTCTGACAGCTCTGAAAGATTTGCTATGTGGAAGCTTGAGCACATTATTTTATGCTGCAAATGGAGCCACGGATTGGGGCCCATCAGGGCACTCTGGAGGACTGCAGACCCTTGTCCCAAACTGTCACAAAGTGGTGAGATATTCAGAAGAAGTGGACAGCGCGCAGGCTTCCTAGAGGCGGCATTGGGACCTGCAGCTGAGCAGAGGCAGGGATCTGCTGTAGCCCAGGCTACCCCTGGTGGAATGCTCCAGGTTGAGTTTGTGGCATGGGGTGAGAATCTCAGTGCTCCAGCTAACTCTGGTGAGAGATAGGACAGACCTGTTGCCAAGGCGTGCAGGATCCCGGGACTTGGCTGTGTTACCTGCCTCCCTAATATTTCTCCAGCAACCCAAGGTGCAGAGCGGAGTCTGGAGGCTTCTCTTGGGGTCCAGGGAGTGAAAGGTGTCTGCTTCTTGCTGGTGTGTTTGGTGTGTTTTGTGATCCCACGGTGTGATTCCCAACACACCTGCTGCTTCTTCGAGGTCAGGACTAGAAATCAGTAGAATTACGAGAAGTTGTCACAGGACACTAAATCAACCACAGTCCTTTTCCACCTCCCACGCGCCCCCCTCCCCCCCTCGCGCCTTCCCCGCCCCTTTCTCAGCTGTTGGTCCTCCCACTTCTCTCTCCCCGCCCCCCTCCGTCTCATTCCTTCCCTCCCCTTGCTCCTCCATCAATGCTCACCTCACCTTTTTAACCCCAGACCAATTTCAGCACCCGAAGTCTAGGGTACAATCTATGAAAAACGAACTTCAGCATTAAAAGTATAGGCTTTAAAATGATGGAAAGTATGCCTACTTTCTACACACAGGGTGCGGCAGAGGCGCCCAGAAGGGAGCCTCTCCAGTTGGAAAGCGATTGTTCGTCTGCAAATACAGCGAACCTGGTAAGGCGTGAGATTTGCACTGGGGCTTTTATTGTCGGGAAAAGGACTGGGCAATACCGCATGTCTAAAGAAAGCATAAACTCTATTTCATTTTAGCTACTTCTATTTTTAGTTTTAACTTTATTACCATAGGGGGCGCACGAAGACCGTACAAGGAAAATCTTGGGCCACTTATTAAATCACAGATCCCATATGACGTGGTAGAGCTATGATTTAATACAGTTGGCATTTGGGTGACAGGATAAGAGGATAAGAATTTGTTATCCCACAACGTGGTCTCTTTTTAAATATCCTATAAGCCATAAGTCGATGTGTTTTTAATTAAGGAAAACACCTGTTTTTAACCATTTTGGTCAAAAAGTTTTTTTCCCCTTGTTTGCTTTTAAATCCAAGGCCTTGGACATGCAGGCAAACAACTTTGTTACAGACTACACCACCAGGAGCTCTCCAAATGTTTTATCTTTAATTAAGAAAATATTTAACACCTCTAAAGCCAGTCTGCTAGATTGAAAGTATGGATTAAATAAGCAATGGAGTAATGAATGTGAATTAACCTCATGACTAATTTAGTCTGAATTCATGTTAGTTGGAATGCAGTAGAATCTATATAATAATCAAGAATTTGCTTCTTAATTTACATGACTTGACTAGAAACAGTCTAAAGACTGTTGTGCACCCTTCATAATAAAACATTATCTTTAAAATAATTAAATGTGGTATAAAAGAATTGTCACAAGGTACATTATTTACCAAAATATCCCAAGTCTTTAAAATGTAATTTTCCTAAGGTAAGAAGTTTTGTGTTCATATTTATAATTTTAGTGTGCTTCTAGCTTTAAAGAACGTGACAAATGTTGTGCAAAATATGTTTTTTTTTTTTTAATTAAAAAACCCTTCAAACTGACGTGCCTTTATAATTACAACTTGTAAATCTTGTGAATCAGTGTTTGGTATTTCAAAAATTCCAAAGGCAAAATTAAATTGGTCTATGTGTTAATTCATTTTCTAACTTTCAGAATGCTTATTTGGGAATGCCAATTCTGTGCAAACTTTCCTCAGCTTCATAATTCACTTGCTACGATTCTAAGTCATGGTTACCTCTGCTGAAATCTATCCACTTGAAAGTAACATACCATTTGGCTAAAGCAGGTAGCCCATAATTCAAGATTTAGTTTCTTCTTTTAATTCTCATAAAAAATTTATTGTTTCTGTTTCCTGTGTATTTTTAACAACTAGACTTACAAATATATATCTATATCTAGAAGAGACAATCAGAGTTAATCTGGAAGAGATAATCTGGAGTTACAGATGGTTCTGAGCCACCATGTGGTGCTGAGAACCAAACCTGGGTTCTCTGCAGGAGCAGCCAATGGTCTTAACTGCTGAGCCATCTCTCTAGTTCCAAGATTTAGTTTCGATGCTTAAATCACTATGTGGTATATGTCTTCTTTTCTTTATAAATACACCCAACTCTCTCCAATTTAGCACTTCTGGTATAAATACTAACATAGACTGTTTAAGCCCTTCTTAGTAAGTTGTCTCTAAAGAATGCACTGATGCAGGATAGAAAGTTAGAGCACCATAAATAGTGAACATCATTATAGGATACAATGACTTTGCGAAGAGTGAGGTGAGGATGGTGGGGAAAAAAAAAAAGATGTGCTGAACTTTGTTTAAGACCCTGAGTTGGTTAGATGCAGAAATCTAAACGTAATTAATTATGTCGATAGAGTATTTTAGCAAAAGTAACAGATTTGAAGAAGGGATTTAAGGTGTAAAGCAATGGAAGCCGCATGTGAACTGGATCATCATGAGGAGTTCAGTGGGGCCAAGAAGTCAGTTTACTGAAAGGCTCTGCTGGAGAACAGGGACTTAATTCTGTAAGACTTACAGCTCCCTTAAAGCCAACTCTGTCCCCTGTAGCAATTAACAATCTATATTTGGGGTGACAGGTGCGTAGTAAAGTTTCTCACCGAAACAGCTTCTTCTTCATCTGTTTAGAGAACATTTATCCTCTTTAATCCCATTTGAAATTGAAGTCTTTGTCGCTGTCACTTTTTACTTTAGGCGGTTAATTGTGTTGCACGGGAAAGGGCTCATAGAGCCCAGTGAGATGGTGTTCTACAATAAACAGACCAACAAAGAACAAAGGGTGTGTGTGTGTGTGTGTGTGTGTGTGTGTGTGTGTGTGTGTGTATGTGTGCGCGTGGGCACAGGCGCGCTTTGTTTTTCTGATAAAACATCTTTGTAAGAAATTTTAAATACTCATTTTTTTCCCTTTGCAGCTTATTCTGGCTGGTGAGACTTGACAATTCCAATAAAGAAAATGAAAGCTTTTGAGAGAGGAATGTAGCAGATTTAAACATGTTTTTGTATTTAATTAATTTATTCAGATCATGTTTTTGTTTTGATCCCAAGTGTGGGATGGGGAACAGACTTGTGAGAGAACAGGTGATGTTTATCTACTAGAAGACAAACCACCTCATTGCAGGGGTTTGGTTTTTGCCAGCTGAAACACATCTTGGTACAGGCTCTTAGAGGAGATGTATATGTATATGAGCCCAAAACAGGAGTTGGGCCTTTGTGGGTCTTGGGTTCTTTGGCTGTTCATCGCTCCACTTCGAGACGTTCCTAGAGAACCGCTCCAATTAATGCTTGTGGCCTCTGGTTCCAGCTGCAGCAACTTAGGTTGAATTGCTGGTCTGCTGAAATCCTGCTGACTATACCAGGGGAATCACACTGAGGAACTGAATCCAAAAAGGTCTACTTCTCCTGTTCCCATTAACCTCTTTTCTCTCCTGTCCAGGGCAGGTGTGTTGGGAGGGAGGTATAAGCATTAAAGAACCTCAAATAAAGTAGATTTGGAAAGGTTGAAGCCTACAGAGGAAACCATAATATCGAGTTTGTGGGCTCTGAAGCCAGACAGCTGTATCTTGAATGTGGTTGTGCTGCTTGCTAATTTCCATCAATCTTTCATGATGTCTCCAAGATTCATTTCTGTGTCTGTAAAGTGAGGAGATCCAAAGAAACCTTTATGGCAATACTGTGCTACACGAAACGGACTGTGACACCCAGGTCTCTTGGGGTGGGGGGTGGGTGTCTGACTTGTGGCATTCCTAATCACCTGCTACCATCTCTTACATACTAACTGCTCATCACTGTTATGGGAAAATTCTCTTTGTTCCCGTATCAATGTTGTTCTAATACTTGTCTATAAAGAGAAAAGGCAAGAAAACTATTATCCAAATATTTCCATTTCTACATCATTTATTACCCCCCCTGCCCACACTCAGTCCCACTGTATTGAGAACTCTATAGTTCACTGCAGAGGAGTGGTACACTGTGGAGAAGCTGTGTCAGAGAGTTTGCACTAGTTTTTGATAGCCATCATACTCATTTCTGAACAATGTGACAAAACATTAGATATATTTCTAACAAACATATTTTGAATTGAAATATATAACATTTAATTTAGGATTACAATGAGGCATTATTTTAAGCAAGTTTTTGGTCACTTATGGAACTTATGGGACTCCTACGTTTAGGCTAAGGGAAAGAACAGATTTGTAGCCATTTGGGGCTCGTAAGATGGCTCATCTGGAAAGGCATTTGCTCTACGTCTGAGAACCTGACTCTGATCTTTGATGCAGGAACTCAGGATGAAAGGAGGGCACATACTCCCCAAAGTTGTCCTCTCTTCTTCACACATACACCATTGTACATGTGTGCTACTTCAGGCCTGCACCAGAACACACATGTCACACACATATCATACACACACACACACACACACACACACACACACACACACACACAAATACAAATACAAATAATAATACTAAATAAAATGTAAAACCTTTTAAAGTTGATAATTTGCTAAGTGTAGTTGGTATTTGGTAGATGCTCATGGAATGCTCACTGATGACTGAGTATATGAACATGGTAAGGAAATTTGTTTACTTTATTACTGTGGGCAGGTTCCTATAGCAAAACACATGCACTGAGTGGCTGCACAAAAAATATTTGTTTACTTAGACTCTGATATAGGTGAAATCCAAGATGTTGGCTAATAGTTCTGTTTGTAAAGAAATGCAGGTGTCTATCTTTTTAACGTCCACACAAGTCAGAGAAATAGAGAGCTGGCTCTGGTGTTTCAGCATATGAATTTGGAGGGAAGGAATCTGCCTGTAACATTAGCAAATGGACGCGCACTTCTTGATGGGGATCAGTAACACCATAAAACATTCAGAAAAGAAATCTACAACCAAAACCACTTCTTGGCTCAATATTTAGCTGGATGAGTTTCATGGATAAAATGTCCCTTGAGATAACCTGTTGCTGATAGTTGATTTACAGCAAATTATAAGCTGATGACAGTTTCCTGTTGAGAATAATTGTCACTTGTGCTGCTTTTATCACTATGGTCACCTGCATTTTTCATGTACTTCAATGGCTTCTCTTATAAGAGAAAGTTTCTCAGTTACTTTTATTTACAACGTGTTTGTGCTGGATCAGCATGAGATGTATGAAGCTTGCACATTTTTACTGCCCATACTGCAACCGAATGTGGTATCTACAGGTTCAGAAAGTTGCCTAATAATGAAATGAGTACCGAAATGCACGTCCTTTGTTTCATCGCATACTCTGGCAGTTAATTTCCTGCGTGAGTAATGCCTGAAAGACAGAAACATCCTTAACAGCCTAGGGTCCTCATGTATGTAAAACTTCAGAGCATGTGTTATATTAACTAACACTGCCTAGTCCTCGCTGATGGCTCGAAGAAATCATGAGTGGAAAAAACACTCACAAAGTTCTCTCTTTTTTTTCTTCTGCAGAATACTAAAGTGTTTATCAGATCAGATCATAGTTCACTGCATAAGAGCGTCAGCCAACAAATTGGTGACAATAGTGTAGCCATTGTTTTGGTGGGTCTGTCGTCTTTGGTACCACAAATGGACGTTGTCATGTGATTGAGTGCTCATATGACAAATATTTGAGAGTGTGTCTTGTCTAGTACCTGAAGGTCTGCCCTGGTGCTAGGCAGTGTTTTTCTTTGTGTAATGGAATGGATAAACCTGGTTGTCTTTGCTGACACCACACTATAATAGGTCTATGACGTAGAACATACATTTAGCTAATGACTTTCTCTCACTTGGCATGCTTTCCAACTGTCCCATCTTCCAGAGGTGCTGAGTGCCATGCTGAGATAGTTATTAGGAATGTCCAGTTGTTAAAGCATGGCCCTTACTCTTGTTTGAAAGGCTACTCCTGCATATGCGAAGATGTGCCCCTAGCTGCCACTCCTGGATTCCGTGTTCAAATTAATGATTGCGCACTATAAATGAGATACTGCAAACCAGAACTAGGAAAGCCCACCTGTGATCTGCAACTAGGCCTGTTATTCTCAACATTTGGAGTAGTGTTTTGAAAGTGGAACACCTTAGAAATTCATATAAATGCCACTTAAGAGGCATTTCTTCTTGCAGGGAGGGTGACGATTTGCAACCACATTAGATTAGTTCTCCTAACTGCCCAAATTACAAACATAAATTTGTTGTCCTGACTTAACTATTTTTATTTTCCTTTAAACCACCAAAACTCGTTTCTGAAAAAAATGCTTTTGCTTTCACAAGAGGGTGCAATAATCTTTTGGCTCTTCACCATCGGTTCTGCTTCTCTGGTTATCTCTGCTGTTGTTTCTTATGGTGCACCCTTTCTGACTCTGAAATCTATATGTAGTTTCTGGCTGGTGCCACATATTGAAAGCTATGAAAAAAACTTTAAAAAATACCTTTTGTTCTATTTTTTACTTCATTGTCTAGTGACCATGCAAGCTGTTGAAGTGGCAGAACTTGGTAAATGCTTTCTTATGGATGGCTCTTAAAATGTTTGTGTGATATTTACGCTACATGGGGAGTTGGTGTTCTAGTGTGGAAATGTTATATAGTCCTGCTTTTAGCATTGTAATAGTTTTTACTTGGATTAATTTTGCCTCAGGACTATACTTAAAGCCTCATTGCTGATTGTAAGAAATCAGGGTTTCCTCTAAGCAGTGGCTGTTTTCCAGCTACACATGGCTGTGCTGAACAACATAAGCTGGAAATCAGCATCAACACAGGAAGACTGGGCAGTCCGACTTGATGCTAATGGCTATAATGTGGACCCCTGCAGATATCCTGTGTGCACTAATGGGGGACCAGAGAGAAAGGGCTTGATTCTTTGTTTGTCTCAGTTCTAAATGCCAATGGTCTGAAATGCGTGACCTTTTCTGTATTATTCTTTGAATCTCTGTGCAAACTACATGACACGGCATTGCTTCGGTTCTATCACAGGCTCCTAGAAAATAGCAAACAAGTACAAAATAAAAATCTAGGAAAACTAGATCATTGATTGTAAGCCAGCTGAAATGCTTAAATAATATTGAACACAGCCACTCTATCTGATCATAATTTGAGATAATTTGAGAACCATAATCCTTGACAAATAAATTAATAGAGGTAGCATTTATTTTTCTAAAATTATAGTCTTACTCCTTCTGTATGTGTTTTGGGACAATACTGAATTTTTTTGAGTTAGTGATAGATTGCTTCTCACTTATTTCAGGAAGATTTTTTGGTGGGGGAAAAAATTAAACACAGGGCAGTAAAAGTAGAGGCTTAAAAAACATAAATATGCATTCATTTACAGGTTAGTCGATGGTGAAGTATGACATCTGTTTTCTGTTAATTCTTCTCTAAAAATCTTCTCATTTAAGTACACAGTATCATTTTATTCTTCCTGCTTTAGTAAAGTAACAACTGTAAGATCATGTAAGAAACTGTCTCCATTAATGGTACCAAACGGGTCGCAAGCCATCCATAGATAATGATAATAATGGTTGGATCAATATATCCTGCCTACCTGATAAGTAATTTAACTTTGAAAATATATGATGGGACCAAAAGAAGGAGGAGGAGGAGGGAGAGGAGGGGGAGAGAGGGTAGTCCACAGCACTTCTGTAGCACTGAGAATATTGCAATCTTACTCTTACCTCATCTCTTACACTGTCAAATGTAAGCCTCTGGACTTCTGCTTTACTTTTACATCTTTAGTAATTTATCCTAAAATCATGAGCGTTGTGAGCAGGCACTAAATTTGCCAGGGGCTGCTAAAAGCAAAAACAAAAACAAAAGCTTCTGTGGTTGGAAGCACTCTCAGAAGTGAAAATGCCGCACCATGGTCAGATAACTGACCGATGACCACATCAAGAAGAGACGATTCTTCTGGAGTGAGTGGGTGAGTGAGTGAATGAGTGAGTGAGTGAGTGAATGAGTGAGTGAATGAGTGAGTGAGTGAGTGAATGAGTGAATGAGTGAGTGAGTGAGTGAGTGAATGAATGATTATTTATCTATTTATCTATTTGATATCATGTGTTTCACAAGGCTCCTCTTGGGACATGCTCCACAGCCAAACCTGCACAACAAACTGGAATGTGTAACAATCTTGTTTTGTTCTGCATCTGTAACTCAGCCATCATTTAATCACATGGTGGGATTTCCAGAATCAAAAATTTTAAGTGATTATTTATTTCTCCCTTTCCCAAACAAATAAACCTGACCCCTAGTTTTATTTCACTTAGCCACAAGGGCCTGGATAATATCTTTGCTCTGTAGTCTATATGTTACGGTTAGTTGGAGTTCTCATCCAGGAAGTCCCTTAAGAAGCCCCAACTGGCAACAGTGTTGGAGAAGCTTTGTGGCATCCTTTATGTAATCCATCCTGAGTAGTTTCAGACTTTCTTCCAACCATGTGATTTATTGTTTTCATTAGAAAAAGAACAATTGCATGGTGGTTATAATGGTAAGAAAAATACTATCAATAGAAAATCTGAGGTCAGTCCTGAAGCTTACACAGAAACAATAAAACCAGATTGAGCAAGTTGTATTTTATATCTGTATATCTGTGGATATAGGTATATGTAGAGGTATTATGCATATGTGGGAATTAAAAGTGGTTTTAAGCCTCCTAACCTGGGTGCTGGGAATCACCAAGCTCCAGGAAGTACTCTGCAAGATCCACAAATACTCATAGGTGCTGAGCTATATTTTTAGCTCCTTCCAATTTCTTTTAGTGGATGGATGGATGCATTTTGTGTGTATGGATTGCCTAGTATGTGTGTGTACAGGTACATGTATAAATGAGTACATGTATGTGGTGTGTGAAGGTCAGAGTTTGGCATCAGGTGTCTCATTCAATCACTCTTTCATTTTGTTTTCTGAGATGAGGTATATGAGCTTTCTCCCAATTGGCTTTCCCTATTATTCATTTTTACATATGATAAGATATTTTCAGTTTTTGTATGTGACCATCTTTGTTATATGTATGTGTTCATGAGCATGTGCTCATGCAGATACAGGAGCAGTAGCCTGCTTATGCATGTGTGTAGAAGAAGCTAGAAGTTGATGTGGGGTATCTTTCAACTGCTTTCTGCATTAATTTTGAGACAGCATCTCCCACCTAACCTGGAGCTCTCCAATTCTGTTAGACCTACTGGCACGCCAGCTTTAGGGATCTGCCTGTGTCCAACCCCTCAGCCACTGGGTTATGCAGGTTCATCAGCATGCCAGGCTTTCCCGTGAGGGCTGGAGAAAGGAGCTTACATCCTTATGCTTAAATGCTAAACACTTTATTTATTGATGGAGCTGTCTTCTGAGACTCACAGTCCTTTATTTCTTACATAATTTTGTGTTCAGCTTTTGTTTTATAGTACCGTGTTCTAATTTTCCTCTCACGTCCTTTGGTGTATATTTGGTGGGTGACATTCCCAAAATGTATTGTAGTACTCTAATTTGAAACCTACCAACATTTCTTCAATGGCACACAAGACCCTTATCTTACAGTGTATGCATGCCTGTGTGTGTGTGTGTGTGTGTGTGTGTGTCTAGCACTGTGCTTAGTACTAGGACTGAAATGTGTATTTATTTACTCTTAGTGAATTTTTGGATCATTTGGATTAGTAGTGTTTTGGGACCTTTAAAGACTGAGTTAATGCTCATCAAGTCACATCAGGACTGAGCATGTCCTCTTCCCCTGTGGCCTGGCCTGGCAGTGCTACCTGGGGGAAGTGATGAAAAAAGCTATCAACAGAGTCCATGTCAGGGACAATCCTGCTCCCCTTACTAGGGGACCCACATGAAGCCTGAGCCGCAGATCGGCTATATCTGCGTAGGGGGCCTAGGTCCAGTCTATGCATGGTCCTTGGTTGGTGCATTAGCCTTAGCAAGCCCCTCTGGGCCCTGGTTAGTCGGCTCTGTTGGTCTTCTTGTGCAGCTCCTGTCACTTTGAGGTACTTGATGAGCCGGGGTGGATAGGAAAAAGGCTCCTATTTTCTGAAGAACAAGGGAATAGGGAAGAGAGAGAGAGAGAGAGAGAGAGAGAGAGAGAGAGAGAGGGAGGGACTAGGAGGAGAGGAGGGATTTTGGCTACCATCAGGATGTACAATGAATAAATAAATTAATAAAATTATTAATAAAAAACTGAGTTAATGCAACTAAGACTAATCAGGAATTAGTTTCTCTTCTTGTAGCCATGGTGAATTGTCAGATTCCTTCTTCCATTTAATGAGTATAAATTTCTTATAGGGGACTGAATTTTTAAGTGTGCAGTGTCAGAGAATTAATTTGAAAACATTTTTTTTTTTGTAAACCAGTGCCCTATATAAACATTTTGGCGAGCTAATCAGTAATTGATAAGATTGCCAAGTAGCCATGAGGGAGAAAGTCAGGCTGGCACCTCTCACTGTTCATTGTAGCTATCTGGCAAGTTGCCCTTTGGTGCGTCACACAGCTCTTCAGTGGTCGCATGCTGCCTGAAGAAAGTTTTAATTGGCTTCGCATGGACTCTAGGCTGAATTCCCCAATTGTCTGTTTGTCCTTAGGGGGGTAATGATAAATGGACACTGAACTGTTCGTGTTTCATATTGCTCTTGTTCTTACTAACAATCAACCAAAGGGAAAAAACTGGAGAAGTAACAAGGTTTGAACCCTTCACTTCTGCATCCATACTTAATAACGAGAAGGCAGTTTAATCTCTAAAGCCTTCACCTATCTTCCATCTTATTTTACATTTGCCAATTTCTCCTGAAAAGTTTCCTGAGTGTGATAAGATATGATCACGTTTAATCACTCAAGATGTGGGCATCGTGTGTATCAAGGTCATAACCTTTGCTAACCTTAGACCATTTCGTGTTAAGTCCTACGAGTCAGATTCTGTGACGTCATAGGTCTTTGTGGTTAGCAAAGGGACAAGCATTCAGCTGAGGCTCTGAAGTAGAGAGTATACGCAGAGGAGTGGTAGGCTGTTAACAGGTGTACCTGGCTTCAAAGCTTTTCTCTTACTTGTGACACTTAAGCAAAACACGAAGCTGCCTAAACATTTTTTTCCTAAAGTAAAAAAAAAAAACAAAAAAACTTTTGTTAAATGAATATGCATACTTTCTTTTTGTTAATTCTTTTACAATTAATTTTTAACCAAAATAGACATTATAGTAATAATGAAAACAGTTTTGAAAATCATAACTGCCTCTGTGGTTTCATCACACAAACACCATTTTCCTTCTGGGCATTGAACGCACTCATCCAACCCTCACAAGTTGTTGAGATGAACCAACCTGAATGTTGACATGCTCTATAACTAAGTGTCCAAGCCTACAGTCCTCATACCCACAGCATTAAGCTCTGTTCATTTAATATGGAAACTTGTAGTTACTGGAGGTAAAGAATATTGTCTTTGGAGTATAGTGATTCTACCAGTATTGATTAAAAATGAACAAACAAACAAAAGAAAACTAGAACAAGCAAGACTGACAGCACTTCCCTGAATGATCCCAGAACATCAACTGCTTCTCTTCTGCCAGACCCTCCCAAGTAGGTGCAAGTGGGTGAATTTCATGTGTTTAACAAACAACTGAATTTGGTCTACTTCAGAGCACAGCAGCCTTTCAACGGGTCGTCTGTAGAGTGGAATTTTTTTTTTTTTTTACAGGTACCGTCTGGATGATTTAACATTAGGGTGATGACACATTCAAAAGTGAGGCGTAGAGTTCCCCTTGAGGAAGAAGGTTGCTAAAATAATCTACAAATGTAAAAAAGCGAGAAGGGAAGATGAATGCAACAGCTCTGTAGCCCACGAGTCACTGACTCACTTATAGTCACACAGTTCCTGACACCTTTCTCACCGCTGAGAGTGCTCCCAGCAAGAGTAATACAACAGCCAAGGCTGCAGGGATTTTTTTTCCCATCCTAGTCTTGTGAAATGTGAAAAATAAGAATCCATATGGGAATCTTAAAAATGCTAAACAATGATAATTTTCAAATTACTGAGTCTCAAATTTATGGCAGCCAGAGTTATTCACACAGACAGAAATGTAGGTTTCAGTTTATCATTGTGAAAGATTTTATAATAAAAGAATCTTTAAGCTGGGATCCATCCATTTAGTTGTGACCCTGGGCAGCTGAGTTGTCTATCATTGAATATGAGGTAACCCAGAAGCAGACTTAGATGGGATATACTCACTTTTAATTGGGCACTAGCCGAAAAGGCACATCCCACAAAAGTCTTCACTTACCAGGAGATTGGGACAGATGTGAGGACATCTTACTGAGACTCTAGGTAAGACAAATATAGGAGATGGGGAAATAGAAGGACCCAGAGGGTCCTAGAAACCTACAAGAAGAACATCATAATGGGTGGATTGGGGCCCAGGGGGTTCTGATCAAACTATTGCATTAACCAAGGACAATACAAGTAGTAAACTCCAAACCCCTATTCTGATCTACCCAATGGACAGGACATTCTCCACAGTTATGTGGAGAGCGGGGACTGATTTGACATGAGCTCTGGTGCTCCATATTTGACCACCTCCCCTTACTGGGAAGGCCTGATGGCACTCGAAGAAAGAATAAGCAGGCTACCAAGATGAGACTTGATAGCCTATGACCATATAGTGGCGGAGGAGGTCCCCCTCAGTATTAAACCTAGGGGAGGGGAATAGGGTGAAAGTGGGAGGGACGGAGGAATGGGAGGATACAAGTAATGGGATAACAATTGAGTTGTAATCTGAATAAATTAATAAAATTAAATTTAAATTTAAAAAAGAAAGGGGGAAAAAGAGAAAATTAGAAAAGTACTTTGCAAATAAGAATATATCTTTTCTAAAGTAGCAGTGACAACATTAAGGATATAAAGCTGTATGTGCACGTACATCATTAAGAGAACACTGTTTAGTCCAGAAGTTTAAATGATGTCAAAGACACACATGCTGAAGATGACACTGACAGTCTGTGGTGATAATGAGGGGACCTTTATGAAGTAGAGACTAGTGTAAGCAAATTAGGTTCTGGGGAGCATGCCCTAGTAGAGGATGTCAGGAACTGAGTCCTTTCCTCTCTGAGTACTCACTAGCCACCATAAGGCAAGCAGCGCCACTACATCACAAACTCCTTACCATGGTTCTCATCACAGCCCCAAAAAGGACAAGCCAGCTGACTGTGAACTGATACCTTTAAAATAATAAGACCAAATAAAACTCTCCTTTTACTACTTCAGGTATTTTGTTGCAGCCACATAAAAGCATATTTTTAAAAACCCAATAACATAGATATCCAAGTTAAGGCTGAGTTAAAGATCTTTTAAATAAATGGAGGTGGGTAAAGAATTGTAACTATACATACATATATATTTGCATTTGTTTATTTACATTTTTGAAACATTGCTTACTGCAAATTTCTCTCTCGTGTGTGTGTGTGTGTGTGTGTGTGTGTGTGTGTGTGTGTGTGTGTG
>OU015743.1:25358863-25374639 GCA_907169655.1 Acomys percivali | reverse complement strand
GTGTGTGTGTGTGTGTGTGTGTGTGTGTGTGTGTGTGTGTGTGTGTGAGTGTGAGTGTGTGTGTGGGTGCACCCACATGAGCTTTTGCTTCCATTTGGGGCTGGCTGTACCTGTACTTGTGGGTACATGTGTGTAGAGGCATGGCATTATCCCTGTACACCATTCCTCAGGTGTCATCCACCATATTTTGGGAGAAGGTCTCTCACTGGCTTGGGTATTGCTGAGTAGGGTAGAAGAGCTAGCTGACTTGCTCCAGTATTCCATCCATCTCTACATCCCAGTGCTGAGCTTATACATTGTCCATCTGCTTTTTTCTTTGTGTGTCCTCGTGCTTTCAAGACAAGCACTTCAGTGACTACACTATCTCTCTAGCCCCACTAATTTAATTATTATTAAACAAAAATGGTTATCTAATACATTAAAAATATGTACTGCCATGGCAAAACAGTGAAATGCATTTCATTATTCTTAAGATGTCCATTAACATCAAATGACATCTTGTTTTTAAAAGTCCCATCAAGATTAAACAAAATTCTACTGTAATCTATCTGTAAAAGTCTCTTATGAAAACTCAACTTTCATCACTGCCAATATTGAGGTAATTTATTTAAATAAAACAAAGCTTTTATTTGACTATCTCAGAAATATAAGCTAGCATTTTACACAATTTGTGTTTATTAACTTAAAACCAAAGACTAGATCAGATGCCAGTGAGTCAAACTTTCTTTTAATTTATTTCTACTTAATCTCAACAAATATGTTTCCATCATTTAGTAAATTCTCATGATATCAGTAATGCTCAATATATCCTACTGAAGTCTTTGCTCTCATCTGTCCTATATTGCTGATATAGTATTTAAATTTAAGTGATAGAGATCCAAGATGGTGGCACAAACTGTGTCTGATCGACAGGACTGAACTGAGGGACTGGGCTGGGGGCTACAGACAACAAGAGCTGGAGTGCCCAGGGAAAGAGGGGTCTGCACTGCGGAACACAGGTGGGTCTGGCTTCAGGCCATCTAGCTGGTCCATGGAGGAGTCCCTGTGTCCCTGTGGGCTTGCGTCCAGTCCCCAGAGTCTGGATGTATACCTGCCTGTGCACTGCATCTGTGCTCTACATCTCAGACTCTGTGTCTCGACTGTGACATGCAGAGCACCAGTGTCTGGGTCGGCTAGGCTAGGGGAGAACCCGAGGTGTGGAGCACGAGTGGATCTGACTTAGGATCCATCTACAGAAGTTTTTGGGGCCCAGGTGAGCACAAGCATGGTCACCAAAGCTTAGCTGCACTCTGGCCAGATGCTGCACCAGCACTCTGTCTCAGGCTGAACTGTTCACCGCAGCACACAAGGGGGCTGTATCTGAACTCAGGTTACCTGTCCAATACAGGGGGAGAGTTTCTGGGTCCAAGTAGGTGCTTACACTGGCTAGAGAGCCTAGCTAGGTGCACGTCAGGTGCAACAAACAGCAGCAAGCCCTGTGTTTCAGATGGAACTGTGGGCCACAAGGCAGCAGTGTCTGGGTCTTAGAGCCCAGAGGAGACCCCATGGTGTAGAGCACAAGCAGGATCTGACCTCAGGCCACCTGGCTAATCCATAGAAAGTCCCCAGATCTGAACCCAGGTCACTTGCCTGATCCATAGAAGAATTCCCTGATACCCATAGGTGAAGGGTTTCAACCTATAGCCATTTATTTATGAGCTGCTCTCAACGGCCAGTGAAGGACACCAGAAACTACCACGCAACACCAGAAACAGCAAGATGACAAAAGGTCAATGTAAAATCACAAACAACAAAAGCCAAAATAATATGGCATCTCCAGAACCCAGTTGTCCCAAAGCAATCAGCCCTGGAAACTCAAACACAACTGAATCACAAGAAAACGAACTCATATCATTCATAATGAAGATGATAATGGAGGAATTGAATAAAATCCTCAAACAAATACAGGAAGATACAGCCAAATAGATCGAGGACCTTAGAGAGATTATGCCATGACAGAGGCCTATAGAGAGGAAATGAAGAAATCATTGGAAGAAATTCAGGAAAATGTAAGCAATCAGGGTAAGTAAATCAATAAAATAGTTCAATATCTAAAGATGAAAACGGAAACAATGATAAAAGCACAAATTGAAGAAAGCATGGAAAGAGAGAACTTAGAGAAGAAAACAGGAACTGCAGACATAAGGATTGCCAACAGAATACAAGAGATAGAGGAAAGAATCTCAGGTATATAAGATTCAATGGAAGAATTTGATGCAACCATCAAAGAAAATGTTAAATCTAAAATAATTCCTGACACAAAATATCCAAGATACCAAGGACATCCTGAAAAGATGAAACAAGAATTCAAGAAAGAAAAGACACCTAGCTCCAAGGCCCAGAATATATTTTCAACAAAATTATAGATGTTTCCCAATGTAAAGAAAGGGATACATATAGATGTACAAGAGGCCTACAGAACACCAAATAGAGTAGACCAGAAAAGAAAATCCTTCCTCCACATAATAATCAAAACACAAAATGTATAGAACAAAGAAAAATATTAAAAACCACAAAGGAAAAAGGCCAAGTAACAAAGGCAAACTTATCAGAATCACACCCAACTTTTCAGGAGAGACTATAAAAGCCAGAGGGCCAGGAAAGATTTTTTGAAAATCCTAAGAGACCACAGATACCAGTCCAGACTATAATACCAATAACATAGATGGATAAAACGAGATATTCCAAGACAAAATCAAATTTAGACAGTCCCTATCAAAAATCCAACCCTACAAAAGATAGCAGAAGGAAAACTCCAACCCAAAAGAGGCTAATTACACCCAGGATAACACAGGAAATTGATAACTTCACTCTACAAAAACAAAAACCATGCACACATACAAACACTACCACAACCAACAACAAAATCAAAGGACCTAACAGTCACTGGTCATTAGACTCTCAGAGCATCAATGGCTTTAACTCTCCAATAAAAAGACACAGGCTAACAGAATGGATGATAAGCAAGACTCAACATTCTGCTAGTTACTAGAAACACATCTCAGCCACAAAGATAGACATTATCTCAGGGTAGAAGGCTGGAAAAAGGTCTTCCAAGAAAATAGACACAAGAAACAAGCTGGAATAGCCATTATAATATTGAATAAGATAGACGTTCAACCAAAAATTAATGAAAATAGATTAGTAAGTATACTTCATACCCATTAAAGGAAAATTCAACAAAGATGACATCACAATTATGAACAGTTCCTTAAAAAATTACTCTTTGCTTATTCACAAATAAGCCTACATATTTCCTTTAATTGAGGTAGTTTTTCTAGTGTGAGAAGGGATTTCTCTAGCAATAAAATTTATCTACTTGCCTTCATTTTGGAATCATTAAAGCAATATTTTTCTTTTTACTACATTCATAAAAGTCTTATATATTTAGTTTTATTTTAGACTCATTTTTACAAAAGTAAAATATATTTAATACAATAACTAGAACCATCTTCTAGTCTTCACCATTTACATTCTTTCTCTATCTCCCCTTAAATTAGTAACCTAAAGTTGACCGCATACAATACTCTTGGGGGAGTACAAGAATTACTTAATTCTTATTGTCTCTAGCTTGGACAATTTGTTCACTAAAGTTCATGTTAGATATGCTGTGCATGTGACATTGCAGATAACAGGTGGATTTATCAAATCCTAACCATGGCAGTTATAATAGCAAATCTAATACTGTAATCACACAGATAAAAGGAAATATAGGAAAAGCTCACCAAAACCTAGAAAAGTGGGACATCCCATTTATTCTACATATTTGAGTCTAATTTATTTTGCATATTGAGGAACACTGGTGAATAAGACCAGTTATTGGTTGGTAACCCTGGTCAATGATCAGACACCCTGCAGTATGTGATGGCTCTCTCAGCAACAGTCAAGTTCACATTGAAACAAGCGAAGAGTGAGCATCTTCTCAAGTCTAATTTACTAGTTGAAGGGAATCCCTTGTAAGGCTTTGATATATAATAGTGTATGATTTTACTAGGTATTCTATGTAAATGAAATAGAGAATTCCAAAATCCTCCTACTTTTCTTTTTTACCCTTCTTTTTCTTTTTATCCCCCAAACTTCCAACTTCTCATGTTTGTTTCTCTGTTACAAGTTCCAGAGGCCTCAATACTCTTATCAGTTTTATTCTAATAATGCATGCATTATAGTGGCTCTCCAGTGAGAATATTACCAAAGATGTGCTGAGCACGAGTTTGTACTGAATCTCAATATTAGTCTCCATGTTGTCCAATTCTCTACTTTCTAACCATTCTCATCTGCTTACAGACCTCTTCCATTCTTTATCTCATCCCCTCTCTCTTTTACTTTATGAGTTTCCCATGGTCAAAACATCACTTGACCTCTTCCCTTGCTCACTAAGGCATTACACTGAAGAGATCAGATTTCTAGAAAATATTGACTCCCCCTGTCACTTTATACTTGTTGAACAGCAAGCCTCTATTTCTCCCCAACTTTATCCCACACTACCCATTATTCTGTTTCTGATTGCTACAAGTTTGGATATTTGATACATCATGGAAGTGAATTTATTAAGTCTTAATCCCATATGTCTCTTATCACACTTAGTAAAATATCCTCCATGTCTATACATATTTTTGCATATGGCAAAAGTTTTCCTTGTGAAATGATAAATTGTAGTCTAAATTAAAATATGTATGCACATATATTAACATTGGCAGAAGAACGTTTAGGTTATTTCTACATTCCTGACTATAGTAAATAATTCTGTAATGAACAGTGAGTGCAGCGTTTTAGATTCAATTTTTTGATATATATTCCAAGAATAGAATTTCAATATAAAATAATTTATAGACATAATGCATCTCATAGGCCCTTAGCCCAGATCCTGATCACCCTTGCTTCCCCCTAAACCTCGTGAGCTAGATCACAGGTCTGTTTCTCTAAGGATAACTGCCTTCTAAGTTCCCACCACAGTGGCCCATTAACCTCTGCTTTCATCCCAACCCAGGGTAAATGATTCTTCTATAATCTGCCCGCAGAACAGTTTTGAAGACCTAAGAGCCACATAGTCAGGGTTCTCATGGCAGTGGTCCTACTTTTTTGGGTACATACTTTATTGATCAATTCCTTGTCTTATTTGTGTAATGGAATATCCTAACAAAAAAGTTAATTAAGGAAAGGGGCTTATTGTTTGGCTCATAGGTCAAGGCCATCATAGTGGGGGTGTCCGTCCTCACAGCAGGAACTTGAAGCAGCTGTTCATGTTTCATCTTCAGTTAAGGAACAGAAAAGAGTGAGTGCTCATACTCATCTAGTTTTTATTATTTTTGTTTCTATTCAGTGTAATATCCAAGTTCAGGGAATGATGCTGCCCACTCTTACGGTGGGTTATCTTGTACCAGTCAATCCATCAAGGTAATCCCTCACAGATGGGCCTGGGAGCTTATGTTTTAAGTAAGTCTAGTTTCTGCCACATTGACAATCAATACCAATCGCTACAATATTATTATCTTGCCTTCTGGCACTTGGAGTTGCAAGATTAAAATTTGAGAACAGCCTAACACTTGCTCATTAATCACCTGCTTTGTCTGTCTAATATCTTCCATGTAGTACATTTCAAATATATTAGGAAGAAATGAATTCTGGACATATCCTGGTGGTGTCTTTAGGGTTCAACAATAACAACAAAAAGCTTTCATCTTTTACCATGAGAAAAAGCAATACTAATTTGTAGGAGTGAGTAAATACATGAAAGAAAGTCTCATACCTAATAAGAGAGTAAACTTATCTGGCCACTGTGATACACACCTTTAATCTCAGCAGAAGAGGCAGGTAGATCTCTGTGTGTTTGAGGCCAACATACTCTACAAAGTGAGTCCAGGACAGCCAAGGCTACACAGAAAAACCCTGTCTCAAAAAAAAAAAAAAAAAAAAAAAGAAAGAAAAGAAAAAAGAAAAGGAAAGAAAGCAAACCCACTGACCATTTCAAGTTATTCCAATACCTAATAAAGTGATACATACACATAATTAGGATATGCTGAGTATACATTTGGATATATACCTATTGATTACTTATTGTCTAACATGACAACAACGGACAAATTGAAGGATGGCTCCATCATGGTTTTTGTACTTCAGATAAGTACTTGCCTCTGAGCCTCTTTCATCTTCTGAAGCAGGAAATGCATGTTCTTTGTGTCCAGATGAAATGAACACTGATTGTAAATGCTAAAAACTACATCCAAGCCTATGTACAACAGGTATCTGCTTTAATTTTGAGTACCCTTCAGTGGCAGTACTGCTATAGATGTTTAAGAGAAAAGGCTGGTGAGTAAATGAGATGTGCCCTTTCCCTTGATAGCTAACATAAGAGATGAAAGACTCTTGAAAATGTTGGAGCAAATCAGGCAACTATCAGAAAAAATGTGGGCACAAACTACTCTGGGGACAGAGGTCAGAATTGTGACTTGTGCCTCAACAGGTTAAAAGAAATTTCAAAGAAATGATGCATTAAAAAAAAAAACAAATTGAAAACTATAATTTACTCACCAGAAATATTCCATCAGGACATCCCATACTGAAACCTTTCCTATTGCTGGTAACATGTGTGACCGTACACAGATATAAGCTCCCTTTCCTCACGAAATGGGAGATATTCAGGTTTCACATTTCTGAACAAGACTGGAAGATGAAACCCTTCAAATTTGTTGCCTTCACGACCGTTCTACCTCTGTTTACAGCTAAAGCCGAGAAGGCTCACATGCATCAGTGTGTGCCTGAGTCATGCCATTAGACACCTGGGCCTTCTCAGGCAGCCAAACTGCTTATATGAGGGTGGAGGTGCAGACAGTGTGTGTGAGTGACCAGAACTGTGTGCTCCAAATCAGTGCCCTTGGGGCTGGAAGATGATGAAAGTAGAATGATCTGACTCACTAGGTGAATAAGCAGACAATAATCAAGGCATATAGTAAGAACATGATCCAACAAATCACTACATTCAGTATATCACAGTGAACTAAAGTGGTACTTCACTAGTTCAGTTTGGGAAACTTTTTTTTTAATTAATTTATTCTTGTTACATCTCTATGGTTATCCCACCCCTTGTATCCTCCCATTCTCCCCTCCCTCCCATTTTCCCCTTATTCCCCTCCCCTATGACTGTTTCTGAGAGGGATTACCTCCCCCTGTATATGCTCATAAGGTATCAAGTCTCTTCTCGGTGACCTGCTGTCCTTCCTCTGAGTGCCACCAGGTCTCCCCCTCCAGGGGACATAGTCAAATGTGAGGCACCAGAGTACATGAGAAAGTCATATCTCACTCTCCACTCAAGTGTGAAGACTGTTCTGACCATTGGCTAGATCTGGGTAGGGGTTTAAAGTATACCACCTGTATTGTCCTTGGCTGGTGCCTTAGTTTGAGCGGGACCCCTTGGCCAAAATCTGCTTATCATAATGTTCTACTTGTAGGTTTCTAGGGCCCTCTGGATCCTTCTACATTGCTATTCTCACATGGTTCTCTCATCTAGAGTCCCAGTAGGATGCCCTCCCCTCTGTCCCAGTTTCCTGGTAAGTGAAGGCTTTCGTGGGACATGCCCATTGGGCTAGTATGCAGATATAAGTGAGTATATACCATTTGAGTCTTTCTGCTTCTGGGTTAACTCACTCATTATGATCGTTTCTAGCTCAATCCATTTATCCACAAATTTCGGGAATTCCTTGTTTTTAATAGCTGAGTAGTATTCCATAGTGTATATGTACCACAGTTTCTTTATCCATTCTTCCACTGAGGGACATTTAGGCTGTTTCCATGATCTGGCTATTATGAATAAGGCTGCTATGAACATGGTTGAGCAAATTTTCTTGTTGTGTGCTGATGCATCTTCTGGGTATATTCCAAGGAGTGGAATAGCTGGGTCTTGAGGAAGCCCTATTCCCAGTTTTCTGAGACAGCACCATATGGATTTCCAAAGTGGCTGTACTAGTTTGCATTCCCACCAGCAATGAAGGAGTGTAATGGTGTAAGATGGAATCTCAGAGTTGTTTTGTTTTGCATATATAGGCTGTAAGTGAATAGATGGGTAAAGAAATGCCATGTAAACAGTAACCAAAAAGAGAAATAGTCCCTATATTTATATCAGATCAGACATAAATAAACTATAATCAAATACCAGATTTTAATGAGACCAACAAGAATATGATGGTATAAATCATAGTAATATATAATGTAAAAGAGGTCATCTCACCAGGAAGATCTAGTAATGATTATATATGTGTGCACACATATTATATATGTATATACATATAAGACCAGCATATATATACACACATATATATTTCATTACACAACATACACATATAAACAGAGGAGCCCAACCAGTCTGTGAAATGATGCACAAGTGTCACTAATTTTCATGGGAATGCTAATTAAAAGCCATAAAGAACTATTAGCTTGTACCTGTTTAGCTGGACACTACAAAAAACATTAAACATAAAAGAAAAAAAAACGGAAGTGTATTAACAGGGTGTGGGAAAGAAAACCACTGCACATCTTCATACAACTATTGAAAACAACATGGAAGTTTCTTTCAAATGAGAAACAGAAATATGTAAAGACCCAGACATTTCTGTTTTGCATGTAAACCCAAAGGGTGGAAGCAGCATCTCCAAGAGAGACTTGCAAAGAGCTGCTAAGTGCCATGTTGGTCTACATGTTGATGAGAGTAGAGGCAGTGTAAAAGTCTCCTAATGAATAAAATGGATCAAAAAATGTTGAGGGCACACACTGGAGTTTCCTGAAAGTGTAGGTTATTCTGACCTATGCTAGAAAACAATGAAATTTTAGGAAATTATACTAATAAAAAGCCAGTCACAAGACCACAGATGCACATGGCTTCACCATGGTTTTCCCACAGTGATTGACTTCATGGGAACAGATAGGATTGTGCTTGGGAGACAGGATAGCTTATACAGTCAAAAATGGGAAAGCTTTGGAGATTTGTTGTAGAATAATGTGCTTTTCTGGTGTGAAACAGGCAAAAGCAAAGCAAAACAGAAAAAAAACGATATGAAGGATAAATGTATGTTATGCATTCTCTTATCTGAAAATAGCAATTAGCTAACATACCCTAATATTTGTAAGGACAGCATAAAATTTATAGTCAAGCTATTAGTGTAACTCCCTTTAAAATTTAGTCAACCCAACATATGTTTTTGGGGGAGGTAAAATCCTTTGAAACATGCCATTATCTTTTTAAACTTTAACTTAGTGATGCGTCAGCTTTTAATAACTTAGGAAATTGTACCTCATAACGTAAAACTTATTCCTTTTGTTCTTATTGTCACTGTTGGATATGTTTCATACTTATTTCTTTCAGTTTCTAAAATATTCTATATGTCCTGGAAACATATTGAGAACTGTTCCAGTAGAGCCTTCACTATTTCTGGCCTGATTTAAGCTTTGAAATTGATTCCATTTTCTCCAAATCTCATAAGAAAATGTTATATGAATTCTCCCCCTCTCTCTCACCCCACTTCCCTTCCTTCCTCCTTCTCCATCTCCCTGGAGGAGGTTAAAGTAAGAATAACATATATAAATTTGCTTTTGAGATGATATTAACGAAATGATCTTTCACTGCTTCCTGTGACTTCCACAGCGGGAGTTCCCCTGGGAATGTTTCAGCAGAGACAGTGAAATGCCAATAGGGAGTCACACCTGGGTGTTTCACCCCCAAAAGCATCCCTAGAGCTCCTTCTAGCTCATGTGTCTTTCCCCATCTCTCAACTCCATTCCAAATCTAGACATGTAGGATGGTCTAGTGTTATTCTTAGACACCGCTCAGACTATTCTTCTGCCTTAAGCAGGAACGATTTGTCTCTTATTTATTGTAAACCAACATTCCTCTTGCTTATCTGCCTTCCAGTGGGTCAATAATACATTCAGGATTTTTTTTTTAAAGAAGCTTCTGCTTTGATTAGTCTGATCAAGAGTGAGCTCAAATACATGTTCTCCATGTCTTTCACTGTGTTTTTTGTCAGCCTCCGAAGACGGGCCTCTGCTTTGTATTTATTGAACATCAAAAAGTCACAGTATGGGAAAGAGATGAGTAATTCTTTACAGAAATTTTTGACAGATTTTTATAAGGGAAGTACTTACTTCACTGACCCAGAATCCAAAACCAGAAATAGATGGTACCATGCTTTGTCCACATGTTTCCTCCAAAATTTACTTACTGTCTATCTTTACTCTTTATCCATTAAAATATTTGTTGCAAAAGTTAGACCGGCACCCATCTAAGACAGCTGTAGGGCTCCTCTGGCAATTTTTGATGCTCACCTGATTCTTGAGGCTTGTGTTCAGTCATGGTAGTGTGGAGTCAGTGAAGTCTGTACATAGGATGAGAAAGGGAACCTCCACATGGCAGCCAGAGACAGCTCAGTCCTCCCCACTGTGCCTCATCTCCAAAGCTGGCCACAGGCAGTAGCCAGCACAGTTGAAGCTCGTACTCAGCAAAGCCACCAGACTGCCAACAAACAGAGTGAAGGCTTTGAAGACACTGATCTATTAAATCACTTAGCCATTTCCCTGGAAAAGGATAATGCCCTGCAGAGTGGAGTCACATTTCTGTTGGCAGACAGAATTTACATCTTGGTAATAATGCTGGGACAGAAGAAAGGTTCCCAGTTCTGAAGCTCAGTGGTTGAGCTAAGTAAACCAAGAAGACTATAGTGAAAGGAAAGGAAAGTTCCCAAGGCTTGCTGGGAAACTCAAACTGAACTTGAGGAGGGAAGAAGGAAATAAAAGAAGTAAGCTCACATTTGGGTGGACAGAGAGGGGAAGGTGGGGAGAGAAACAACAAAAAGGTGAATGTGTTCAAAATACATTGTATGAAATTCTCAGAAACTAGTAATAAAATATTACAAAAGTCTACCTCGATTGCAACCAAAAAAAAAAAAAAAAGAAAAAAAAGCATCCAAAAAGCTTATGATTATTCAGTAAAGCCAAGGAGATAGGAAGCTCCTGAGAGTGAAGAGGTTTGATCCTGACTCTGAACTCAAACTGGGCTAACAAGGAGGAAGCACAGCTTTCTGTTTCAAATTCTGAGCCCTAAGTGAACAACACTGAGATTTGAGGGAATGGATAGCTAAAAGCAGAGTAGGGAGGAGGGGGTGTTCCAGAATACAAGCTGTTAGTTTTCAAAGGCATGCTATAGTAATAATGAAAAGCATACTAATTAATATCATTTCTGATCAAACTATAATATACATATATATATATATATATATATATGTAAAAAGGCAGGATAGACTCAGATCTGGCAGAAATATAAAGCTCACAGCCAACATATTAAGGTTATCTAGATATTAAAATTAACATATTATTCCTAGATATTTATGGTTATGAGTTGGATATGATAGATTGAAAAATAGGAATAAAATGAACAAGCAAATCAAATAGGGGAGCTTTACAGAAAGAAATGGCATTACTAGGCTGTGCACTGAAGTGGGGGACTGCATTTGAAAGCGGTATAAAGCACAGCTTCATTTGTACAATGTAATAACTTTCTAGGCAAATAAACTGTATTCCCTTCAAACTGCTAAAATGTGTACACCTATTTTCTGCTCCAGGGAGTCGACAGCTTTATTTTTAGCTCATCAACCTTTTATTCAACCCGAGGCCCCTGGATCCATCACTAGGCTAGCTATGCAGATTGCCAGAACACGTTTGTAGATGACATCATGTCACAATGTCAAAAGGCTGGGAACCACTGCTAAGGCTTCTTCAGATACACAGATGAGAGCACTGTGGAGCTGGACTTTGGTCATGTTTCTGGATGTTGCTACCTGTCTCTATGGTAGTACTATGAGTAATTAATTAAAAATTCAACATAAACTTGGTGGATTCCTGATGGTTTTTTGAACATTTAATGAAAGAGATCAATGAGTAGGTTTTCGTTGTTATGTGTGAAAGGAACAAAGGTAATATAAATATATTATGCACACAAGAAAAGAATGACCATCATATTAATCAGCAAAACACCAACAGACATTAAGAGAAAACATAAACATAAAACGTGGTTTAATTGAGTAAAAGTAAATCAGGGAGGGACCATGACTTTCTGGTTTAAATAGTTGATGTTTCTAGATTTTTTTCCCCCTACAGATTGCTTAACTAGTAACTATATTGTTCTAAGTAAAGTCTTTGACATTTTGCTTTTAGGCATTGTGTGTAAAATAGAGAAATTCTATTTCCTATGTTTGTGAGTTAGTGGCTTACATTTTATAATAAATAATAGTTAAAATTATTCAAATATATTTTTCACATAGTTCCAGATCATTGTAATACATAAAATGTAATGTAGCTGAAAAATGTTTCCCACATGCTATTTAAAAACAAAGCTCCTGCTGGGCATGGTGACACACTCCTGTATCTACTACCTTGGAAGCTGAGGTAGAAGCCTCCTGGTTGCAAGAATAGTCCAGAACACACAGAAAGATCTTACCTCAACACACTCCTAAATGCTTTACCTACTGAGTCATCTCTCCAGCCACTGTATGGGCTTTCACCATTTTATATATAAAATGTTTTATATAATTCATAATAGATTGTGCAATAAAACGTGGATTATTTACATGAATTATGTTTTCTAGAAAAAAGGCAAAATGTAAATTATTCCAACATGTTCACATATGAACCTCTAAGTCTAACAGTAGGAAGCTTAATATGATATCTTATAAGGTTTGAAAATAGTAATAGGAATAAACTATGGTAGCTTTAAATACATTATATGGAAAGTGGGGAGGATCTATTCTAAAGATTTACTCTCATAATATGCTCATAAACATAGTGATAAGTTAATACCTACAATGACATTACATACAAACAAAACTAGTAATTCTAAACCTACTGACAGGAATAATATAGATGATTTTATCTTATTAGGGGATCAAGGACCCAGCTTCTTCCTCTAGGGTGAAGGATAGGTTGTGGCATGTCCAGATATAATGGTCTGATGTGACACCTGATATTTACCCTTTACTTAATACTATGTTAGGGCTCTGTTACTTGCTATCTTCACAAACATTTGACCAAAAAAATACTTTTTAACATGTTTACCATTTGTGGTGAAAGTGATAAAAAACTTGACTATTTATTCTGCCTTCTAGTGAATAAAAGTGTTTTATCATCATTTCTTGACCATTTGTCTGTGTTGCCTTTTCAAATATTTTGCCTTTTTCTAAATTGGAATGCTTTTTGTCTTATTTATTACTAATTTCACTATATTTTACAGATTCCATGTATGCCATATGTGTTCATACACATACATACCATTTTAGATTCATCCATGTTGTGTTATTGCTTTCTTCTTCTATTGCTTAGCAACAATGCACTCTATATTACTGGTGTTTATAAATTATGGACCCTTAAACATTGAAGTGAAGTTCTTGTGTGACTATACCTTCAATTCCCTATGCTAAACACATAGTTTTTTTTTTATCCTTTAGTAAACACATGTGTATAGGGTATATAAATTGATTAGTTGATTAATTATTGAGGTACTGGAGATGGAGATCTAACGCAGGGACTCACACATGGTATTTGTCTTTCCTAGAACTGGCTGCATGAACATGACCAGAACGATAGTATTATCAATGGACACGATAACCTGGGAGGGAGGAATTTTTCAGGGTCCCATCGCTAAGCACCTAATAACTGTTGGGAGAAAGACTATTAGCCTCTTCCAAGGATGAGTCTCCTTGTTGATTATCCAATGCAGAGTGGTGAATCCTAAAGTCATACACACACAAGCAACAAAAATGAAATCAGGATGTGTGTGCGTGTGGGTGCGTGTGTGTGTGTGTGTGTGTGTGTGTGTGATCTAACAATAATCAAAGAAAAAGAGATGATCAAAATTAAGATTTGGAAGCATGAAAGTGGCCAAAAAAAGGAACTTGAGAGGGTAAAGAAAGGAAGAAAAGGGGGGAAATGTTATACTTCTCTTCAACTAAAACCACATTGAAAAAATATGTTACTTTGCAAAATCTTGTGATGCTTTTGATGAGAAGACATGCATAAAAACAGATTGTCACTGTGGTTTTCTTAGAATTTTTTTCCCTTCCCAGGAAAAAGGAAATGTGTCATGGGGTCATTCCCTTTTAGTACCTAAAATCTCCCCAATTTTGGCTTTTTATGTAGATATTTAAACAACCTGCATTTGAGAGCTTTCGTCTTTGAGTTATCTTTTTGTGTGCTCTGATAATATGCTGGGCTAATGTTTCGTTTTAATTTGAGAAGTAATTTTCCTTATCATAATAATATTTCTTTCCAATGCTAAAACTGACTTAAGGAGAAAACTGTCAAAACAAATATGAGTGAATTATATATTGTTGCCAAGCTGAGTTGAACCAACTGCAGAATTTTTGGTTAATTTCTTTTCTGTTAGTGTCAATGTAATGACAATGAATGCAAAAAAAAATTATCTTTCAAAATAAGCACCAAAAATGTGGCATCTTTCTTTTGTTTCTTTATCCAAAAGAAAGAGAATCAATTAAACATTAGACAAAGTCAGCCCAAATTCTTTTAAAAAGGTTTTACTTCGATTGAGATTTAACAAATGATATAAAAGAGAGTCATTATTTTTGTCCAATGAATTACTGTTTGTGATTAGTTCATTGCAAAGCAATCTTTTCTTGTTATTTGTTACAGACTTATAACAAAAATAAATGCAAGGCAAACAAAACAAAGACCAAGATAGGGTCTCACTGTATAGTCCTGAATAGCCAAGAACTTGCCAAGTAGACCAGGTTGCCCTTGAACTCACAGATGTCTGCCTTCCTTACCTTTGTCTCTGCATTCTAATCACTAGGACTAAAGGCATGCACCACTCTACCTTACTTAGATTTTTTTTAAATGAAGCTCTTTGCTAAATTACTACCTAAATAGCAAACATGGAAAATACTGGTTTGCAATTTATCCTGTGAAACATATTGAGGGCCATGATGACAACTTCCTGCTTGAGAAAAATAAAATGGATCTTGAGTTTGTTTGGGAAACTGTCATTTTCTGAATATTTCATGATATTCATTCATAAACCTAGGTTTTTAACCCACCTATTGACTTTGTTCTGTGATGAGAGCTCCCAGCAAAACAAAAACCAACCAACTGGCTTCATATACAGAATGACCTAAAGTCCTTGTGTGGTGGTGGGATTGCAACCTGAGTAGGTGCAAACTCCTCACCAGGGAATGCTGAGTAAGTTTCAATTGCCTTACAGATAAAAAGACACACGTTGTGAAAATGAGCTAGTGCCCAGCATCAACTAAAAGTTCAAGCCTTTTCTTCGGTCACAGAACAATCCACCTTCTAGCTGTCTTTTCTGACCTTTCTTCCTCTTCTCTCCTTCCAAATCAATTAAGCCAACAATATGTTGCTCTGTATTTGTAAATACAGTTCCTACTTTTGTAAACTTTATCAATAATATTTTGACTCTATAACCAATGTCTAAATTTTTTTCTTTTGTAACTTTTAGATATAAAGGATTTTTAGCTTTTAATCCATTTAGAATATACATACATACAAACACACACCATGCCATCAGTGCATTCTTTTCTCAGCTCACTGTGTCTTCAGGTACATAACAAAGAAGAAGAATGGATATTTGAAGGACAATAAAATCGCTGTCACCCTGAAGGCATGTGTGTTTGTGAGAGAGAGAGAGAGAGAGAGAGAGAGAGAGAGAGAGAGAGAGAGAGAGAGAGAGA
>OU015743.1:25342274-25358853 GCA_907169655.1 Acomys percivali | reverse complement strand
AGAGAGAGAGAGAGAGAGAGAGAGAGAGAGAGAGAGAGAGAGAGAGACACAGACAGACAGACAGACAGACAGAGACAGAGAGAGACAGAGAGACAGAGAGAACGTCTTAAGCTTTTTCCTTCCATGCTAGCTACCAAAAAGTTCTAAGCAGCCAGCCCTAACCACGATATTTCTCTAAGGTACAGGAAACCCTGTAGAAAACTGAGACAAGACAGGAGATCAGAAATACTTATCTGCAGGTCAAACAGGACAGGTACTGTGTCCTCCCAGGACAGATGAGCCTGTCTATGTAGACCCTAATTTCATCCAGTAGCCTTCATCACAACTCATCTCTGAATGGTCTTGGGTCTTACTTCTATCAGGTTAACTACAGAACAGACTATTTTTTTGCTTTTTTTTTTGTTTTACCCTTTTACGTACCATGTTTAAGTCTATGCATACTACCATTCCTATACCTTAGAAGTCACTTAAAATCTTATGAGAAATGTAAAAAGCGTTACCAATTATTTTCTTACTCTCTACACTTAGAGACATTCTAAACTGTAATGGGAATTGGGGAGATAGCAACTTCAGTTGCCTTTACAAAGAAATCTAGACATGTATGAGGATACAAAGATATTAAAGTAGAAATCAGAAACAGGTGAAAATTTCCTAAACAAGGCATTATAAATTTCCTGGGTATGGCTTCATCTTTTCCCCTCTTTCTTTTCAACATCAATTCTTCCCTTTTTAATTTTTAAAAAGAATTCTTTATTTGTATCTTATATATATCAGTACTTTGCCTATATGTATGTCTGTGCATATAGAGTCCAGAAGAGGGAGGAAGATCTCCTGGAATTGGAGCTACAGACAGTTCTGAGCCACCATGTGGGTATGAAAAATCGAAGCCCAGTCCTTTGGGAAAACAGCCTGTGATCTCTCCAGCCCTCTTGTCTGTATCTTTTTTTTAACTGTAATTTTCTCATATGTGACTGAAACATTTTGATCTCTTCTTCATAACAAAGTGTTTTTCACTTCTTTCATTGTTTCAATGTCATTAGTAATTCTTTTAAGTGCATTTAGACACAAAACTGAAGGCTATGGTATTAACTTTATTTGTTTCACTGATGCCCTTAAGTCTAAAATTCTGTGTGGGAAGAACTCACTGTCAAAAGGGTAGACAATGAATCACTATGGAAAAGCTGAAATTTATCAAAATGTCACAATCAAATTAAGGTTTAATTAAAAGCTCGCAAAAATCACTCAAAGCTGAATAACCAGAAGATTATTTTGGGAAATTACATTTTACAACATCAGTATTCAGTATTTTAATTTATTTATAATGTATGTGTTATAAATTTGAGCTTCAGTTATTATAGATACTGGACTTTATAAAAATACTAGAAGTATTTGAAATTTCATTTGTAGATGTTTGCTATATTATTCATCTCAAACTTTTGTTGACACAATTTTTTTTTTATAGAAATCAACAAATATCAAGTCCTGCAGCATTAACCTTGCCATAAATATTTTTCCTTTAATCTCAATCTTGTCTCCAGGTATCTACCAAAATAATAGAATGTGAACTTGAATGATACTAAAATTATTATCACAGTAATGATTCTTCAATGGCAGATACCATATGTGTCATCCTTTGTATGTTCCAATCTTGTACCAAAATTATAAAAAGCAATGAAATGCAATATCCTTCACTTTCCCAATAGAATAATGTTTTAATGGTGTCCTAGTGTTCTTTCATGGATTTGGGACCTATCTGACATATAGCAATACTTAAGAATAAGTTTTTACGTTAATTTGTTTTATTGTGTGTGCAAGGCATGCTCAAAAGTCAAAGGCAAAGGATGACATGTAAGAATCAGTTTTCTTTCCATTACATGAGTCCATGGGTTTGAACTCAAGCCATCAATCTTGGTGCCAAACTCTTTCAACCACTGAGACATCTTCCTGGTATTACATTTTTTATAAATATAAAGATAAAACGGCATCAACACAAAGCAAAATTCAAAACATAGAAGTAAACTAAAGAGAGAGAAAGTAAAAAAGATAAAAACAAACAAAACAAAACAGAAAATGCACACACACACACACACACACACACACACACACACACACACACACCCCACACCCCAACACCAACAACAGTAACAAAACCCCATGAAGTTGATTTTGTGTTGGACATGTACTCTTGAGCATGAGGCCTGTGCTGGAGCATGCTTGATATATCCTGTGACACTCTATTAAAGGAAATTGATTTTCCTTTCTCATCAGGTATCAATTATAAATAGCTTCTTTGTTGGGGTGGAACTTTGTGTTCACTTCCACTTCTCAGGGCTGGAATTTTGTCTGGCTGGAACATGTGCAGGTCTTAGGCATGATATCATAGTGTCTGTGAGTTTGTAAGTGTCCATCAGTCCTGATGGGTCTGGAAGAACATGTTTTCTTGGAGTTATCCATCACCTCTGGCTCTTACAAACTTTCTGCCTCCTCTTCACATAGATCCCCATGCCTTGAAGCACTTGGCTTGATTAAAAAAAATCATCCCATTTAGGGCTGTGTGAACCAAAGTCCCTCACTTTCTGCACATTGTATAGCTGTGGTTCTCTTTATTAATTGCCATCTATTGCAAGAAGAATCTTCTCTGATAAGGTTTGCATGATTCTCTGCTCTATGAGTATAGTGATATGTCATTGGGGGTCATTTTATTGCTATGTTTCTTTAACAGAATAATTATATTAGTTTTTTTCCCCTAGACCCATGACCTATCTAGTATCAGGTCCTTGGTCACTTTATCAGTATCATATATGGACGCCATCTCATGGGAATAGGCCTTAAACCCGTTATTTACTCTATTAATGTTTGGGCCACTATTGTACCACTATATCTTTTAGACAGGTGTCTGTTGTAGGTCTCGGGGTTTGTAGTTGGGTGGTATTGATAATACATTCTCTCTTCTAGTAGCCTGCAAAGTACTTTCTAGAACCATGAATACTACAATAGTCCTGGTACATTTTTTTATGTGTCTCCTTCACTTGGATTCCAGGATAACACTTTATGCTTTCTCTCCTGCTTCAACTAACTATATCTTTCTTGCCTCCTTTTTTGGTCTTGACTATCATCTTGTTTTGATATATTGGAGAAGCCAAAGAGGGACTTCAGCATTAATTCTCTTTTAAATTATCATTACCTCTGTGAGTACCAAAAAATTATATAGGCTTAATAAAAATTATACATTTTCTGGAAAATTTAAGAAATAATTGAATATTTTAAATAATCAAGAGAAAACCATTTTTGATGGCAGTAACATCTGTTTCTCAATAATCAGACCATGGGATTTTAACCTGTTTTCTATATTTGGCTTTATTTTTTCCATTTCCATAGTGAAATGTTTAAATTAAAATGTATATACTGAGTTATCTTCATAACCACACATTTTAGGATATATGTAAGACCAACATATGAATATTAGAATGGCCTGATAAAAATTTCCTATTATATATACATAAATATATATTTATTAAGTAAAAAGACTGGGTAAAGAATTCAAGCACAGAATCAATGATTTTTTTATTTGATTTTTAAAAAGTCATTGTATTTGAAAGTTTTGTTGGAATTTGGGTGAGAGAGGGGAAAACAAAGAAGTGGGGAGTCTATAAAAATGCAATGATTCATGCAACAGAAAGAGTTCAAAGAGTAAAAAGCACATTATTTTCAGATAAGAAAAAAATAGATGAATCATTTAGCTTAATAATTTATTTCTCTTGTTTTGCATCAGGATTTCATAAAGCAGATGAGAGTCAGTTGTCATGAGTTAGGTATTTATTGAAAAAGGCCACTAGTTCTTCAATGACTCTATTACACAGTCTATTTATGCTGAAATACAGGGGATGACACATATGGTGACCGATTAGGCACATCCTGCTGTCCACATGGTTCTATGAAACACACATTTTGTTATCTAACTGATTTTAATGAACTGTGACAATTATAGTCTGCATTTCAGTCACATGCTGTCTTAACAAATACATTGATCTGTTCAATTGCCGTACACTTGATGCTACTAAATGGACAAGAGATTCATCAATGATCTTACCCAAACTCTGTCCTTATGGATATGAATGTTAGTGGATAAAAACAACAGATATAATAAGTAGATAACTTAGAATATGTTAGAAGCCAGAGATTGTCACAGGTTCTAAAATAAAATGGTATGATGCAGTACTAACTGAAAAGATGCAATGGAGTGTGGTAGTGTGAAGGTGATAGATGAGCAGACTTGAAAACTATGATATTGTTAGTTAGAAAAGTTTGAGGCAAAGGGCATAGCAGACAGAAGTTACAGATACAGAAGAAACACTGAAATGAAGATGGGAGAGTTATATCAGCAACGCAGCAGACCGGGGCATCCTCATCCTCACCTTCAAACATGAACAATGATGAATTCACCTCTCTATGGATAAGAATATCTCTGGGGGAAACATGGGGAGCAATTAAGAGGTGCAGCAGATCATAGATACGGTGACAAGAACTCATGAATAGAATGGGGGTAAAAAATGACTCTCCCTATTTAACCTCATTTTCCAAACTAACGCAATGCCATGAGGAATCCTCCTAGACCCGACCTATTGACAGTAAGGATTTCAGCATCCACAGCCATCATGGCATCCGATGCTCTGTGATATGGGGCTGTAGATGCCAAGAGCGATTTTCATTCTTCTGTAGTCAGAACTTGGGGACTTGAGAAGCTTACACATATCAATATCTGAGACCAGGCTTCACTGATTAGATGCCAGCCTGGGCTGCATAGTGAGAATTTGACTCTAAAAAAAAAGTGAAAATAAAGAAGAAGGAGAATGGAGAAGAGAAAAAGAACATATTTCTTCATTATATGTCATAAATATACTTTTGTTCCCCTCCAGCATATTACTGGCCAGCCTTTTGTTTTCTGCTTGCTAATAAACATTTGTGTGTATCCAAATTTTAATTTTTTTTATTGCAAAGTAGACTTAAAGTTGGAGACAAACGGAACACAGCTACTTTCTCATTCCAATCACCAGAGGCTACCAATATTTACTTAGACATTGCTAATAAGCTAAATTGTGACATAAGTATACAATAAAAACATAGTAATTTGAAGTTCAATGTTAGCATAAGGTTATTGTGTAATTCAAATGCTGATTTCTGTATCCCCCTATCTAGTTGCAAGCCTTGTTCTGAGAATATCTTGTCTCAATGTTGTATAAACTCTGCTCTCCAGTTGTCCCCTTGTATGCCAGTGAAACTGCTTACAGCCAATCACTGAGCAGGGATAGACTAGGGCTGGACTTCCTGCCAGCCAGGGGAGGAAGAATAGAAGAGGAAGCAGGGGATTCAGCCACAGGCCGAGGTGCAGGGAAGAGGAGGAAGATTCAGCAGGAGCAAAGAAAGAATTAAACTCAAATAACTTGGGGATTTTGACAAAGACAGAGTCAGGATAATATAGAGGGTTAAAAACAGACTTATACTGCTGTGATATGAAGCTTATTTGTGTGATAGCTAGATTAAGAGGGAAACTAAAAGAAACCAACACAATTTTATTTCTAAAAATTAACCTATAAAAGTTCAGCATTGTCTTATGAATTCTCAGAAAGGCTAGACCTTCCACCAGTCTGAAATGTAACTTGGAGATTAGTAGGGCATGAGCAGAGAGAAACGTGAGGAAGAACAAGAAAAATAAGTTCAACCAGGGCTGAAGGAGATTGCTCCCTCTGTTAAATGTTCATGCAAACAGGGGTATCTGAATTTGAATCTCGTGAGCCAGGCAAAGGCCAGCAGCCATGTAAACACCAGCAGCCGTGTAAAAGCCAGCAGCCACTCAGGCAGTGTGTGCTAGTAACCCAGTGTGGCTGGGGGAAGGGAGTGACAAATAGACCTTATCTTGTTAACCAGCCAATCTACCTACATCAGTAAGCTCCAATAACAGGGAGAGTCCTCTTCAAGCCTCTGCCCCATATGTACATGCACACAAGAGCCTGCTCTGTCTCTGTCTTTCTTTCTCCCTGTCTCTCTGTCCCTGTCTCTCTCAGTTTATTTATTCACTTTACATCCCAATCACAACCCCTCCCAGTTCCTTCTTTCCCTTCTTCTCAGAAAAACAGGAGCCCCCACCCCTCTACCAAGCCACCCCAGCACCTCAAGTCACATCACGAATGAGCAAATTCTCTTCCACTGGGGCCTGACTAAGGCAGCCTCACCAGGGGTAAGTGATCAAAAGCAGGCAACAGTATCCACATCAGAGACAGCCCCTGCTCCCCTAACTAGGGGACTTACATGAAGACTAAGCTGCCCCTCGGCTACACATCTATAGACGGCCTAGGTCTAGTCCATGCATGGTCCTTGGTTGGTGCTTCAGTCTCAGTAAGCACCTCAGTAAGCACTCAGTGGGCCCAGGTTAGTTGACTCCGTTGGTCGTCTGGTGGAGTTCTACTATCCTTCCCCTGTCCCCTTCCACAAGGCTTCCTTCATTCCACCTAATGTTTGGCTGTGGCTCTCAGCATCTGTTTTTATCTGCTGCTGGGTGGAGCCTGTCAGAAGGCAGTTATGCCTTCTGCAACGATAGCAGAATATCATTAATAGTGTTAGGGTTTGTCTCTCTTCCATAGTGTGGGTCTCAGGTTGGGGCAGGCATTGGTTGTACATTCCCTCGGTCTCTGCTTTATCTTTAGCCCTGCACATCTTCTAGGCAGGGTAAGTTTTGGGTCAAAGGTTTTGTGTGTGGATTGATCTTCCCCTCTTTCCGCTGGAAGTCCTTTCGGCCTTAAAGGTCACCTCTTCAGTCTCCATGACCCCTGCCTGTCTCAGCCACAGTCACCTCCGTATCTTCTCAGGAGCCTACTCAGTTGCAGGTCTCCAGCCTGTCTCAGAGATGTCCCTACCCTAGGTCTCCCTTCTCTCTCTAAACCTTCTGGCCTCCTACCTCCCTGCCCTCATCTTTGTTTTTCTCCTCACTCTCTCCACCTACTCGGTTCCTTCTCTCCATCCACTTCTGTTGTGTCTTCTATTTCTCCTTCTGAGTGAGACTCAAACATCCTTCCTTAGGCTCTTCTTGTTACTTAGCTTTTCTGGTTCTGTGAATTGAGTATGGTTATCCTGCACTATATGGCTAATATCCGCTTATAAGTGAGTACATACCATTTGTGTCTTTTAAGGTCTGAGTTACCCCACTCGGGATGATCTTTTTTAGTTCCATCCATTTGCCTACAAATTTCATGATTTCCTTGTTTATAATAGCTGAGTAGTATTTCATTGTGTAAATGTACCACAGTTTCTTTATCCACTCTTCAGTTGAGGGACATGTAGGCTGATTCCAGATTCTGGCTACTGCGAATAAGGCTGCTATGAACATAGCTGAGCAGGTGTGCTTGTGTAGTGGAACATTTTGGGGTATATGCCCAGGAGTGGTATAGCTGGGTCTTAGGGAGAGGAGGACCAAGCATTAAAAACTTCTGGAAGAATGTTTCGAGTTCTATGTCCCTTTCTCAACAAGAGTACATTTCATTTTCTCTACAGAATTCATTTGACTTAAACTCTTAAAGAGAATGACACTGATTTAAATATGAGTTTAAATGGGCTACCAAAAGATCTCGTCAACTTTCAGATCCTCTTAGTCTAGTTTAGAGCAACCAGTCTAATTCTGTATCTCCTCTCATTTCTCACAAGTATCTCTTTATCCCAATAACAGAATGAATATCAAAATATAATTTTGAAACCCATGAGTGTGAGATTAGAGGAAAATGATTCAGCCAACAGACTGTGTCTTCTTCTCAAGAAACCACTCTGGCAATGAAAATCAAGAAAGAGACCCCTCATAGGGTATCAAGTCTCTTCTCTATGACCTGCTGTCCTTCCTCTGAGTGCCACTAGGTCTTCCCCGCCAGGGGACATAGTCAAATGTGAGGCACCAGAGTACCCTATGAGCATATACAGAGAGAGGTAATCCCTCTGAGGAACAGTCATAGGGGAGGGGAATAAGGGGAAAATGAGAGGGAGGGGAGAATGGGAGGATACAAGGGATGGGATAACCATAGAGATGTAACAAGAATAAATTAATTAAAAATAAAAAAATTAAAAAATAAAAATAAAAATAAACAAACAAACAAAAAAAAAGAGAAAGAGACCCCTTTAAAAATAGCAATTTGGGGTAAAAAAACAATTCACATAACTTTGACTTCAATGTGCTCTCCCCCATTTGTACCACATTTTCCAAAATCCCAGGGTCAAAACCTAGACATTTTTATCTTAACAGCACATCGCTGTAGCTGTGTTTCCTTGCATTGTATTACCATTTCAGACTCCAGGCTTTAGTATTCAGGGCAACTGAACTGCTGAGTTGCTAAGAGACTAAATCCTAGGTTAAAAATCTGATAACCAGGCTTCTGTTTGCACATCTGTTACTGACTGTGCGGGAAATGATTATATACTATGCATATTCATTTGTTATTTAAAATGATGCTTTCCTCAAATTCTCAGATAAAGGATTGGACATAAAAACCCGTTGTAAAGCAGAGAAGTGTAGAAGTTATTAATAAGAGGGCAAAATTGTCTTTTTAATTGTGCCATTATTTTTTTCTGTAGTTTTGTAAGCTATATACCCTTACGTTGTCTTTCTCTCCCATACCCGGTGTGTGTGTGTGTGTGTGTGTGTGTGTGTGTGTGTGTGTATGTACATGTGTGAACATTTGTGTATTTCCTACAGTATACAGTATGTATACAGAGATCAGAGGACAATTTATGGGATTTGGTTCTTTTCTTCCACCCTGTGGATTATAGGCTGAACTCAGGTAGACATGCTTGGGAGCAACCATCTCACAGACCTCTACATTACCTATTTTATTTTTTAAGACAATTTTTTTTTGTTAAGGGTTTACCTGGTTCACTGTGTTTTCAGATGCTGAATTCTGGGCCTTAAGATCTGGTTGCAGTCTGGATATGGGCACTGTTATGTCATGTTCATTGATCAACTCTAACTGCTGCATCGGTGAATGTTGTGAGTCCCTGCTCAAGCCTGAATAAATGATCCTTTTGTACTTTCATTGGAGATGGCTCCTGAGTGGTCTTTGGGGGGGTCTTGTGACCAGGCATAACAATTGGTTACTCCCACAATCTTTGGGCTACAATTGCCTTAGCCTATCTTGCAAGTGGTACACCATTATAAATAAAGGTTTTGTGACTGAGGTGGTAGAGTTTCTGGAGACAGATTATCCTGGTTTTTCTAGCTGGTGTCTAGGCATCAGGAGTTGGGAAGATTGTAGTTCTATGTGCTGATATCTGGTCTTATATTTTTTTCAGTGGATGTTCTATTCTGTGGTTTCACTTTCCTCTCTGCTTCTTAGAAGACTGTGGTAGTTGTGTGAATCCTGTAGGGAAATCTACTGGGGTCTTGATAGGTGTGGCCATTGAGGGTTCCAGGTAAAATGTGTTTCTGGGTATTGGGACCTGAGAGTTAGACATGAGGATGGACTGGGAACAGCAGTGGGGCTTCACAAGATGGAGGAAAGCTGAGTATTGTCTAACCAGGCTCTACTTAGTTAGTCCCCTGGGCATGTGTGCAGAAAATGAGGAAAAGGCTAGCAGAAAGTTGAAGATGAGACTGGGGGACTGGACTTAAGAAAGAGAGGGAGAGGTGAAAATCTGAAGTTAGCCTATCTGTTTCCTTGGCAGGAGTTACACTCTGTTATGAACTATTGTGAATAATGCTGCTCTGAGTATTTATTGGTAAGTTTTTGTATAGATATAGGTTTTAATATAATTTGTATAAATCCTTGGTAGTGAGGCTTCCAGACCAAATAATATACCAATGTTTAATGATTTCTAGAGTGGCCGCACCATTTCTATATTCCTACAACAAAGTATATGACAGTTTTAATTTCTCTACATTCTCTCCCATGGTTTTTATTATCTGAGTTTTAGGAGTTATTGCCTGCTGAACGCAGATTCTCCCTTCCCTGTTGGAGTCAGTGTCTCTCCTTTTAACACTTACCTTTTACACAATGTATGCCCCATTTTCACTCCTCTAATCAACTTATTTTTTATCAAGAATTCATCTAGTAGATTATTCCCCACCAGCCTTCCCCGAGACACAGTCCACAGAAGATGCTGAAAGAAGAGAAGCTCTCTGAACTGATGGAATGCACTTCCCTAGAAGGCTAGCATTCTTCTAGGGAACTCTTTTAGCTTATTGAAAGTTCTTTTTCTCTTACTGTTTTAAAGATAATGATAGATATTTTTCATAGTTTAATTTAAATAAGAGAAAATATTCAACATACACTTGCATACACAGGTTTGTCTTAGCCTTGTTTTAGTTACTTATTTTTGTTTATATTTATTCAAGTAAGCGTCAGATTGACCAACTTAATCATTTGTCTATTTTATACATTTCAATAACTTATATTGATACATAAACAGGTTCCACATTCAATACAAATACCAATTCTTCTGGACAGTTATCTAAAGAGTTTATCAAGTGCTAAAGGAGGTTTCAGAAAAGAAGAGTTACTTCAAAAATATTCTTAGTAATTTATTCATTGTATCAGTACACCCTCCCCAGCAGAACCGCTTTGAAAATCTAGCACAAATTTTAATGTTTGTTTAAAATGAGTCATATTCTTATATAAATAAAAGACTTTCAGGCAATATCTTTTTGTAAAAAAATATTATTATTTTGGATTAGAGCATAGGATGTTCAGGGCTCATGCAGAGATAGAAGAATGTTTCCCATTTCTTCAGTTAGTTTGATTTCCTTTTATGGAGATTTACTTTCTTTTTCTAAAGAGTAGGTGGTATGCTTTTTAAAAGCCAGCAACACATTTTGCAAATAGCTGTAGCCCTCAGGATATTGATCACAGATACAAAAATGAGCACTCAATCAGAAATGTAACAGACTAGTATTCTCTTTTTAAGACAAGTTCCACAGAAAGTGCTTTCAGAAAAGTCAACTCAAATTGCCACAAAGGAAAAAAAGTAGTATCTGTTTGGTGTTTATCCCACAACTATATGCTGTCTTTTACATCCAATGGGACCCGAAAACAAAAATCAGTTCCCCATTTTCCATTTGCAGATCTGGAGCTTGGCAACATGATGGTTTCTACCTGCTGATGCATCTAACCCTGAATTACCTAGTTTCTGGGGTGCAGAAAACTATAATTAGGTTTATCTTATGGGGTACTGTCATTTACCAGAAGTAGAACAAATCCTGATCTGAGTGCTTTGTCTTGTCTACATTAAAAGGAATTTCCACACTAAGTTAGTTGCTGTATATATACACACACACAAGAGGCTGGAGTTTTTGGTCTTGGCATCACTTCCTGTTGTTTGGCTGTTCATAGCTCCCCTTTGAGATGCTCCTAGAGAGAACCATTCCAGTGAATGCTTCAAGGTTCCAGCTCCTGCTCAGGTTCTGGCAGTTGCAGTTGCAGTTGCAGCTGCAGTCATCTTTGCTGAATTGCTGGTTTGCTCTTTAATGAGTCTGCTGGAATCCTGCCAACTACACCAGTGGAGTCGCTCCAAGGAACCGAGTCTAAAAAGGTCTACTTCTCCTGTTCTCATTAACCTCCTTTCTCTCCTATCTAGGGTAGGTAGGTGGGTTGGAAGGGTGGTATCAGCATTAAAGAATCCTCAAATAAAGTAGGTTTGAAAGCCTGCATACAACCCCCCTGCCTTTACTAAACCACCATAATTCCTAATTAGACTCTAAATATTTATCTCCACAGATAAGTACAGATCTTAACCATCATCACAGAAGCATCTCCTTGTAACAGACAGGGACCACTACAGCCCCAATTGATACATCTATAATAGAACTTCTGTACTTAAAGCTCAGGGATTTATTGAGGAAGAGGGGACAGCAATCTTGTAAAAGCTGGAGGACTTTCTTGTGAAATTTTATATGCGAGAAATGTCAGTAAAGCTACACCCATGAATCCTTATCAACGGCTGCCTAAATAAGATCTGAACAAGAATGACACCAATGGTTAAGCTAACTCGTAATGAAGAAATTTCATGGGGTCTTAACTATAGACCAAACAAAGACTCCAGGCCACTAAGGAATGCTAAGAACATGAGAAATAGCCTTCCCCAGGGAAAAGGCCCCAAACTGCTTATCCAGGATGAAGTGATCAGCCCTGAAATCACAAACACATAATAATATTAAAGGACTGAGAATGTTTTATTTATATATTTAGGAATATATGTACATACACACACAAACATAGATGCAACAATAATTATAGAAATAGAAATCATGAATTTGAGAGAGAGAGAGCAAGGTATAGAGAAGTACTTAGAGGGAGGAAAATAATGTAATTATAATTTAATGTAAAAAATAATCTATAAAAGGCCTGATAATAAATGTTAGTTTGTGGGCCATATAATCTATGTTGTAACTATTTACCTCTTCAGTAATAATGTGTATATAGTGATAAAAAGCATGTGAGTGTGTGGCTCTGTATAAATAAAAGTTTACTGATGTACAATAAAATTTGAATTTATAAGTAAATAAATAGTTGCCCTTACCCCAAGTGAATTATTGCTGAACATGTAATTAGATGCCTGAAATTCTAGCAATGGAGATGTTCAGCTAGGAGAGTTGAATTGGAGGTCAATTAGGGCTGCATAGCAAAACTTCTTCCATATTAATAAATAATAGTGATAAAATAAGTAATGAAAATGTAAAGCAAGAACAAAGCATCAGTTATGGGATACTGCTGCCCAAAGGTACAACATACACGTCATCGTGAGGACACATCATGCAAACCCCAAATTGTACATATTCTACAAAATAATTAACATGGAGTCTTGAAAAACATCATGATCATAAAGAAACTAAAATGAAACAAAATAAAACACTTCTAAAACCCTTTCAGAAGAAAAGACTAAAGAGCACTGATAGCCAAATACAATGTAAGAATGCATTAAAATTTTGCAATAGAAAACATTATTGAAGAAAAAGAGTATTTGAAACCGTAGTCTAGTCACTTAATCCTATGAGAATGTTTCATAGACTGAATAAACAAAATTATATCTGAATTATATGTAATAAAGGATTAAAAGTCACATAATTGAGTTTTTATATTATTTTGTTATTTATTGATGGCATTTCATTAGATAATACCACTAAAACTGGTTTCATTCTTTTGTAAATTTATATCAGTAACTATTAAACTCAAAGGGAATAAATAAAACCTGATGTGTTCTGAGTCAAGCATGAATGATCACACCTGGGAACTGAGGCTCAATTGTTCTGAACAATGTGTTACAATATGGAAGTGATTTCATGCACTTTTATAGTCACAGAACAAATGAAAATTATGTTCTCACTTTCCAAATGTACTGGTAGGAAATTTAGACAGACAAGGAAAACTATGTTTAGTTTAGATGTTATCTGATGGCAATTTGGCTTCCCAATTGGCACAAGCTAGTTGTCTGTTAATACATGTCCAGTGTTTTACCTTATAGTTAAAAGAATGTTAGGTCACACACAGAAATAAGTAATGGATAGCTATTAAAGGAACTAAATAGTTAAAAATAATTTGACTCTGGACCCCTAATCGTCCAGCTTCCCATAATCATACAGTGCTAATCAGTTGACCAGCACTGGTTGTAGAATCTTTAACATAGATGAGGTGGCTTTCTCCTCCTGGAGATTCAGTTCACAGTGTGATGTACACTTGTAAGGGAGCAGCACTGGCACATATGAATCACACATGGTCCTCCGTGAGAAATGCACATCATTTATAAGGTTGAACCGTTATCAGTGCATATTAATGTGAGTCGATTATTTCAGCCTTTGCATGCATTTAATTACTGAGTGTGACGTGCATGCCAGACCAAGGGGGTTTTCATAAAGCTAATTACAGCTGCAACTCTTATTAGAGTAACCCTTTATCTCTCAAGCGCTGTAAACATGCATTCTTTTATCAATATTTCGGGTTCAGTGACTTAGAGATTTCTCCCGATCATTCTCCGACAGCTCCCTATCTCTATGTTGACAAATGTGACAGGATAAAAATAATTGCATTTTCAGAACAAGCATCCTGGAAACTCTTCCCAAGTCTTGGCTTGTTTTTTAAAAAAATGATTTCAACTGAATTTTGAAAACCAGCACTTGATTTGAACAAAAGCAAAAGTTTCTCTTTTGATACGTTCTTTGTTTTTCGCCTATTAGCATTCTAGTCACAAAAGACAGCACATAATATTCATGTTTTCTCCTAGGCGTGTTAATAAATAGTTCATGAATGAATCATGCCCCATTTCTCTACATCTTAGTTTTCAATTTTCATAAAAAGCTACCTTCACTATATGCCCTCACGATAGCTGGCTGTTTGACAAACATTGTCAACTACTGTTCTGCATCTTAAAGAGAGAAAAGCCTCTTGCTTTGAGAACCCCTGCAGTCAGTGCAGGATTTCACTATTGCTTCTTGTCCAGAGTAAAAGTTTCTGCTTTACAGCTAACAGAAATCTGTGTCTACAGTTGCACCCTTGCTATGGAAACAGAAACAAAAACAAACATGCACACCTCTGGGGTCCTTCTTTAATTATCCATCTTTGATGGACACTATTTTGTCATATTTTCCTTCAGTGGTGGAGAAAGGAAAGTGGATACATTGGAAGGACCAGAAAGAAGATGGGGCAGAAGTGAGAATAAGAAGTACACTAGTGCACAGAGGAAAGATACTAGGGGTGCCTTCAACTCTTTTACATCTGACTTTAAACTGCAGGTCATATGACTTTGGGGAGCCTCTGAGGTAGAATCTTAGCCCAGGTTCTGACTACGGGTAGTCATTTTGTTTCTGGGGCTCTTGCTAAATGAGAATGTTACTTTCAACTCAGAGAGTGTGGATACATTTAGTCCCAGTTAGGGTTACTATTACTCTGATAAAACACTATGACCAAAAGCAAATTGAGAAAGAAAGGATTTATTTGGTTATGCTTCCATATCACTGTTCATAATTAGAGGAAGTCTAGGCAGGATCTCAAGCAGGCCAGGAACCTGGAGCCAGGAGCTCAGGCCATGGAGGAGTGCTGCTCACTGGCTTGCTCCCTATGGCTTGTTCAGCCTGCTTTCTTATAAAAACCCAAGGCAACAAGCCGAGGGATGGCACCACCCACAATGGGCAGGCCCCTCCCCTATCAATCACTAATTAGGAAAATGGCTGAAGGTCGGCCTAAAGCCCAACCTTTTGAGGTATTTTCTTAATTGAGGTCCCTTCCTTTCATAATGACTTTGGCTTATGTCAAGTTGACATAAGACTATCCATCATAGTCTTTATGGAGAATCAACGGAATATGTGAGAAACCAGCCATAATACAGGCTATTGCATAGCAACAGACTGTGGTAGAATATTGGGATATATGAGAACCTTTTAAGTCTGTCTCTTTTGGCCTGGAGTATTCATTTCTTTTAGGGCAGACTCTACCTGTTTAGAGAGAACAAACAAAACACTCTTGGGATTTACTAAATTACATTTTCTATGTGCTGTAAGTGCCTTTGGGTAAGGTGTACTTTCTGGTTGGTACAGATTTTGTTATTCCCTGCTACTGTCTACCAGTACACTTGCAATGCTCTCTTACCTTCCTGGTCCCCAAAGCCTTTACTCCTCTTATGTCTTTTAGATCATGGTATTCTCTTCCCCAGATCGTGTTTTGTATGTGGCTAACTCATTCTAACTCACCAGAAATTACCACTTCAAGAGGTTTTCTCCTATACCTAAATGCAGGATTTCATCATTACTTCTCAACTAGAGTAAGAATGTATGCTTTACATCTAACAAACAAAACAAACCAAAACCTCAGACCGTGCCAAGTCCATTGATAGGCAAAATGCCTCTGGGATTCTACCTCTTCACTTATCCTTCAATAGTTGAAAAATAAAGTGAATACAAAAAGAAGCACCACAAAGATGATGGGGGCGAAGACAAAACCAAAAAGTGAACAGAGAAAGGATACTAGAAGGGCCTCCTACTGCCTTCACGTGACTCTAAATGGTAGGCTATGGAAAGCCAGAGAGCATTTGAGGAACATGTTCTTGTTCATCCTGGAGTCTACCTTATACCCAACACACTATACTCGATTTTTCAGGGGATGTAGATGTTTGAGGATAGTATCTGTGGCATTTCAGAGTTTAGTAGGCGAGCCAAGTACACGGACTCCATGTTAAGGACCTTGGAGCTGAAGAGCTATCACTGCACAAGGGGTGGACTGAAGGGATTTGCTGAGTGGGATCCGGGTTTGCTGTTGACATTTCAATTCATTGGAGTGTTTCAATGGGGCACTCACAGCGCTAGAGTGGGACTCACTCTTCGGCTCTCTTTCATTGATGGCCAGTGAAAATTATGGTTTAATAGAGCTTCTCCTAACAGAGGAATTACTGAATGTAATGGTTAATCATTTTACCTGTTATTTATTAAACTCTCAGAATAATACGATTTTCATGGACCCAAATGTTAAGGCTTGAGTGTTGTCTAAGCACAAATTCTTCTTCTTCTTCTTCTTCTTCTTCTTCTTCTTCTTCTTCTTCTTCTTCTTCTTCTTCTTCTTCTTCTTCT
>OU015743.1:25309183-25326175 GCA_907169655.1 Acomys percivali | reverse complement strand
TGTGTGTGTGTGTGTGTGTGTGTGTGTGTGTGTGTGTGTGTGTGTGTTATAAATAAACAATATATGTACTTTGTATCATCTCATCTTCTCTTTAATAAAATATGACACTCTCAACCCTCCAGGGAAGCAATTTTAAGAATCCTCTCTAAGGTTGCAGTCAAAGCCCCATTCTATTCCTTTGCCATTATCCAGTGCACCATCTGTTCTCTTCTTCCTTTTCCACTTCCTCCTCCTCCTCTTGCTCATTTCCCTTCTTCCTCTGTTCCCTTTTCCTTCTCTTCTTCTCCCCCAGCCCCTGTTTCCACTTCCCCTTCTCATTTCTGGGACCCTACCTGCCTTCAGGCCATGAAGGCCCTGTGTACCGCCACTGTCTCTGCGGGTTTGGATGGGCGTCAGTCCTGGGATGTCTGAAGGACACTGCTTTCTTGGAATCATCCATTACCTCCATCTGGTGTGCTCTTTCGCCTTCTCTTCTGCATAAATTCCTCAGCTTCGTTAGAGGTGGGAGGAGTGATAAAAATAGATTGTACAAAAATTAAACACACACACGCATACACAACACACACACACACATTCTATAATCTCTATTCTTATCCAGTTGACATCGTGTCCCTTTGTGCTGTGTTTTACTGAGATGGCTATACCTCAGCAATCACACTTCCAGGGTAGTGACTGAATCAAAGGAAAAATGGATACAAACAAAGGCCAAATATTTGTGCAATCATCAATCCCCAAACTTCAATTTACTATTATCACTTAACAGAAAGGGTTATATAAACTTGAATTTTCCCTCTCTTTGTTAATATGTACTTTTTATTATTTTTAATTATGTGTCTGTGAGTGTATCTGTCTATATGTGGGTAAGTGCACCTATGTGCCGGTAGCCACGGAGCCCATGGGATTCTCTGGAGCTGTAGTTATAGGTAGTTGTGAACCTCCCAACCTGAATGATGGGCTCTACACTCAAATGTTCTCCAAAAATAGTATATGTTCTTAACCACTGAACCATCTTCCCAGCTCCATCCTCCCTCTTAGTAGCTTTCATCTTATCTCCTCAGATCTTCACAATTAAATGGCTTCCTCTTCTATAATCACCTCAGATGTTGCCAGGCTAGGCAGCTGAGAAGTAGCACATGATGTCATAGAATTTAAACTCCTATGGTCATTTGTAACCAGGAGTGCCCGATAAATTTAGTCCCAGGGCTTGTGAGATAAAAATTACATCAAAGACATAATTTATCAAATCAAGAATGACATATGGCCCAGAGCTTTATTTTTTTTTAAGTAAAAATAAGATATTTGGGTAAGATTCAAGAACCACGCTGTTTGAAATGCAAAGCTCTACTGCTTTTTTCAAACCCATTCTTAAAAGGGGTGTATTTAAACACACTGGTTATTCTGGTTCATATTTAGTTTAAACTAGTGGTTATTTAATTATTCTAATATTTATTTCTTTTAAATCAAGAGGGAATTAAAATAACATTCAAAATATTTTAAAGCAAAATATATAGAGAAGGAAAAAGAATCTGTAATGCCATGTGAGCTTTAGCAGAAAATTTAAAGACAGAATAAATTTAGATGTGAGAATTTTAGTTTACATCACATGGATTTGCACACTAAAGTGCCAAAAAAAAGTTTAAATACTACAAAGGTTTCTTACCAACAAATGAGGAGAAAGGCTGAAACCAACTTACAGTAAGTGCAAGTAAGTTCCTTCCATGCAAGGAATATACACTAAAAAAAGATGAAGGATTAAGGAAATATTTTAATGATATAGCAAAATGTCAAAAATCACATGACTAATAAATTAAACCATTCTTCCATGCAATGTCTCAACTACATCCAAAGTCAGCAAACTGGTTCTGTAAAAGCCACATCACATTTTTTTCCCAGTGGAACATCAGTAATCATAACGATAAAAATCAAATCTCTAAAGACCATACAAGGCTGGCGCAGCTATCATCAGTTTTTGAAGTCTTAATCCAGGAAGCTTTATATGTGGGTGGAGTCACATGTTGGGACTGAGCACAAAGAGAAAAAATTAAATCTACTTTCCCTTGACTATATCTTGTATTGAAAATCTTTATTAGATGCTCTTTAAAATTCATTGCTAATGAAAGCATTCACTGATGAGTACTTTAATTTTCTTATCTAGTTTCTTCTCTATGCCATTGTGGATGGGTAAGAAAAATGGTGGAGCCAAGGACTTGAAGTCATCAGTTGCTGGGGCCTGGAAACCTGATGCATGAAGACAGAGCTGTCACGGAATGTCTAATGCTAACATAATCTTCTCAAACTCCAGCATAAGGAGAAATCCCTGCCCAATAATGTGTGTGAAAGGAATGTCTGAAGTCTATGGATTGCCTAACAAGATACACTTATTGATCCTACTTTCCTCATACAGTATAACAACCAAGGGTTGTTCCTTGGACAAAGATTCCAGTAGATCTGAACTTGAACTCATTCTGTCTGTGCCTCATTTCCAGCTTCCTGTCCATCCTACCCTCTCTCCCAGTCATTGACCTCATGAGTCAATAACAGCTGCTCTTGGCTGTGTCCATTGATTTTTGAGAAGTAGGTTCTCTCTTGCCCTTTCAGCCTTGTTGTTATTCTTTCCTGGTTTTCCCAAGCCAGAGGTAACATTCAAGAGTGAGCTGACTTAATTCTCTCAACCGAAATGCTGGTCTTCCTGATCTGTGGGGAAATCTTGGGAATGAAAAGAATCCGAAGTAGTAAATTGTTTTTAAGACACATGTTACTTATTCTAAGAAAATATAGATTATGAATAATGCCCTTCTGCCATTCTTCTAATCGCCCCCCCAAACTATGCCACATCCTGCTAAATGCAGTTGCCACTGTCTTCTGGGCCAAGCACTGAATCCCTTAATAGAATCACAGCCAATAGCTCACCCAGGTAACTCCCGTTAATAACACAAGGAACATAAACATATTATTAGTATAAAAATATTTACTTGGTAAACCAGATATCTACTTTCCAGGCCTATCCACTATGAAAATACAGTAGGATTAACTTTTAAAAAGTTACCCATATGACATCCTACCCCTAAAAACATAAAATCACACACAACACTGCCATGGCCATTCCCCTGTTGTATGTACACACTTGATGGGTCATTCTAGAAACGTCCCTGATGTTCTGAGTCTGGATGCTTTCCTCTCATAAAGGGCCATGGATTGAGAACCATGTGAGTACACTACCTGGCTCTCTGAAACTGAAAGAGACTCAAGACGTGTCCTCAGCTAATTCTTTTGAGATGCTCTACCCATGCTGAGAAAAGGGCCACTTAGGGTAGTGATATATTTTGATCACAGTTTTCCTTTCTGATCTCCTTCCAGATCTCCACTTCCCTGTCCTTCCAAACTTTATGCTGTTCTGTCTTTCTCTTAAGAAAGTGAGCAGCCATATAAAACAAGACAAGCAAAGATAAAACAGTATGAACAATCAATTAATCAATCAAACAAAAAAACCCTAAGGAATAGAATAGGAAATATTTGTTCACAGAGAGACAACACACACACACACACACACACACACACACACACACATACACACACACACACACACGATACATACAAAACTCAACATTGGGAACCATAATATACAAGACCAGTAAGATTTAAAAAAAAAAAAGCTTAAAAGAGACCTGGTGGCACTCAGAGGAAGGACAGCAGGTTACCAAGAAGAGACTTGATACCCTATGAGCATATACAGGGGGAGGAAATCCCCCTCAGGAACAGTCATAGGGGAGGGGAATAAGGGGAAAATGGGAGGGAGGGAGGAATGGGAGGATAAAAGGGATGGGATTGAGATGTAACAAGAATAAATTAATAAAAATTTTTTCAAAAAAGAGCAATAAGAGGCAAAAACAAAACAAACAAAACAGAAAAACAAAAATGCTTTTGGTTTGTTTTATGTTAGCATCTGTTGCTGGGCATGGGCCTGCTCTTAAGTAGTTTATATATTCACAGAAAGTCTCTTGCTTTTTTTTTTCTTTGTGAGCAGTTGTTAATTGGAGATATCTTCTTGGATGGGGATGTGAGCTTATTTCTACTTCCCCGTATTAGTGATAAGACTCCATCTAGTTTAGGCATGCCTAAACATGCAGCCACAGTCTCTGTGAGTATTCATGTGTGTCAGTCCTCTTTTCTTTGGAGAACACTGTTTTGTTTTGTTTTGTTTTGTTTTGTTTTGTTTTGTTTTGTTTTGTTTTGTATCATCCATCCCCTTTGGTAATACAATAATTCTGCCTCCTCTTCTGTATAATTTCCTAAGCTCGGACACAAGGGATTTAATGAAGAAACCTCATTTGGAACTGATTCTTTTAATATATTGTATGCATGATTTGCTATTTTTTGAAAATTGTGGTTACTACTCAGGAGATGTAAATTTTTTTATACTTTGATTTTTTTGATTAATTTTCTTTAAGGGAAGGTTACAAGTTTGTGCTATACTTATAAAATGAAGAAAAAAAATTTTCCTGTCCTACTTCCTGTAAGAGTTGTACTTTAGGTATCATTTTAGGCTTGCCATGTTTCACAGAGGGTATCAACAAAGACATCATGGTCTGGTACTATTTGTAAAATTTCTAATCACCAACTCTTTTAGGTAGAAGATGTGTGGTACTTATTTTGGTAAATGATGTTCGGTATCCTGGCCTTCTCGTGTTCTAGAATCTTTGGGTCTCAGGTCTTACCTTGAGTTCAAATGGATGTTCTGTTGTTTATTTGTTTACTTGCTTTTCCAAACATTTTCTCACTCAAAGCTATTAATTGTTCCTTTTGGGATTCTTTGCCTTAAACTAGTTCACCATTTCTGCAATGCTGAAGGCAGAAGTTCCTAGCGTACTAGGCAATGGCCTCGCTGAGTGAGGATGCAATATTTTTTATTGTTTGTCGTTGCCACATTGTCTGCTAATACGTGCATCTGTGGCTGTATGCACAGCTGATTTATAGCCTTCCACCTGCCTGATGGAAGAAGGAGGAGGTTTACTTGCAACAGAGAGAAGGCTAGAATGGATGAGAAGGGTTCAGAACTTTCCTTCCACAGTCAAAATTATACTTAAGGTTCAAAATAAGAAGCATATGTGTTAGTTCTACTGGTTATCATACATTACAGGAAAACATGTGGCAGCTGTGACGTATCTCCAGCGCATAAATCAAAACTAGCATTCTGACTTATAAGACAGTCCGCAGAAGCCATTCCTCATAGGTTCTGAAATTAATCTGATACGTTACTATTTCAATGCCTACTGATTCTGAAATATTCTTCAAAGGTAATTCTGTTGCTGTGACATTTATTTCAGGTGTAGGTGTCCAGTTTTCCGTGCTTCAGGGCTTCCATTTTCCTCCTCACTCCATTCTAGAAGACTGGGCCCAGAGCATGTTGTTTGGCTAAGTTTCATGTTAACTGTGGTGCTGGCTTTTAGTTAATACCACAAGACTGCCTCTGGGGAAGAAATAATGAGTTTGGACTGAAAATTATCAATGGATATAGTTAAACTTTGAAAATCCTCAGCTAACAAATAGCTTTAGTCCCAGTGTGAATGATTTTCTCTCTCTTATAGAACTAATCTGTCCAGGTATGCATCTCAATGCTATTTCTTTGGCATTAAATTGGCATTATGATGTAAATATTCAAATATGTGCTCCGATTCCCAGTTCAGCTTTCAGAAGGGCCTGAAGAATCACAAACATGATTTCTCCATCCCTTCATATCTGGACCTATAAAACAGACGTAAGTGTGCTATTTTTGAATATATAAAGTTACATAATCATTTTAAAACTATTTCCAGGCTCACAGTCTTTACATGCTCTTCGGTATTTTATGATTGCCTTGACCTGAACTGTCTTATCCACATCTGGCCATGCATGGCATCCTCAGATCATTCTATTTCCCTTCTTCAAAAGTTGTATGTTTATTTATTTCTTAATAAAGAAAAATATTTCCATTTTTAAAAAGACATAGGAAACGTTAGGTGACATAGGATGCGGTGGCAGAGGGAATAAAATTTTCCACATTACTTGATTGTCCAGAAATATTTGACTCAGTCAATTCTAAGCAGGCAAAAGAACTACATCTTAAGGGAAAGGATAAATGAGTTCAAGGGATCGTGTGTCCACAGCAGAGAATTACTGAGACAGGTCAGTGTAGATTTTAGTCCATTAGAAATAGGCAAAACAGCCCATTTTGCTTGGCATTTTATTATTGACGATCATCAGGAGAAAGACTAGTGGGTTTATGACTCAAGAGTTTTAAATAAAAAATGTTTATCCATAATCAGCATCCTTATAAAATTCCTTATAAATTCTGACTATGGATTGATAGTCCTGTTAAAATCAATTCATTTCTACTTTCCTGAAATAGACATCTCTGGGGTAAGAAAACATTTTGCCCTGTAGCAGCACTCCTTTCAGAGTCAATGCTGGCCACAGGGAAAGTTTTATGGGCTGATTCTAGGGTTTTTTTTAATTTTTATTTAATTAATTTATTCAGATTACAACTCAATTGTTCTCCCATCACTTGTATCCTCCCGTTCCTCTCTCCCTTCCCCTTTCATCCTATTCCCCTCCCCTAGTTTATACATGGTAAATGGGTCAGGTTATGAGGGGCTACCTGCCATGTTCACATATTCTTAGATCCTGATGTTCTCCAGAAAATGGAAAATAAAATAACCATTAAGACAAGGTAATCAAAGTCCTTAATACACAGGTTCTAATGTGTTCCTGATAGTTTGGATCAGGGATTATTTTTAACCCTATATATATATTTTTTTTTCGCACATAATACTGAATTGACATCTGCTAGAAGCAGGTGGGTTATTAAATTGAGGCACAATAAGAGCCCTTGTGAATGTTTCTGAAGAAATGAGAGCACATCATTTGCGGTGAGTTGGAGTTTTAAACGTGTGAGCAAAAGACAAACAGGTGATTAATCTCTTCAGAGAAAACAAGAAATATAAATTGTTTTTATCTCAGAAATCTAGCTAAGAGAAAATAATCTGATCTAAGAAAGAGAATTCCATTGTTTTTAAAATGCATCCATAGTCGACACGTAACTCTCTTTATGGGGTGCAATAAGAGAGATATTTTGATACTCCAACAATATAGAATTTTTAAATCAGGCTAAATAGTGAATCAATCACTTCACACATTTACCGTTTTGTAATTACTTCTTTGTTTTTTATCTTGTCTTTGAATGATCATTTTGCCTCTCCCTAATTTCTTTAGCAGCCAGAAGTAAATGAAAAACTGTTCACGTTTTGAAATGTTGAGGTTGCTTTTCTTAAAAAAAAAATGATGACTTCTTAGTTCAAATTTACATATTAGAAAATGGTATATCAAGAAGAAATTAGAACTATAAAATTTAGTCAAAAGTAATTGAAAATGTCATCTCAGAGAAACAATTGAATCTTATCTAACTCATAAAAAATTCACATATGTTGATCTGTAGTACCTGACAGACACTACTAGATGAGCAAAGTTGTCTTCCTTTGGGGACATTTATCTTTGACTTCATTACATGCATAGATGTTTAATTTCAATTTAAATGAAAATAAAAGGTGGCATTTTTGTTGTCTTTACATTTTTATTTTTATTTTTATTTATTTATTTATCTATTTTTTTGAGACAGTGTAGCCTTGGCTATCCTGGACTCTTGTTTCCAGTTTCTGGCAATTATGAGTGAGGCTGCTATGAATATAGCTGAGCAAGTGTCTTTATGGTATGGTGGAACATCTTTTAGGTAGATGCTCAGGAGTAGTATATCTGTGTCTTGAAGTAGAATTAGTTCCAATTTTCCGAGAAACCTCCTGATTGATTTCCAAAGTGGTGGTACAAGTTTGCACTTCCACCAGCAATGGAGGAGCGTTCCCCTAGCTCCACATCCTCATCACCATGTTCTGTCACTTGAGTTGTTTTATCCTAACCATTCTGATGGGTGTTAGATGGAATCTCAGAATCATTTTGTTGTGCATTTCCCTAGTGACTAAGGATGTTCAGCATTTCTTTAAGTGCTTCTCAGCCTTTAGAGATTCCTCAGTTGAGAATTCTCTACTTAGGTCTGTATCCCATACTTAGTAGTGTTATTTGGTTTGTTGATGTCTAGTTTTTTGACTTCTTTTTTGTCTTTTTAAAAATTAATTTATTCATATTACATCTCAATGGTTATCCCCTCCCTTGTATCCTTCCATTCTTCCCTCCCTCCCATTTTCCTTATATATTTCAGATAATAGCCTTCTCTTGGATGTAGAGTTGGGAAGACTGCTGTTTTGTCCCTTTGATTGTGTCCTTTGCACTACAAAAGATTTCAGTTTCATATGGTCCCATTTATTAGTAGTTGAACTTAGTGCCTTAGCTGCTGGTGTTCTGTTCAGGAAGCTGTCTCTTCCATTGCTTTCATGGCTATTACCCTTTCTTTTCTATCAGGTTTAATGTATCCAGTTTTATGTTGAGGGCTTTGATCCATTTTGATTTGAGTTTTGTACAGGGTGATAGATATGGGCCTATTTTGCATTTTTCTATATACAGATATCCAGTTAGACCAGCACCATTTGTTGAAGATGGTTTGTTTCCAATATAAGGTTTGGGCTTCTTTGTCAGTAATCAAGTTTCCATAGGTGTGTGGGTTTACTTCTGGGTCTTAGATTTGATTCTATTCATCAACTTGTCTGTTTTTATGACAATATCATGCAGTTTTTATTTTTATTGGTTTGTAGTGCAGTTTGAATTAAGGGATTGTGATATTTTGAGAAAATATCATGATACCTGAAACAGGATGATTATTTTAGGTGTCCTGGGTTTTTTGTTTTGTTTTTTCATATAAAATTCAGTTCCTTTGAATTTGTTCAGAATTGAGACATCATCTTGGTGGATTTTTTCTTTGATGAGTATGAAGTGTCCTTCTCTATCTCTTTTGATTAATATTGGTTAAAAGTCTATTTTATTAGGTATTAGAATGGCTACTACATCTTGCTTCTTGTGTCTGTTTTCTTGGAAAATCTTTTTCTAGACTTTTACCTTGAGGTAATGTCTATCTTATTGTTGAGGTATGTTTCTTATATGCAGCAGTGTGATGGATCCCATTTTTACATTCATTTTGTTAGCCTGTGCTAACAAATTGAGATCATTGATGTTGAGAGATCTCAATGACCAATTATTGTTAATTCCTGTTATTTTGATTATTTTGATGTTGTTGGTAAGATGTGTGTGGGGTGGGTGGAGGTTTGGTTGTTTCCTTTTGTTGGTTTTTCTGGTGTAAAACTATTTATTTCCTGTGGTTAGGTGTAGTTAATCTCCTTGGGTTGGAACTTTTCTTATAGTATTTTATGTAGGGCTGGATTTGTGCATAGATATTGTTTAAATTTGTTTTTTTCATGGAATATCTTCTTTTCTCCAACTATGGTGATTGAAAGTTTTTCTGGGTATAGTAGTCTGGGCTGGCATATGTGGTTTCTTAGAGACTTCAAGGTATCTACCCAGGACCTCTTGGCTTTTAGAGTCTGGTGCTTTCTCAGGAAATTGGGAATCATTCTACCTCAAGACCCAGCCATACCACTCCTGGGCATATACCCAAAAGATGCTCAAATGTACAAGGACATTTGTTCAGCTATGTTCATAGCAGCTTTATTCATAATAGCCAGAATCTGGAAACAACCTAGATGTCTCTCAACTGACAAATGGGTTTAAAAAAAAACTGCAGTACATCTACACAATGGAATACTCATCAGCTATTAAAAACAAGGAAATCTTGAAATGTGTAGGCAAATGGATGGAACTAGAAAGACACCCTATTTTCCTGAAGGAGGATTGGGTAGGTTTTTGTTGCTTTCTTTGGTGATAAATGTTTATTTTCATTGGAGGTTGGTTATACACTATTATTGGTCTTATTAAGAGAGAAAATAAGGTTGGTCTCAGGGATGTCTCTCTTTTCCTTTATTTTTCATTCTTAGGGTTGGAGCTAGGGGTTGAAAGAAAGAAGGGGGTATAGAAATATATAGGGATGATAGCACAGGGGTATAGAAATATATAGGGATGATAGCACAAAAAGCAGATGATTGAATCTACTCCTCAACCTACTGCCTTAATTGGTACTCACAAGGTTATTTTTAATTCACTGGTATAGAAGTTTGTATATAGATGCAAAACAAGTTTAATTTTGATACTTTCTCATAGAATTCAAATATATATTCTAATATGAGGTATTGTACCCCTACAACTCAAGTAGAATACAAGGTTTAGCTCCAATACTTTGAAAGTGCTACTGCAGGCAGTTTAGGATAAGTAAGTTATACAAGTTAATTGTTAGTTGATCAAATCATGGTAATATCAATTACTAGCCTATTTTTATCATAAGAATACACATCCTAGGTATAGCAGACAGATATGATTCTACAGAAAGATAAGGTAAATTTTTAAAGATTCGTTGACAATGAGACATACTAACTCCTGGCAACACCTAGCCTACCTCTAAGGAGATATTGAGCATCAAAGAAGCTCCTTATAAAGATGACATCAAATGTGGCAAACCAGCAGTTGGGCAAAATGTCCTCATTTCTATTTCAGACAGAATTCTGGCTAAAAATGGGCAAGCTTGGATGCAGGCAGAGTAGACTGTCAAACTCTGCCAAGACTGTGTTGGCAAGTCCTCAACAGTTCCTGCCTCACAAATATGTCTGTCAGATATATTGGGCCAGAAGGCTGAAGATGAATTTCCAACATTATAGAGAGTTTTGGGTGACTGTCGAGACAGCAAACTGGCAAACTGTCTGTGTCACCTTCTCATTTTGGAAGCTGCTAACCTTCACTTCCTTTATACTCAGGTAATTTAACCCAAAGTTTAAATCTTTATTGATTATCACCTTTGTATTTAGTACTGAGTTTAGCTGTCTTTCATAAAAATTTGAATGAATATGCACTCTAGAAAGTGTTGCCAACTGCAGCATTGATCAAAATAGCTTTAAGTAAGAATGCTAAAGAATTAAGAGAAGCAAGGCCCAATAATATTTCCTTTAAAATAATCTCTCTTCTAGTAAAAGGATAATGGAAGTTTCACATGAGCCACCGGAAAGAGCCTGATTTTTTAACTTGTTCTAAGGTATGTCCAGCTTTAATCTTCTCCCACAATTACTTCTTTGTAGTACCAAAATTGAATAATTGAACCCCAGTAGTAAACAAAGTACCAGACTGTTGGTGTGAATTGTGCAGTTCATCCGTCTACTACATTTTCCCTATAGAATGAAAAGATGTTGCAAAATTGTCAAAAACTGAGAAGAAAAAATGTTAAAAACCAAATGCTTTGTAAATACTGATTCCTTGTTCAACTAATAATTGCACAATATAGACGAACCTGGAAGAGAAAGCCCTTTAAGGAAACTGTATCGAATGTTCAGTACAGCTGTCATAACACTGTCACTTACCTCACTGGGACAATCTCAAGTAATGCAAAATAGGTGCCTATATATAACTCCAGGCAGTGTATGCTGCTATATTATCTGAGTCCGACGAGCTTTGTTTCATGTTCATTACCTTGACAGTCAAAATCAATCTTTTAAGAGCAAATTCTATTCTGGCTTTGCAAAAAAAGTATACGTCAGTATGGAAGACATCACTATCTCTGTGTGTAGTTCCTATGGGATATCAGGCTGCTAGGTTTTACATATTAATATGCAAAAATATAGAACTGATTTTTTTTTTGCTTTTTCTTCATGGATCTTATTGAAAACAGAAGTCATCAGGAAAAATAATCTGTAGTTTTCTTTTTTGTGTTGTTGTTGCTTTTTAATTTTTTATTAATTTATTCTTGTTACATCTCAATGGTTATCCCATCCCTTGTAATCTCTCATTCTTCCCTCCCATTTCCCTCTTATTCCCCTCATAATTCACTGAACATGGAGAGTTCAAGCTGGTGCCTTGTATAGAACCTATACCTCAACTTTCTGGTGTTTTTGGTACAGGAAGGCATTCTTCAGGTTACCAAAGATAAAACTATGCACCAACCTAGCGACAAGATCTTCAATCTACAATATGTACTGCCTACAAAGTATGGTAAGTCAATGGTGTCACAAAGGTTGTGGGAATAACTGACCAGCATCAGACTTAAAACCTACACCATGAGGTAGAACCTATACTCAGCAGTGCTTGGGTGACCAAGAACCAGAGACCACATAGCCCAGAGATCTAGGGCAAAACCATATGTTACAGTTCTAAAAAAACAAACAAACAAAAACAATAACAAAAGGAGTGATAAACTGTTTTCTAATGACATTATGCTGTACTCACAGATCAACACCTTATTCAGCCACCATCAGACAAGCATCCTCCTACAGCAGATGAAAAGAAATATAGAGGCTCAAAGCCAAACATCATGCAGAGGAAGAGAAACTATGGAACACACATCTCTAAATGGGATGTCTTGATCAAATCCCTCCCCTCACAGCTCAGGGAATCCTGAGTAAGAGGAGGAAGGAGAGTAAAAGCCAGAGGAGATGGAGGACACAAGGAGAACAGGGCTCTCTAGATCAACTGAGCAAAGGTCATATGACACCACAGAGACTGAAACTGTGAGCACAGGGCCTGCACAGGTCTATAGCAGGTCCTTTGTGTATATGTTATAGCTTTAAGTTCAGTATTTTTATGAGATTCCTAAGTGTGTGAACGAGAGGACCTCTGATTTTTATGCCTTCTCTTAGGCTCTTTTCCTTGTGTTGGTTTACCTTGTCCATCTTTGATATGATGGTTTTGTTTATCTTATTATATTTTTTGTTAATTTTTGTTAATATCTCTTAAAGGCCTGTTCTTTTCTTATGAGAGAAAAAAAAGGAATGGATCTGAATGGAAAGGGAGGAACTGAGGAGAGTGGAGAGAGGGTAGTGGGGACATATTGTATGACAAAAGAATCTATTTTCAATAAAAGGGGCAAAGATTCAAAGAGAAAAAGATAAATATGTATACATATGTTTTTTCCACAGTGATCTAAAACAATTCCATAGTTTTAATTATGGTTGCAACACTTTCAACTATGGGTTAGACAGATGTTAATTTAACATTACTCTGAATTTGTCTCAGTCTAACAGGTATCCTGTGATCCTCTTTCTGTGGCAGCTACTGAACTGGACAGGCATCGCTACCCTTGTGCACATGCCTTTAGAAGGACCAGGGATACCTTTGTACATTTTGAGTTGTTGTCTTATTTTTTAGAAGATTTATTTATTTATTTATTTATTTATTTATTTATTTATTTATTTATTATGTATATGGTGCTCTGTCGGCATATACACTGGCAGGCAAGAGAGGGCATCCTATCACATTATAGATGGTTGTGAGCCACCATGCGGTTCCTGGGAATTGAACTCAGGGCCTCCGGGAGAACAGTCAGTGCTCTTAACCACTGAGCCATCTCTCCAGCCCTTGAATTATTGTCTTACAAGAACAAGAATTAGTAGTCAGATTGAAAAATTATTCCAGAACTCCAGAGATAAGGTAAAATGTCTGATTTTAAATAAAACTGCCAGAGTCCAACTAACTTTGGTGATAGTTATTCTAGCAAAGATGGGAGGATGTGTTAGTGTTTGTCTTAACAGACATCTGGGAAAAGAGTATTGTAGAGAGGTGGGAGAGCTAAGGAAGGTGATCAAAGACAGGAGCAGGCCTAGCCCTGAGCAAAAACAAGAATGTCACATCAAACCAAGTGTGAAGGAAAGCAGATGTTAGGTAGAAGAAAGTGAAAAACAGCATATACATCAAATGGCAATGGTTCTGTTTTTTTATGAACTGGGAGGCTACTGAAGCTTTCTGAACATAATAATATGATCTGATTTAAGTTTATGCGTAGGTAAAACCTAACAGATTTCAGTGTAGAATAAGAATAGAAAAGATAAATATCAGTCCATAACTATCGCTACCTTAACATACAAAAATAATGTTGCCTTCAACAACAAACACTGAAAAATAGCTTACAAGAAATCTCAGGTGCACAACTATGGTGCCAGAAGAGAAGGAAAACAAAAACAACAACAACAACAACAACAACAACAACAACAAAACAACTGTGGTTGACTTGGGAAATATCCCAAAAGACAAGCAGTAGATGCAGACAGGAGTATGCTAACTCTCAATCTATATTCTGAGATGTTATTTTTCAACTCCATTGAGCAAAACTCCAATGAGACAATGATTTTGGTGATCATCTGCCTAAGAAACCAAAGTTTTAAGCACAGCTTTGCTCCAACCAAAAGTCAGGAATATATCACTTACCTACCACACTACAAGCAATGGATGCTTGAATTATTGAGTAATAAGTATGCTTGACCATAGTGTAGTCTTATAAGGTATGGAGCCCTCTAATGTTGACAAGCATGAGGATAATAAAAGAGAATAAACAATGCCAAACTCACCTACTCTGACTTTGTAGTACAATGAACAATTTTGAAGGAGTTTTACATTTCTGTTTATTTTATAAGATTAAAGTTTCATTAATTAATTCTAAATGAAAAAGTGTTTGATATGAAGAATTCAGTTCATCCACAGTAGATTTAAAATTTAGCATGCAAATGTGGAAGCTTGAATAGAGTATTTCTAATAACAAATGAACACAAAAATATAAGACATCATCTTGATTGGTGGAAATACACAATTCTAAAAACAGGCCCTTTTTCTTTTATTGCAGACGTATGTCTTAGCTGAGAATCTGTGTGCAATAATGGTAGTATAATGTAATTAATCATCTCAGTACAAAAGATAGTTTTGAAAGCATTTGAAAGTCATTCCATGAGAATGATTGTTAATTTTTAATTTACTCCTGATATCACATTTAGACAAGTCTCTCAGTATTTATCTCATATCTATTTATCTCATATATCTCAAGTGTATACATACAAGTATTAAATAAAATATTTTGTTTTACAAAATAAGGGCTCTCCGCACATATCTGCAACAGCAATGATGAAATAGTTTCAGGTTCACTGGACAACTTTAATTTTATTCATAACTGAATCTATGACATTTCATATGGACTTGAAAGAAAAATTTAAGCTTCTGAGTGTAGCAAGGTTTTCTCATATAATTTTTACGGTATTACTCGTTCATATTAATCTTCTTTTTAATATAATATTTTATTAATTTGTTGAGCATTTTATCCACACCTACAAAGTATTTTGGTCATATTCACTCCCTCTTGCTCCTGCCCCCTAATATCTCCCAGATACACCTCCTGACTTTGTGTTCTTTTACTTTTTTTTTCATAACACATCAAGTTCAATCTGTATTATCCATACACTCCTAGTTATGGGGCCATCCTCTCGAGCATGGATACCTACCAGGGACGATACCCTTAAACACAGCATACTCTCTCTCCCTCAGAAGTTGTCATTTGTAAATAGTTCATAAACATCTCCTCCAACCTCGAACTTGTGGAAATTTTGTGCAGACAACCACAGTTGGTGGGTTCGTTAATCTAGCACTACTGCCATGTCCAGAAACACTGTTGCAACATTCCTCTCTGACTTCTAGTGGCCATCTTTCTGCTCCCCTTCCATGATGGTCTCTGAAGGGAAGAGATATGATTGATATAATGTCCCGTTTGTGGTTGAACATTTGACAGACACTTATGTATCCCCGGTACTTAGACAAGCTGTTAGTTTCTGAGCAACTATCCACTACACAGTGAAACATCTCTGATGGTCTGACAGCTGTGGTATTCCATGTATATAGAACATAAATTTAGAGAGAAGTTTGATACTCTGTTCATTTTCATTTTTCAAATAACAGTATTAAGTTCATCCCTGGGGCCTGTGAGCCTCCCAACCATGTATTCTTGGCCGAATTTATAGCTTGGGCATGTGTTTCCTCCCAGGTAATAGACTTAAATGCAGTGATAAAGTAGTTGCTTATCCACATGATATTCATGCTTTTTTTTTTTTTTTTGCACTTGTAGGCATATCTTGCTAAGCCAGTAATGTTGTAGCTCTTGGTATTTACAGGGCAATGCTACTGAGGACTCTTTGCCCTCAGCAGCCTGTGGTAGTACCTTTTGCCACTTTGAAAGATATCCAGCAGGAAGGAAGCTTCTCGGGCAGTAAAACTCGATTTCTCCATGTCCAGTAGCCAAGTAGGGTATCTTAAGCAATAAAACATTGCCACCAAGGCTTGGTGGACAATCAAGAGCAATGAAAATGACCTCTATGGTTTTAGGGAGACTCTGGAAACTCCTGACAACCCAAGGGAAGGTGTCTATCACACTGGGCTTCATGTTTGGTTACCTGTGGCCTGTGGAAGGGTCATTAATGCCTGGGTAGGGTAATTCCAGGTAAATTCTTTTACATAAATATATGTATATGAAGCTTATAAAATAGTAGGTTTCCATAGGCTTTTCCAAACATCTTTAACATTAACTATCCCTTCACTAAGCACTTTAATGTGGTAGAAAGTTTAACTGGGGGAAAGTATAGGAAGGAAGAGGCAGGAGAAGGTAAGAGATGGAATATTACTCTAATGACAATAAATAGCTTTACTACTACATTGGGTTTAGAAGACTCTGTAATAACCACCTTCCCTCAAGGGCTATAAAGAAGACAAACAAAAGTTTGCCAATAGCACAACCATTTTAGTGATAATTAAAACAAGGAACAAGCTAAATCAGTGAATAGCGGGTCTCATTACAATTTTTGTTATAATGTTTTATTACTGAGATTTTTTTGTCTTACTGACTCCTTTATCCATCATCTTGGGAACAATTTTTTAAGATTATCTTAGAAAGTGTTAATATGCTATTTAATACTCACCACATATGTGCAATTTATGCATGCACATTCACACACTAAAAACCTTTCATGTCACAAATGTTGGAGTTTAGTGCTCTCAGATCCTACCATCTCTGATAACTGAGAACAATTCTTCTTCTTCTTAAATGGTATAAACCTACAATGTGTTCTCTCTCTCTCTCTCTCTCTCTCTCTCTCTCTCTCTCTCTCTCTCTCA
>OU015743.1:25285604-25303747 GCA_907169655.1 Acomys percivali | reverse complement strand
ACACACACACACACACACACACACACACACACACACACACACACACAAGCACAGAGCTCCAGTGAACAGGCCAAATGTTGAAATATGTCAAGAGCCAATGTTGAATTTGAAAGAGTATGGAAAGTTCCATGTGAAACTTTCTTCTTTCTAGTAGCCACATTAGAAAAAAATTTCAAAACCAAGTAAGATAAAATTTTAATCACATACACTTTGAGACAGCATCTAACTATTTAGCTCTGACTTATCTGTGACTCACTACATAGCAAAGGCTTGCCTTGAACTCACAGATACACCTGCCTTTCAAGTGCTGGGATTAAAATGTCTCTAGGGCAAGCAGAAGTTGGATTCACAATTTAAAGTCCTGTTAAAGAAATCAGATCAGAGACTACATCAGTACTATATTGCAGTTGAAATGCTGAGGCATTTTGCCCAGTCACATACCAAGTCAATGGCAGAAGAGACCAAGGACAGTCCCTGTGTTCCTTCTAGAGTTAACATTACCTGCCCACACTGTCCTCCTATTGTATGACACTATTTCTGAGGTGATATGAAGGAGTGTGTATTTACCCCAGACAGGAAGCTGATGATAGAATAATGATGTCACCAAAATCCAACCAGGTGAATCGATAAATTTATTAAGGCCACTTATGGGATTATGGGTGAATCAAAGGTCACTGCTTCAACAAAAGGCCACCACATAAATACTGGGACTCTGGCATTCTCTGCACAAGTTGCAGGCAACTTGACACATTGGAGATTCTTTCCTCAGTGATCCGAACTGCTTGTGTAACCTTTGGCAGGGAGGAGCCTAGTGAATCTGGTAGATTTCAAGGATTTCCTGATACTTGTTAGTTTTTTATTTAGTGCAATATTGCTCTTTTATTGTGTATTCTTTATGTTTTTGATTTAAAACAAACAACATAAATAGCAGGTAGTCTTATGACCTACTATCTTGATAGAAGGGCAAATTTTACAAGACCAATCACTGTAAGAATAGTCCTCAATGTCTGGGGAAAAAGAATAGTTGTCTGTCAAGGTATAGCCTGTACAAGCTAGGCACTTATATTTAAAAAATTTTTTATTTTATATTTTTATTTTTATTTTTTTATTTTTTTGGTCTCTCAAGCACATGAAGTCTAAAGGTTAAATGTGTTGATAACATCACATGCTCACCTTACCATCTGGAAACACTCTAATAACAGCTAAGTTACTAAAACAGTCTATATTTCTCTTCTCAGCTGCAGACACTTCTGACACCGTCCCTGAAGCCTTCCTACATTGCCATTGCATTCTCTATCCTCTCCACCTTTGACCAGATCAGAGTGGGTGAAAGCTCCTCACCTGTAAAACTCTACTACACTCATCACACTGTGCAAGTCTAAGCTGATGCCTGGTGCTCAGTTTCTGCATATTTTTATTATCTGATATTTTAAATATAACTGACTCATTTAATGTGCTATCAACTTCCTGTTACCCATGCTACCCTCCTCCTTTTCTTTAGAAGACAGACTTTCTTTGGGATCTGATAATAGAGTGAGAAGCTGTCACTTTTGTTTCCTTGGCTAATGTTGCAAATTGAAAAAAAAACTTCACTTACTCAGTTTCACAGTCCAATCCAAGTTAAATGCATGTATTTTACATCTGTACCCAAACACCACAGTATTATTTCCTTACCATCCCATACATGGCTCACTGGATTCTTGAACAGGAGTCTCTCGGCTTCTCTCAGTGCAAATCTCTTATTACTCTTTCTTCCATTGGCATAGTACACCGAGGACAGATGACTTTTATCCTTCTAAGTTACATTACTTCACTTATTATGAACTAATTCTGCAATGTATGGAAATCTTAAGATTTATTTCATCACTGTTCTGATTCGTAGCCTGACTCCTGCTCACTTGGTATTTGGGGATTGTAGTGTGTATCTATCATCATGACCAAGTTCCCCCTCTTTCTTAAATATCCCTGTGGGTATGTCTTACAAATGAGTTTGTATCTGAATATTGAGCCATTGATTATTTATGGCTTTTGTTCTCAAACTAGAAAGGTGTGTGTGTGTATTTTGTGTGCAATTTTTACTCCCCAAATATGTGCAGGAGCCCCAAGCACATATTTCATCATGCCTATGTATGTCTTCCTAGTTTGAGATATGCATTATATACATATATACTTTATAAATGTACATATGCATTGTGTATGTGCATGTATACATCAGTATATACCTACACACATATATGTGTGTATATAATGTATATGTGCTTGCATATATATCAGAAGCTTAAGTACTGTATTAAAGCAACATTAAACTGTTATAAGAGAATTGCCCAAACAGTAATATCAAAAGATAGACATCTATTTCTTCCACACGTAATAGTTCTTAAGTGGTAAATAGTCCCAAATAGGTCTACCAGAAATCCAGATTCTGATTTGTGACTTTTAAATTTTCCTACAGTGATGATATTGCCTGATTAGTCATATATTTGTCACATACCACTATGATGTCATCTTAGTAGACCCATAAAAGGATAGAGGAGAGAAAGGACATGGATTAGAGAAAATCTACCACTTAGATGACTTGACTTGAAGGACATTGATTACGGCCAAATCATATCCCACATCCTCAAACTTGGTCATGTGGTTGTCCATGACCTGCAAAGGACATTGGAAATCTAGTCTCTACCTAAACCACCACATAGCTACCTAAAACTAGGTGGGGGAAAGTTCTAAAAATAAGTTATGAATTTACTTGCTTAAAAAGACGTCAATAGAAATGGATACTGAGAACATTGCAAATAAGTATCACAAATGTGCTTTTGTTTTATTAATTTTTTTTGAAAAATCAGTTTAAACTGAGCAAAATTATTGTGGGTTACATATCTGAAATGTACAGAGGGTATTTTGGAGCATAAGCAAACAAATGATTATTAACTAAAATCAAGCAACATTTATGGAGTTCTTCTACTATTTATTTCCAATTACTAGTTACCATATAATAAATAAACAGCAGGTAGAAGACAGATGTGAGTACATCATAGAGGCTCACTTGACCTCTAGTATCTAGATTTATCACTTATTAATTAAATATTTATGGTAGTATTGTTACTACATAAAGGGTCATTTGGAAACAGTCTTATGAAACACAAATAAGAGAAAAACAAGTTGAAATTTGTGTAGGACTTGACAGAGGTGTGCACCTTTAAAACTGAACAATGAAAACAGCCCCTTTTGAGAAGTATATTCACCCGCACAACTCAACCAATTGAGATTAGAAGATATGGAACACTTAGCTCTGAACGTCTGGAAAGTAATTTTTAATTATTAGATAAGTTCAATAACAACATCTCTGAAAATATTGTTTCAATTCAAGTCAATAACTTTCTAATCATATTATTTATCAGAAGAAACCAGGAAGAAATACATTACGAATCCATTTCTTTTACTCTATGTAAGCATGTTGCTATTTATTGATAGTTTCTTTGCCCTCATAACATATCATGGTTCTTGTGGGAGTGCCTTATTGTTGAAAAAACACACTGGAGGAAAAATGGTATCTAGTTTATTGAAAAGCAGGTATAATGATAAAAGAGCACGTAACAAATCAGAGGCAAGCAATGGGAAAGAAGAGCACTTCTATCTCATGCAGAACAGGGCTGAAGAATAACTTGGACATTTTTAGATGCAGCTAATGATTTTTATGAAAATGCTGGTGCCTCTTTGCCTGTGACAAGTCACTGTATTTATGCTATGAGATAGATTTTAGAAAGACTTCTCAAAGTGAGGTGCCAAGGCGTATCTGACACAGCCTCCAAAGACCAACATGAAGGGGGTTTCATTTACAGATCAGGATACAGAACAACTGGAAAAAAGGAGAGGGTGAGGGGCCCATAACACTCCCTGATGAACAAGTTCCTTCAGCTTTAAAAAGTGCTGTCATCTGAACCTTTCAAAGTCCTGAGGTTATTCTGGCAAAGAGCAAGTGGATTAAAGAACCAAGATACTGTAGTCTTGCGCTGTATTTATATTTCTTCCTCAGAAGTTAGCCTTTTAATTTCAATTGCAAAGAACATGTTACTTACTTTTAAACCAGAAAACTGTGATATTATTGGAATTTAAGCCATTTTAACCTTTGCTTTCCAGTCAGAAGCTGCCTTCGTATAGTTTTATATTACAGTTACCAACGGAATAGTTGAGACTCAGGACTGTAATATGCTGAACTCACTATTATTTGGTGTTTCTTGGTTGCTTTGTTCATAAGGTGACAAGCAGTTTTATCAAACAGAAAGAAGTACCATGCTCACTGAAGTCGGCTGGCATGACTGTTTACTCTGCTACCAGATGTACTCCGGTAATCACCTTCATGTCACCTAATGTTCACATCCTGTTCCCTCGAGGGATGTGCTAGAGTCTGGCATTTCTAAATGCAAGCATGCTGTGATGCTCCTTACAGAGAAAATATCTGTTAGATAAACTGCAGTTATTCCCAAGTTATCATTGCTACTGGTATGTAACCAATGTTAATGAATCAATAAATATAATAGATATGGTATAGTGAAACAAAAGCATGCATGAAGCACACATGTTTACTAATAAACAGACAAATATGTGATCAGAGGTTTATAGAAATCTAGCCTGTGTGTTTACTATAAGAACAATGGCTCATCGTTTATAAAGTCAGTTGCTGTGTAACTGTATAGAATGTTCTAGTGACAAATAAAAAGCATCTATCAACACCCTTCCCCTTTATTGTACTATTCTCAGAGGAGACCCTCATTCAGCACGTGATGCTGGAGCTAGCCACTGATCTACTGTTGAGTGTGTTCACACATACACATACCCTGTCATTCCTCAAGTCAGTCTTGAAAACATTTCTGAACAGCATTTCTATTTTATCTGTGAATGAGAGACACCACACGAATGATTGGAGTTACTATTGCCGTTAGGCTGTATATCAGACAACAATCACTGGTTTCTTTCACTGGGTGGGTTAAGCTGCCTCAGATTGTGGTTCCTTGCCTTACTACAGCAATGGATGACTCCCATAAGTCTGAGCTAATTGATAATGTTTACCTGTTTTTGAAGCTGATTGTACGACAAGCGCCACTGTGGGCTCTTTACATTCAACATACAAACATCTAAACAGCCTATGTATGGCGCTACTATGATCATTTCAGTTTTCAAGGCAGTGGGGCAGGAAAGACTATACATTAAGAATTGAGCCAGGCGTGGTGGCACATGCCTTTAATCCCAGCACTCGGGAGGCAGAGGCAGGCGGATTGCTGTGAGTTTGAGGCCAGCCTGGTCTACAAGCTGAGTCTAGGACAGCCAAGGCTACACAGAGAGACCCTGTCTCAGAAAAAAAAAGAAAAGAAAAGAAAGAATATTTGATTTCCAGTAAGTAGGGAGAGTTTCTGTACAGTCAGAGTCTTCCCGGAAGAAGTAAAGCAGTGTCATGTACATGTATGTATCTGGTCATGGTCTGAAATCACATCTGCCATAGACTTCTCAATTCAGTGGTTAAGTCTCCCCCGTTCCTGTTTGTCATCCTTACTTCTAAATGAGTTGGAGGTGTAGTTTTCAATTTCCATTACTGGTAACCAGAGAACGTAACACTATCTTATTCTTCAATGACTATGGTTTAGCTTAGACGAATGTAGAGTGATTAATAGTGGTCATCTGATGGTCCTACAATTCAGTCAGGAAAATTGATAAGTGAAATATTAGAAGGAAATTATTCTCTTTCTCTCCATTCTTACTTCTAATCAATTTCATGCAAATGAAAAATTTCGATAATGTTTGAATAGCAAAAACAAACATAAACAAAGCAGCCTGTAGTCAGTAAATACTAGAGGGTAGGCAAACATGCACTGACTGTTATTAAAAAGCAACTGAGTGGATACTGTATATGAAAATCTTACATTCACAGTGCTGAGTGTCCAGGGGAAGACACATGCAACAAATGGGAAATCATGAAACTAGCTACAGGTGATATTTATGTTAAAAGGCTACCAAGAAAAGGTGTGGCCTCTCAGAGCATGAAACACCACAGGCAACTTGGCATCAAAATAGTCTTGACCAAAAGGAAGGGAGATAGTGGACAAGTTAAGTAAATGGACATTTGAAAGTGAAAAGTCATCAAAACTGTGCTGTTTGAACCAGTCTTAGATCTGTGTACACTCTTTTCTCCTTAGTTTTTCTGATTTGAACTGATTATTATTTTTTAAAGTCTGCAGATCTGAGTGACAGACAATTAGTAGCCAATGCTATTTAGCACTGAGGAGAACCTCCTCAGTATCAGTATCGCAGACGGATTAGAAGAATCAGGTCTCAGCATCTTCCGAGTGTTGTGATAGAACCATGTCTCTCACTATAAATCAGAATTGGCAGGAACAGATTTCAGGAACAGAAAGCATGGTTCATAGTTAAAATCTTGAAACAGGAAAGAAATCCAATGTAAACAGACAAGCCAGAGCTATCTCACCAACCAAAATGTTAACATGAATTGATCAAAAGGTAATCACCAGTGACAACTGAATCCTGGAATAATAAGATCTTTTCTCTTTATCTTTTAAAATAGATATTGTGAAGACATTCTGAGTTAATTCTTTCTATCCAATCAAATCTATAAGAATTTTGATTCCTATAGACAGAATTAAATTTCCTTTTTGTTCTTGGTTCTTTATCACAAGATTGGCTTTCAGATTGTATTTGAAATGATGAAATGTAATATTTATTAATTTCATGTTATATTATCTTCAAAAAACCTGGTTTGTGTTAAGGTGCCATAAATAAGATGAATGACAATATTTTTATTATACCCATTCAATGCTAAAAAAAACACATGGGGTGTCATTTACTAATAGACTGAAACTTTAAAATATGCTTTGTGAACACATGCACTGTCCTGTGAGAATTATTATTGTTCTCTCTATTGGCTGCTGCCCTTTTCCTGAAAATGATTTTCACTTTGTGTTTCACAGCCTAGGTGCCCATTAACTGATGAATGTATAAGGAGACCATGGTGTCTGCATGATGGAATATTACTGAGCTGAGAATAAAATTAAAATTACAAAATGAAAAAAAAAAAAGAAATTACAAAATGAATGGAACTGGAAACTATCTCTCTGAGTGAGGTCACCTTGACCCAGAAAGATAAGCTCAACACATTCTTCCTTAGATGTGGATGCTAGCTTTGACTCTTTAGATATGTGTGTTTAAATGGGACTACCCATAGAAACAGGAAACCAGGAAGTGGCCATGGGAAGAGTGTCAAGGGAAGGAGGATGTACACAGATAGTATGAAAGAAGAAAGGAGAATAACGGGACAAGAAGAGTTAAATGGGGTGGAGGATGGAAGAGCAGGGTAGCGGAGGGATTATGAAAAAGGATAACTAACCTTTGAAAATGCCATATGGAAAACTGCTACTGTAGAAGCTTTCTAAGATATGTACATATGCGTAGTGCAATGCATATACACATGCATGTAAATGCACATGTGCAATTAACATACATGTATAAGTAACATTTGCTTATATACATATATGTACATATATATATGAAGGAATTTAAATGGAGTTGATAATTGTAATGATTTTGCCAGCCAACTGACTACAATATTCAATTTCTCTTCGCCCAAAATGTGACTAAAGTCAATGATTTTTCACAAATAAAACACAACCAATATACAATGACTCTAAGGGTTACATGCATATTTTAGTTTTGCTTATAATCTTAAAATACCTTTAAGTCAATGAAGTCTAAAATTTATAAACATATACAAAATACCTAATTGTATTAAAATATATTATAAGTAAATATTTATTATTATTTTTAACATAATTTGCAACACAGATCAAATAGTAAGCATATATTAAATATTGCTCAGAGGTGCAGGATAATATAAGAGCTGTTTCAAGTTATTCTGAAAAAATGATGAAATATGAAAGCATATTCATAATAATATTTTTCTACATAGTAAGTGCTGTTTTAAAAAATCAAATTTAATTAAGAAGATAAAAACACTCCAAATAATTATAACAGCTTCACTTTTTTCCCACACACTGTGAATCATCAACCACAAAATAAAAAGCAAGAACAAAATTAGAGTGGAGGTGGTAATCAAAATCCTGCTCAGAAACCATCAATTTATGCACCCACAGAAATGCTTCTAAATCATATCTGCACCTTGTATTTCCTCATAAGAAAACCAATCCTTATACAAACTTGTAAGATCTGGTGTAGCTAGAGGTCTGGTGACCAGGGCCTCGTTATCTCTGAAAGCAGACTGGATCTACAGTCTAGAAAATTCTTAGAAGACCTGTTGAATAGTTTTTTTATGTAATCTTTAAAACCAAATAAAATTGTATAAACATAAAGATAATTTCTCCTATACTTGCAGACATATTTTCATTTCATCCATTCCATAAAGAAAATATGGAATGAATGATTTTTTCCCCTCTAAATGGATTTTAAGCCATTTGTCAACAAAATTCATGTTCTAACCTAGCTTGGGTCGAAAAAGCAACAGTAGAGTTTGCCAAACTAGTTATCATCCAGCACTGTAGCCTCACTTTCAAGGTAAAAAGTCTTTTTATAAGGTTCCGCTCTGAGAGACAGATATAGTCATATCTGTTTTATAGGAAACGGTAGCTTAATATGGTTGACCTTAAAGCAAGGTAAAATAACTATACAATCATATTTTGGTTCAGTTTTAAAATGCAAAGGAAAACTGATTTTGGTTTCAGTTTTGGATTTTGAAGCTTTACGTTACAGAAAGCATATACAGTAACTGTTATTCCAATTCACTAGGATTTTCCTTTGAGTTAATGGGGGTAATTCTGCATTGTGCTCACTATCCTGTGCTTTCCATGTAACTCTGCAGTGTCAGTCCATCCCAAGCATGGCTAACTCCTGATCTAAGGATAAGGAATAGACTGGCTTTAGCAATTGTGATGTCACAGAGAGGAAACTCACACGTACCTGGAGAAATGCTTCAATGTTTAAACTGTTCTGCTTTTACTACTTAACTCTACAACCAAGAGGGGAAAATTACCTTGAAAAGAGACTAAAAATCATAAGCAGAGATAACAGCATACATGAGCAAACGTATCTGAGCCTAACAGAACCACACCATTAAATATGACTCAAAAGTGTCATATTCATACCAGTAAAGCTGCAGGCATATGTAGCAAATACAATTTTATCTGAAGATTTATGTGTGTATGTAATATATTATAGATGAGCTGGTAGACAATCCCCAAACATGGCAAGATGGTTAAACTATTAATGAATTTTGAGCTTTAGCCTTATGCTGTAACAAATCTTATCCTTCAATTTAAAAAAACTCCACAAGAACAAAACTCATTCTTTTGAATATAAACCACAAGCTCAAACATGGGGAAGTGAAAAGCACACTGCATGGTCTCCATAATGGACTGAGCTGCATCAAAAAGTACATACATGTTGATTGTCCTTTTAGATACTGAAGGTGGATGGATGGCATTCTGAAGAGGTAATACTTAAAAAAATACTCAATGACAGGATAGTCTTTTCAGTTTTACTTCTGATAGTCATTTTCTAGCCTAGATATACTTTTGGTGAAATACAAGAGTATGTACTATGGTAACACAAGCTAAAGCAGCAGCCTGTGCTGTTAAAAGCACATCATTTTCATAGCACTTCATCTGCTTGATATTTCAAAGTTTAATGCTACTTATAACTAAGAAATGTCTTAGTAAGTAAGAATTTTATTTTTGCAAAAAGACCATCGAATGCTCCCCTGAAAGACAACTGAATATGTGATGTTACTGCAATAGCAGCTGATAGTTTTCACAGACCAACTAGTGCACTCCATTTACAACTAAGAGCATATTGCTTTTGACCAGAAACATAGTACCTGACATGGATTCCCTCTAATAGACCAAACCCTAAATCCAATAGGTGGTGGTTGGTTACTTCCATAGCAGGCCTGCCACTGATGCAACGAGCAAACACTGCATAGCAAGTTTGTACTGGAGTTCATAGAGCTAACAGCATGGTAATACCATTGGTGTGTTAGTCTCTTTGCGGACTGCATGGCACTTTCTCATACTATGAAAAAGTACCAGCAGGGAGGAAACCTGCAGTTGAGTATGTAGTATCTTCAGCAATAGAGTCTTGCCAACTACTTCTGTTGAGCAACGAGGAGTAACTGTAGAAACCTTGTGTTAGAGTTCTCTGGGGCCTCCCTGACCAACACCCCCTATAAAGGTATCACACAACTGGACCAGACGATTTCTTTAGACACATTACTTGTAGAACTGGCATTGATGATGCTTGTGAAACATCTACTTGAAACTCTTTTTGGTTGTTTTGATTCAGTAAGCAGAGAGTAGGTTTCTACATGGCTTTTTTTTTTGTAGCATACTATGTTTTGAATAATTATCCATTTCCTCCTTCTTCTCCCTCCATACTTCCAGCTTCTTCTAGATTGACTATTTCCAGCCCTAGTATTCCCCATCTCTACCTTAATCTTACCTCTGTGCTACTGCCCTCCCTCCTTAAAGGCACCCTCCTACTCTGGAGTTACTCCAAGTTAAACACACTAAAGATCCCCATCTAAGACTCATGCATGAGAGAGAATTATCTTGTCCAATGTAAACTTTTCCATTTTTACCCATTCCCTGAGGATTTTGTAACTTTCGTTCCTGTATGTTTGGGTTTGCTTATACTGCTATAGTAGAATAGCACTGACTGGGTGACTTATAGTGAATGGAAATGTTTTTAATAGTTCTGAAGGTGAGAAGTTCAAAACCAAGGACAACTTGCTATGCCTTCACATGGCAAAAGACACAGAGACAAGCATGAACTGAATCCCTCCCCAGACTCCTTTACATGGGCACTCAGTTCCACTTAAAGTGGAGGGACTCTTAGCACAGGTGCCCTTTAAAGACTCCTGTCCTTAATATTATCACATTTGCAAGATGCTTTTTAGTAGACATATTTTAACTAAGTACTAAGCTCCCAGGTAGGGGTTGAAGTTGAACTATATTTTAAATTTACCTTAAAACAGTTTCTTTCTAGAGGGACCACTAACTCACAAGCAATGTCTGCTTTCAATTTACTCTAATGGCTATGCTTTTTCAAAAGAGTATTATTACTCTATATAAATAATATTATTTGTTTCTTCAGGAAACAATTCTTGAACACACACACACACACACACACACACACACACACACACACACACACACACACCCTCACCAATCTATATATGATGGAATTAAGTGCAGTATGCGGAGATCTCTGAAAGTTACTTGATATGAGTAAAAGGCCAGCAACTCTAAAACTTGGGGATTTGATATTATTATTATTATTATTATTATTATTATTATTATTATTATTATTATATGATGGAATTAAGTGCAGTATGCGGAGATCTCTAAAAGTTACTTGATATGAGTAAAAGGCCAGCAACTCTAAAACTTGGGGATTTGATATTATCATTATTATTATTATTATTATTATTATTATTATTATTATTATTATTATTTATTTATTTTACATCCCATTTGCAGGTTTCCCTCTTTCCTCTCCTCCTAGTACTTCCCTCTCACCTCACCTTCCCCCACACACACCCCTCCTCCCCTTCTCCTCAGAAAAGGGGAGGCCTCCCATGGATATCAGCCAGACTGGCATATCAAATTGGAGTAAGACTCCATGCATCTTATTCTATTGGTACTAGACAAAGCATCCCAGTTAGGGGAAAGGGATCCAAAGGCAGGCAACGTAGTCAGAGACAGACTTTGCTGCTGCTGTTAGGGGGTCCCACATGAAGGCCCCACTGCCCAAGTGTTACAAATGTACCAGGGACCAGGTCCATCCTATGCACGCTGTGCGGTTGGCAGTTCAGTCTCTGCTAGTGCCTATGGGCACAGATTAGTTCACTCTGTAGGCTTTCTTGTGGTGTCTTTGACCCCTCTGGCTCCTTTAATCCTTCCTCCCTCTCTCCCACAGGATTTCCTAAGCTCTTCCTAATGTTTGGCTGTGCTTCTCTTTATCAGTTTTCATCAACTCTTTGGTGAAACATCTCTGAAGACAGTTATGCTTGGCTCCTGCCTGCAAATATAGCAATATCATTAATAGTGTCAGGTGTGGGTTTCCTCTTAAGGCATGGTTCTCATGCTGGGCCAGTCATTGATCCTTCCCTCAAATTCTGCTCCATCTTTTACCTCTGCACATCTTGTAGGCAAGACAAATTGTGTGTTTAAGGTTTTATGGCTGGGTAGGTGTCTCGATTGGAAGTCTTGCTTGGTTACAGGAGATTGCTGGTTCAGGCTCCATATTCCCCACTGCTAGGAGTCTTAGCTAGGGTCCCCCTCATAGAGTCCTGGGATTTTTCATGGTCCTAGGTTTCTGGCTTGTCCTTGAGATGCACCCCAATCCAGTCGTCCCTCCCAGTGCTGTCTGTCTCCCTCCATCTCCCCTTCACCTCATTCCTCCTGTTCTCATTCCCATCCAGTCCCCTTCATCTACCCAGCCCTGTTGTCTAATCCATTTCACCTGCTCAGAAGAAAGAAACTGAAGAAGATATGAGAAGATAGAAAGATCTCTCATTCTCAGAGATAGATGGGATTAACAGTAAAAATGCTCATTTTACCAACAGCAATCTACAGATTAACCAAAATTCTCATTGAAATTCCAATACAATTCTTTTTTTTTCTTTTTTAATATTTTTTTTTACTTTTTAAAAAAGATATATATTTATTTAATTTTAGTTTATATGCATTGGTGTGAGGGTGTCAGATCTTGGAGTTACAGACAGTTGTGAGCTGCCATGTGGGTGCTGGGAATTGAACCCGGGACCTTTGGAAGAGCAGACAGTGCTCTTGACCACTGAGCCAACTCTCCAGCCCCCTCCAATACAATTCTTTAACACAACTTGAAAGAACAATACTCGACTTCAATGGAAAAACATAAAACCCAGGATAGCTAAGACAATCCTTACAATAAAGGAACGAGTATCACTACCCCTGATTTCAAGATGTACAACAGAGCAATAATACTAAAAACCCCATTGAACCAGCATAAGCACAGACAGGTTGATTGATAGAATAGAATCGAAGAACCAGAAGCAGATCCACACATCTATAGACACTTGATTTTTGACAAAGGAGCCAAACCTAGACAATGGAAAAGAGAAAGCATTTTTCAACAAATGGTGCTGGTCTTTTTTAAAAACACAATGTAGTCTTATATCTTTCAGTATTCTTAATATCAAAATAATACACAGAAACAAGTGAGATAATAGGAAACTAGACAAAAGGAAGCCAGAGCAGCAAGATGTACCAAATGCAGGAAATTGCTTGCTTTAACAGCTACTATCTTTTTCTTCAAGGAGTCACCTACAATAATCTTAGGTCAATAAAATAGAAGGCTTATTTGCTCTTAACCTTTTATACCCTTCCCAAATTCATTTTCTCTATTTTACTGTGCTCAGACTTATCAATTACATAAGAACTACATCTTTTTCCCCCTCATACCACCTCTTAAGTCATAGTTACTCTGTCCGAATGCCCTGTCAAAGAAAATAAGAATAATTAAGAAACAAAATAATTCTGCCCTATTTATTAAAAAAAAACAATTAATTATCTTGGTAAGTTTTTAAAAATTCTTCTTTTAAGGTATGTGTGGTGGTTTGAATGTGTTTGGTTCCCAGTTAGTTGAACTTCTTGGGAAGGATTAAAATGTGTGGCCTTGTTGGAGAAGATAATGTTACTGTTTCCAGTCCCAGTATCTCTGTCTCTTTTTCTGTCTGTCTGTGTCTATCTCTGACTCTCTGTCTGTCTCTGTCTTCTCTGTGTCTGTGTCTCTGTGTCTGTCTGTCTGTCTGTCTGTATCTCTCTCTCTCTCTCTCTCTCTCTCTCTCTCTCTCTCTCTCTCTCTCTCTCTCTCTCTCTCTCCCTCTTTCCTCTCTCCTCTCTCTCTATCTGTCTGCTGTCTGTAGATCAAATATAAACCTGTCAGCCACTGTACCCCACCATGCCTGTCTGCTTCCTGACATAATGATTACGGACTAACCCTCTGAAACTGTAAGCAAGACCCCAGTTAAACGCTTTCTTTTAAGAGTTGCCTTTGTCATGGTGTCTCTTCACAACAATAGCAAAAAAAAAAAAAAAAAAAAGGACAGTATGTAAATAGCCCTGTTAATATAAGGTATATTCCCCCATTCACAATGCAGATAAACTAGGTTTTAATTCTTTCCCACATTCAGATAGCAAATCAATGTTCTTATCTATCCATCTCCCCTTCTATCTCTTGAAACTTTTTATCTATCTATCTATCTATCTATCTATCTATCTATCTATCTATTTATATCTCCTCGTGATAATTGGGAGTGAACTCAGGGTCTTGTACATGCTAGGGAAGGGTTCATTCCAGCTCAAAGGAAAGACAATTAAGAGCTCTTTAGGGAGGGAGGAATGGAGGGAAGGAAGGAGGGAGGAAGGGAAGGAGGGAGGGGATAATGGAAGGCATGAGACATAAAACCAAAAGGAAGGTGTAAGGGGGCAGCAGGTACTGGGCAATGAGACAAGGATGAAGAAGAATACAGTATGTATGAAACATCATAATGAAACCCATTATTTTGTATGCCAGCTTAGGAAACTAATAAAAAGAATACAACAAGAATATGAAACTTTAATTTGTCCAAAGGTGTGCTTATGCTCCTACATTTTCCTGAGTTTTATTTCCAAATGCTTTAGATACTAGTTTCACATAGTCTTTTGTCTTTGTGTTCCTCCACCCTAATTACCAAAAGTTAGACAATACTAATTGCCTACGTTCTGTGTGCAGGTAAATGATCTCCCAGGGACAAGTGAAAATTATTTCAAAAGTAATATTCCTATGACCATCTTCCTTCTTTTCTGAATGATTCTAAAACAAACAAAAATAATGTTAAGGCTAGGGTCACAGTACTTGCCTACTATGCACAGCCTCAAGTTCAGTGTTCAGCACCATAGAAACAAAACTATAGCAAAAAATTAATATACATGGCTGATGAATTATAAATTTTGATTGTCCTTGTGCTTCTGTGATGAAAGAAAAGGTATTGTTACATTAAGAGATAGAGCAACATTTTATTTCTTGTTCTATTTAACATAGCCACATTTTACTTTAGTTATAAAGATTAATTAAATTATAAAGAGTCTGAATATGTATTTAGAATTTAGACTGCTTCTCTTTACAGTGAATTTCTCACCTTCATGCTGAGTATGTTTTGACTTTAGTCAAAAGTCAGATATAGAAACTGATGGAAGTATAAAATCCAACCTGAGGTTCTACAACTTTTGCTTTGAATGACTATCTTAACTGTTCATTGAGTTGAACAGTCTTTGGGTCTAGTTAATTGCAGTATGTGAGTTTTTAATTTGCATCATTTTTAATAATAAAGTTTGAAAATATATTTTTAAAAGTATTAGCTATCCAGCTAATCAAAATCTTGTTTTCAGGTAAGTCTGAGTTATAGGATAGGAGAAAGAACATGCTTTCACAAACTCCCGAGGCTGCATATCTACTTCTTTAAGCAAATCTCCTCTTTTGAATTAAAGTATATTTTCCATGGACTGTGGAAGAAGTGAAACAACATTTAAGAGTTCCTGGAATCAATATACATATCCCTTCGTTAGCTCTATGATAATCCTCTTGTAAAGAAAACAGTGTACAGAAATAGTAAGAAAATACCCACAGAAATGTCAATAAATTATTGAAATGATATTTTCAAGATATTAAAACTGAACATTTATGTACAAAACTAAGTATTCACAAAGAATTATGAAGAATGGCTTGTAAGCCATTAGTTATGAAGCTTTTTAGACTTATCACACAAAACATGATTTATTCCAAATATATTTCAACCCCAGTTTATTTACCTGTGTGGAGCAAAACTATGCCTCTAAGGCATCTTCTAGTTTAGAACTCCATGAGTTTACTTTGTATTCAGAGTTTGTATAACTATAGACCCTGAGGTTAGCATCTGGTTTTGACATATTAATATTCATATATTCAAATACATATTCATACATTTGAATTGTAAATTAATCATAATGTGCTAAAGATTTATGAAACAGAGAATATGCATCATATTACATACCGATATACATGAGAAGAAGAGTATGAGTCTGAGATCTTTGGATAAGGAATTATGAGGTGCGGAGTAGAAAGCTAGTTTGCCTGAGAGAAAGAACAAGTTTTGTACCTTACTGCAACTGTTACCATTCTTGTTCTATTCCAGGGTAATTAAATGAGTAAAATATTCTATAGTTGAAATAATAACAAATTCCATACACTTTGTAGTTCCTACTCTCTTTTCAGAGAATTACTAAATAGATGAAGGAAGAAGAAAGAAATAATAATATGCTATAAATACACTGAAATCACAGCTCTCAGCAAGGAAAGCACCCAGAGAGAAGGCATTTTGGGGAGTTTGTGGGTGTTTGTGAATTGTCATAGGAGTGAAAGACAAAGGCACTCCTATTAAATGCGATAGTGGACATACAGGACCACTCAATACCAAGAAGTTCACCTGTGTAGGAATTCCAAGTTGCGAGGAACAACTAGTACAGGTGTGAGGTCACTAGTCTCTGGTGCATGTAGAAAGAAGACTGTGAGGAAATTGAGTACCACAGCCAGGGCTCCCTGTGCAGTATTAAAAATATCTGAAGCTGGGCCTTTAATCCCAGCACTCTGGAGGCAGAGGCAGATGAATCTCTGTGAGTTCGAACCCAGCCTGGTCTACAGAGTGAGTCCCAGGACAGCCAAGGATACACAGAGAAACCCTGTCTCAAAGAACAAAGCAAAACAGAACAAATCTGGACCAGAAGAAGGAAAGGGGCCCAGGGGAAGGAACCGTTGGTGAGCAAATACTATGAACATGCTGACATATTAGTCTGAAGCTCACTAATATGAACAGTTTGGGTAAGGGAACCAAAAGGCTGAAAACTAACCTCATCTAAGTTTGTTTTAGCTTCTCCTTTATCTCCCTCTTTCCTCTTCCTTTGCTTTTCTTAATGTTGTGGCAAAAATATGTTTCTCAATTCCCCTCTAGAGACACATGTTTATAACTGTAGATTAGTAAAGAATACAGCCTTCCCCAGAGAAGCTTCTTGTATTGGCCATCCGTTAAGGCAGAGACTTCTAGCTGCCCCAAATACCAAGAACAAGTAATGCTAGCCTGCTGAGGCCTAAGTGGGATATCTACACACACCTCCAAGAACCATGAGACCTTGTGGAAGAAGAGGCAGAAGTAATGTAAGAACCAGGGAATGAGAAAATACTCAGCAAAAAAGGACATTTGGATACAAATGGTCATTGCTTTTATAAACTCACTGCAAGTGTGGTTACATGCATAAGAGCCTATGAACCCTCATGCTTTTCTTAGGTTCTTTTTGAGCCTCCATCATTCCCTAAAGTCTCATTTCTTGTCAATGGCTACTGGAGGAGGGGGAGGGGGGGTGACATTTTCTTCAGCAGTATAGTCACAGATAAAGCACCAAGGAAATAGTCATCCACCTCTGCTTATGCCAGCAAACCTGTGTAAACTAACAGAGGCCCACACCAAAAGGAAGTAGGAAGATGTCAGTGGAAGAGGAGACAGGATGAGAGGAGGAATGGGGCAGGAGAGCTAAAATCAGTATATACCTGTGTGAAACTATCAAAGGATACAAATAAAGTTTTAAAAGTTTTGACCTCTTCCTCTATTTAATAAAATGCAATTTCTGCTCTCTTCATACTTCAGTTGGATTATTTCTTTTATTCTTTATTCCAAATGGATTAATAATTTATATATATATATATATACATAAGAAGTTGAAAGATTTATGATATCAATTACACAAGAAAAACCTATTTCTATAATTATTTTTGTGTCTGGAAAGAACACTCTCTAAAATTGGAATGTTGACTCACTCTAGAAACCCTAACGGTTATCAAAATCTATGGAAGTCATAAATCAAAATGAGGTTCAGTTAAAAAGGTCAAAGTGCATCCATTTCTGAATTCTTAGGAACTGCTCTAGGAAATGCTGTTTGCTCAGATTAAACATCAAATATCACAGCAGTTTATTTTCTTTCTTTCTTTCTTTCTTTCTTTCTTTCTTTCTTTCTTTCTTT
>OU015743.1:25260654-25285594 GCA_907169655.1 Acomys percivali | reverse complement strand
TTTCTTTCTTTCTTTCTTTCTTTCTTTCTTTCTTTCTTTCTTTCTTTCTTTCCTCATTTAACATCCCGGTTCTAGGCCTATCCCTCCTCATCTCCCAGCAGAGCCAGCAGCTCTTGTGTAATGACCTCTCTCTGGGCTGGGAAAGGAAGCTGAGGAAAGCTTCAGATTAGATTTAGGCTCTGTTGGATAGACTTCTCTCCCATTTTCACAAACCCCTCTCGTTCTTTTTTTCCCTCTGCAACCACATCTTACAGGATGACGGAGGTGGAGGCTAAGTAGCCACTGAGCCATTTCTTCTATAAGCATCCTTACAGAGATACTCACAATTTTCCAGAGAGATCTAAAGCACAGAAAACTTAGAATTGTAAAGAAACGTTTCTTATGATTACATAGTAACATAGATCGGAAGATTTTGTAGTTGTTCGTTTGTTTGTGTTGGCGCTAGGTGACAAACCTAGCATTCGAACCAGAAGACAAGATGGAAGATATTGACATGGGCAGAGTCCCTTCATCATTCTGTTTCAGTTTTAATTTGCACTGATGTAAACTGCCATTGTGCACATGATTATTGCGGTTATAAAATCAAGCTTGGCTAATAGCTGTAGCCCAGTACTAATTGTCTGGCATATATGAAGACTTGGATTCAGTTAGTATCACCAAGAAAAAAAAAAACTAGCCAGTTTCCATCAGCTAAAAGCTTTTCGAATTTTTAAAAATTCATATGCATAATAATCAAAGTAAGACAATAATATATGCTTAGAAAGCTGTTTTACTTTATTAATTTTTCATTTTTAAAAGCTGAGAACATATTTTTAATTAAATATACTCTGACCATGGCTTCCTTTCCCACAGCTGCTCTCAGATCCTCCCCTTCTTTTCCACCCACCCACATCTACACCTATTCCTTCTCCTTCCGAAAACAAGCAAGCATCTAAAAAATAATAATAGAATAAAGTAAAACAAGCAAGTCGGAATTGAAATAAACAAATAGAAGTAATCGAGCCTGAAAAATAAAAGCATAAGAAACATATACTGTCCATACAGAATCACACACACAAAGATAGCTCATAAAAACACAAAATTGAAGCCTCAATATGCATGCAAAAGACCTTTAAAACAAACAAAACAAAACAAACAAACAAAAAACCCACCAACCAACCAAACAACAACAACAACAAAAATACAAGACAAAATATTATAATAAAAAGACAAGTCCTATTTTCTGAAAAACATCACCCAAACCATATCTGAGTTATATAACAATCACTGGGAAAAGGTTTTAACGTCCAGATACTATTGCTTATATTAGTCAAAGAAGTCAAACCACCAATGGTAGCTATTTTGTTTTCAAAAAAGTTTGTGGTTTAATTTAGACTGATACCTCCTATATTAAAATTTTTGGCCTGGCTATTCACATCTGGCTATGAAAATGGAGAAAATCCAAGCATCACACAAATCAAGACAGTTACTTGCTTCCTAAAGTTTGCCTCATGATTCCTAAAAAAATCTAGGGATCACTATCTATCACATCTTGTCTTTATCAACTTAAAACATCTATCCAGACCTAAAAACATCTTACACTCTAAACAACTAAGCTTCATTGTAAAACTAAACTATCTGGTCTTCAACCCTATCACACACTTCAGAAGGAATAAACTCGATTATCTGAGTATGCCAGGAGTCCAGGTTCATAGCTTCCCAAATGAGAAGATGACAGAGACCGTTAGCTACCTGAATAGTCACCCAAAACTCTCCGCAACATTGGATCATTTTCTTCAACCTTCTGGCCCAATATATCTGACAGACATATTTGTAAAGCAGGAACCATTGAGGACTTGCTTACTCTGTCTTGGAAGAGTTTGGCCGTTGACTCTGCCTCCATCCAAGAATTTTAGATGCACCAATATAGGAAAGAAATTTTCTTCAAGCTGACAAATACAAATAGCCAAAACACTAAGAATGTAACATTTATATAATTCCTGATTGTGTCATGGTTCTTCTTGCTATAGGTAGTTTATTATATATATATATATATATATATATATATATATATATATGTGTGTGTGTGTGTGTGTGTGTGTGTGTGTGTGTGTGTGTGTGTGTGTGTAATAATATAAATGTACATGTAAAAAATAAAAAATTAATAAAAATAAAAAAAAATGAAAACACCCAAGGATCAGCTTCCTAAGTGCTCCAAACAAATTTGTAACTTTACAGAAACATAAACCCTCAAACATTTAGTTTTTTTATATATATTTTAGTTTATAAAGAATTTAAAAATTTCCTAAATTAACCTGCTAAGTCAGAATTCACAACAAAGAAAACATTACAAAAAAAAAAAAGTAAAGAAATAGCCTTTTCACTTTTTGACTCAAACCTGAAAGTGTTTGCTCATAGCTAAGGGTGAAACTGATTATTTTCATGTCAGTCAAAGACTGTCTTGTCTAGACTCTTGGGGATGTGTGCATAGCTGTACATACAAATAGTCAAAGTTATTACTCAAAGCCAGGAGTCCAAAGAGGTACTTGGATCAACTTCAGCACATCTGTGACATTGTAAATTCTGACAGACATACACTATGTCTGAATGATGTTCATAGCTACAAAAGAAGAGAATGGAGACTTGTTTGCATGACCTTACATCCTTTTATTCTTCAGTGGTTTCTCCAAGTTCCATGAACCTCACATGAGAGATTCCCCTTAGCAGTGTACGGATACCTATTTAGATATGACCACCGGTGAGTTTCAGCAGGGCCTGCTTCCTCTCATACTGACCAAAAGTCTTTTTCCCATGAAAACTTGAATTCCAAAGTCCTTGAAAACCTGCTGTGATTTGATTGTCTGCTTGACAGTCTTGAGAATGCCTGTATCTCAGCCTTTTTGTCCGAGTTTTTTCCAGACAGGGGCTCTCTGTGTGTACCCCTGTCTGTCCTGGAACTCACTCTGTAGACTAGGCTGGCTTCGAACTCAGATCTGCCTGCCTCTGCCTTCCAAGTGCTGGGATTAAAGGCTTGTGCTCCCATTGCCAGGCTCTCAGCCTCTTCTTTTAAAAATTCTACTCCTGCTTATCTGACTTGAATTACACAAAGACTTTTAAGCCTGTATTTTTCCACCTTCCTGCTCTGTAGGGGTTGTGGGCACTGGTGGGATGTGGAGGAAGTAGTATTCTGGCTTCACTGTTTGTGTCAGCCTAGAATTCGTATTGCATAGAATGCAATCCTATCCCAACTAGGGTGGGTGAAGCATTTGGGGATTTGATTAGGCCATGAAAGCAGAGCCACCCAAATTGGACTTCTACCCTTCTAAAATAGATCTAAATCAGCTTGCTTGTCTCCTTTGTCATGTGAGGGCTGAGCTAGGAGTCACCGTGCATAAATGAGGAAACAGGATCTCACTGAGATCCAGTTCTCCAGCATCTGTCTGGACTTGCAGCCTCCAGAGTGTGAACCAAAGGTTTTTTAACAGTTTATGAATACTCAGTTTGTGGTGTTTTATTATAGCCTTTTCAGTGGATTAAGACAAGTAGATTTGAGTCAGGTACATTGATGTGTGTTTGTAACCACAGCATTTGGTACGTGAAGGCAGGAAGATCAGTATGTCTGGGCCCATCCTTGGCTACATGTTAAGTTTGAGGCCTCCCCTTCAACAAAACAGAAGTACTAGAGTTTTTGTGCACACGAAATTTTACAAGTGAGAAATACATCCCAAAATTTTGTATTAGAATCACGTTTCTTATACTATAATTTCCTTAACTTTTTGCCAAAGGGATACATTAGAAAAATAGTACTAATAATTCATTACTTTAACTCATATATCAAAAATGACCACTGGATCATTCTGTCTTTATATTAATTACTTAGAGATAGCATATTTGGGAAAAAAAAACAGTAATAGTAGCAAAATTTTACCTTTCCAACTTACATATGCAAAAACATTCCTCAAGCCTTTCACTAAGAGAAAGCAAGGAATAAAGTAACAGCTCTGAGCCTGGCTGCCGGAGCCAGACTGTTTCGGCCCTTCTCATTGCTCTCGTTCCCCAGCTATGAAAACTGAGGCTCAAGAGTCTGTCTGTGATTAAGGAGCTGTCTGCCTCTAAAGTCCACTGTTCACCACTGTAGCTGGCTGACACAATCAGATGCCTTATCGTGGAACTATCTGCACTCAGGAAGTAAAGAAGAACAGGGCACTCAATTTTTTTTTAAAGGACAATAAATCCTGTGCTGGGCTTAAACAGTGGTTGTAGCAAACAGCACTACATATAATTACTAAATAATGCTAATACAATGTAAGGAAAAATAAGAATGGAGAGGTCAAATAATATGCTTCATGTCCCTACGGCAACTGTACCACCCAGGGTTGCCCTCTGCTTTTGATTTGAAAATTGTAACAAGCACAATGTTCCGATCACCATCTGTCGCCATTTTTAAAGCTAAGTTAGAAACTTAGAAAGCTTGTACATAATTCCCATGAATAGAGCCAATGCCTTATAACTAAATAATAAGGCTGAGGTAACTGGTTCTTTCCCTACGCTTACATGACCTTAGGGAGCCCTCCTGTGAGTCTCTCATGATTTGTAACGAAGGTGTTCTGTTCTCATTACTTCTGTGGTGCACGCGATGCATGAGGGAGGATGCTTTTAAACTTGAGCTGTACCTTTTCAACTGGTATCATGAGATCCAAAACGTGTGTGTAAGCACCCTTCATCATTGCCAACTGTGCTCAGGTGGAGAGCTTTAATTGCTTTAACACAAAGGCAAATTTAAAATCACCCTTCAGTTCATTTGCTCTCAATAGTTTAATGAGAAGTACAGTTTGGGTATCGTTAGGATGGCAGTGTCTTTCTAGCTGTCCACAGAACCAGGGAGCAGAAGGATGATTTCCCCTGTCAAAGACAACACAGAGGCAAATGACCCAGAATTCTGAACAACAGATTTATTAGCAATCATTAATTGGGATAGTCCTGAGCCCCTAGTAAAGTTACAGATATAGGCAGCAATTTCTTCAATTACTTTATTTATTTTGCCCATGATATGTCTCTTCGAAGGATAATAAGGTGAAAAAGAAAGACTGTTTTCATTTGTTTGTTTTTAGATGAGCCTCAACGAGCAACGCAGATGAATGACTTACATTGCCCCATGAGTGACCAGCCCTGGCATATTTCCATAGCAACGCTGTGCTTGTATGCAATGAACCGCTTTCAATTGGTCTCCTTATTTGGCCCTATTGTGCTGCTCTTTTATGCTTTATGTGAAAAAGTAAATATTTTAGGTCCCTTAGGTCCAGTTATCAAATAACCACACAATTAATGCTTCTCCATTAGTATAGGAAAGTCGTTTCCCACAAACAATCACTATTCTTAAGCTTCTACTAAAGTAATTGCCCAGGAGGGCAGAGTGGTCAAGAGAGAGTGAATAAAATCAATTAGGGAAATTAATTTTAAATAGAATTTGAAAATACAGGCATTGCTTGAATGATGGAACTTATGTATTAATAAGTACTTAAAGAAGGTATAGTTGGGCTTTTTTGTCTATGTGTTTTTTAATTGTATTATGTTTCTTTTTAACGTATTCGTGTATATTATTACACATGAATAAAATAAACTACATACAGCAGGAAGAACAATGAGAAATCATGAGTTATATAAATGTTACATTCATAGTGATTTGTCTATTTGTATTTGTCCAACTTGAAGTAAACATCTTTCCTATCTTGTTGTGTCTAAGTTTCTGAATGAAAATCAATATATATCATATCTCATCTCTGTTAACTTAAATCATCTATCTTGATCTAAAAACATCTTATCCCTTAACCAACTAAACTTGATTGTAAGACTAAAGTATCTGGTCTTCAACCTCCATCAGAGACTTGAGAAGGAATAAAACTTAAATGCCTGAGTGAATCGGTAATGCAGCTTTGCAGCTTCCAAAACGAAAAATGACTGAGACAGTACTGCCTGAACAGTCACCTAACACTTTCTATAATGTTAGAGCATAATCTTCAGTCTTCTGGCCCAATATCTCTGCCACACATATTTGTGAGGCAGGAACTATTGAGAACTTGTTTACCCTGTCTTGGCAGAGTTTGGCCATCAACTCTACCTGCATCTAAGCTTCCCCATTTTGAGGCAGAATTCTGTCTATGGCAGAAATGAGGACATTTTGCCTAGTGGCTGGTTTGCCACATTTGAAGCCAACTCCATTAGGAGGTTCTTTGATGCTCATCATCTTCTTTGAGATAGGCTGGGTATTGCCAGGAGTTAACTTGTCTTGTTGTCAAAAATCTTTAGAATAATAAAACATCTTTAAATGCCATATTCTGTGGGTCTTGGAGGCTTTTGAAGACCTTATTTAACTATTTATTTTACCTTATATATCTATAGAATCATATCTATCTGTTAGACAGAGGATATTCTTGTGATAAAATTAGACTACTATTTGACATGACCATGATTTTTATCATTACACAAAATTCTACACCAATGAGTTAAAAATAACCTTCTTTGTGAGTAACAGTTAAGGCCCTGAGTTAAGGAGTAGGTTCAATCATCTACCTTTTGTTCTATCCTCTCTATATATTTATAAATCTCCTTTTCTTTCTTTTTAGCTCCTATCTCATTACTTATGAAAGAAAGATAAAGGAAAAGAGAGATGTCCCTAAGTCCAACCTAGTTTTCTCTCTGCATAAGACCAATAATAACTTATAGCCAACTCCAGATGAAAATAAGCATCTGTAAGCCAAGAGAGTAAACAGAAATCTACCCAACCCCCTTAGAGGAAATGGAAATCTCTTAAGGTTTCTTCAGGCTAATTTGGGGCAAATAATACCTTAGAAGGGCCCCACAAAATTGGGGAAAATGGTTAAGTAAGCCAGGGATAGCATTTGTGGTCAAGTTTCTAAACGTTGAGAGATTTCAGGCTTAATAGGAGTCCTGTGTGGGATAGTCTGAAATCCTGGACCAATGGGATCAGAAGCTTTCTACAGTGCTGTCTGGGAAGCTGTCCAATTCTGATGGGTAACAGAAACTGAGGCATCAGAGGCTGGAACAAGGAGGATGCAGGATGTCAGCATCCAGCATGCTGAGAGGAATGAATTCTGTCAGGTATGATCCAGTGTCAATGTCCGTTCTTTTGTTCTAAAAACATAATTTCTCACAAGCATTATATAGTTCTAACATTATAATTGTATGAGGTGTGCAGGATATACAGAGCAATTAAGGCTGATTCTCTGCTCATTGTACGAGCAGAAGTAAGACATCTGCAAATCTTCCTTCATGCCATACTGAGAATGGCCTCTAGTAATAAGTCACAGAGAATCCGTGAACAACATGAAGCCTTATGCATAGACATTCATACCTCAGCCAGTCTCATAGCTATTCTCATTTAATGGGATTAGCAATATTAGTTGCCTGCTTGTTCTGCAGTTTGAATTCTTTTTTTTTATTATTATACTTTTATTGAATGTCGATGATTTACACGCCATGCACTAAAATCCCTCTCATTCCCCCAGTAAAATAAAACAAAAAAACAAAAAAATCTTCTCACAGAAGCTGTAGTGTATCACACAGTATAGCCTTTTGTCCACATATGTTTACTTTCAAATGTTCATTGCTACGAGTCATGGGTCTGGTTGGAGGTCTACACTATCATTACTGGATCCTCACTGGGACTGCTGTTGGATACCCCATTGTTGCCATGTGTCAAGGAGATTCTTAACCTTTGAATCTGCAGGTCTGGCCCCTTCCTGTGTTCCATCAGCTCATACATGCGGGGAGGTCCACTCAGAGCCCTGGATCAGGTGGGGCTCCCTTGTCCTCAGGGCAGGGCCTGCTCCCTCCCTCTTGTGTCCTCAGGGCAGGGCCAGCTTTCCTGCTCCCATGTCATCAGGGCAGGGCCTGTTCACCAGCTCCTGGCTCCCCAGGGAAGGGCCCCTCTCTCCTGCTCCCATGTCATCAGGGCAGGGCCAGCTCACCTGTTCCCATATCCTTAAAGCAGGACCAGCTCACCCACTCCTGTGTCATCAGGGCAGGGCCAGCTCACTCTCTTCAGTTTGAATTCTTTACATCCCAATTGTAACCCCCTCCCTCATCACCTCAGGATCCCATTTCCTCCCTCATCCCCTTTCTGTCCCTCTCTTAGTCCTTAGAAAGGGGAGCCCTCCTAGCCTAACATCTGACCTCAGCTTATCCAGTGTCCCCTGAACCTCTAAAATCATGAACAAGAATAAGTATCTCCCCCTTATAAATTGATTTTTCACATATCAATGGAAAGCTACCATAAATGTTGAAGGCAAATGAATTCCTCTTGAGTGAATCTGGTCAGATGATATGAAAATTTGAGATAATTCTCTCCTTGAACTAACAGAGAAAACCTTGACTCTGAGACTTATTTATCACCATCATCATCATCATCATCATCATCATCATCATCATCATCACCGCCACCATCAGCAACACCATAAAAGCAATAGTCTCTAGGGCATCATTCTCTGAGATTCAATTATAAAGTAATGATCAAACAAATGCATAGTAACTTAAGACACATTTTTCTCCAGTCCATCCACATGGCTGTGCTGGGCATCTGGCTCAATCATTGCAGCTTGGATTGCTGCCATTCTGTGGGAAAGCTATTGGGCAATGTTCAGCTTGATCACATAAGAACTTCATGATGTCACATTATGCTTTTTTAATTTACGAAAAAAATTTCCCTCATTCTGTAATGAAAGATCAACAACAGCCATTGATTATAAATCTCCTCCCTAGCCTTGTTTTATCATGAACCTAGTCTCACACCCTGTTGACATTCACAGTGATGCAACTTTCTTGTCTGAGTGAATATCTCCACTTTTAAAGCCTATGGCTCTACACGGAAGCACTTTGGCCAAGATTATAAACAATAGCTCTAGCTATTGAGAATTTCCTAGCATATGAGAAGAAAATGTCTAAGACCAATGATAACTGTCACAGAGAACTCATGATATATGGAAATCAGTACACAAATACACTTTAACGCTCCTTAGACACATCTAAAATACATAACATCTAACTTTCAATATCAGCTTCTTTGCTTGGTATGCTAAACTTTTAAATAAAAAAATTAACTCCAAGAGACTGAATAATATTGTGAATATACTATAAAAGACATGAATTTGTAATTTTGAATGGTAAAATATGCAATATGGTATTAGAAGATTTTTTTTAACAGAAGGCCATTGATTATACTAGGTTACATGTTATGTGTTCCCAGCAAACCTTAGACAATGTCACAATGCCTTTATAATGTTTCCAAAGTGGGTTTTTGTGTATAGGGTGTGCACATGTAGAAATGTGTTTAATCTATGTATAGCATGTGTAGCTAATTCACATTGGTTATTTTTAACTGTAAATGTTCCCATGAGGCACTGAAAATTTCTGTTTTAGGCATGAGTTCAAAAGCATCTTAGAAGAACACTTCAGATAGCTCTAATTCATCATGTCTGGCTTACTAAATTCCACAGTGATGTTTTCAATGCTTTTTTCTTCTGTAAAGTAAGTGACGTTAAAGATATGGGAATTGGCTGGACATTTTGTACAAACACACCAGCTCTTGTATGAATGACATATAAGAATTTGTCAAGCTGAGCAGGCAATTAATCTTGAGTAAACACTTCAGACTCAGAATTCCCTTTGGTCAAGTCTCTTCACATAAAAGAAATTATCATTTCTCTTACTACCAGGAGATGAACTGATCCTGGCATTAAAACATAGTATTTATTTATTAATTTATTTTTGCCTCACATTCGACCCAATGTTCCATAAGCATGCCAGAGAATAAAATTTTACAGGTACAACTACTAAATCATTCCCATGTTCCCTGGTAAGACATTTGTATATGAGACTCTCTGGAGTCTTACTCAACACCTGATTATTTCCGTGGTCAGAGAAGTCCCATAACCCTACAAGATTATCTGGTGTGCTGCTGACTCATCTTTCCAGCCTAATTAGTTGCCATGAAATAATCAGTAAGGAGAGTTAATTAGGGCTGGGAAGATGTGGATATATCACTTTTAATTGTTTTCTGGTTCTTGTGCAATATGGTGAAACATTAATTTTGGTCATCACTGTTGTTGGTGATAAATCACTGATGAGAATAAGGCTACATTATTACAGGAGGTGACAGTCATAGCTGTTGGGTAGAGTTAAGATGCATGCCACATTTGGGTAAAAATTTGTTGAACCGTGATGCCATGCTTTAGTTTTTAAGTGAAATAATATGTTTTTAAATGGTTGTATATGTGTGTTATATGACCAAAGGAGAAAAAGAACTCTTCACTTGAAATTAGACTGAGAACTCATTTTTCAACTTGTGGTTTCAAAAGTTTGATGGTACCTGCACTTTTATTAGTTTGTTTGTTTGTTTCTCTTTTTGACTTTTTTGAGACAGGATTTCTCTGTGTAGTCCTGGCTGCCCAGGAACTTGCTCTGTAGACCAAGCTGGCTTCGAACTCACAGAGATCCACTTGTCTCTGCCTCCTAAGTGATAGGATTAAAGGCATAGGTCACTACCACTTGGCTGATGCCTGCACTTTTAATGTGGAGTATTCTGATCTAGTTTTTTTCAAAATAGAGGTCACAGAGACATTTCTTAAAATTTGTGCTTTCTTATTATAAGGGCCAAGTCGAAAAAAGTTGAAATTTTCTAAATTTTATTGACAAAAATTGTGTATATTTATAAGGTACATTGTAATTTTGATATATTTATATATTTTTAAATAACTAAAAATAGAGGATCATGTAGTTATTACCACAAATGTGAATAATATTTGAGATTATTTACATGAAATAATGTATGAAAAAAGATTCACTGGGGCTGGAAAGATGGGTCAACATGTAGGAGCACTTGGTGCTCTTCCAAGGATCAAGGATTTGGTTCCCAGCACTAACATGGTGTATTTAAGAAATCCGTAACTCTTCCTACCCACCTAATGTTATGTTCTTTCTTTTTCTATTAGCACTTTATCTGAGAAAATTTGGAACTAAAAACATGCTTAAGTTTTCACTTAGCTACTTGTGTAGGCAATAATGAACAAAGAACATCAAAAAGAACTCTATCAAACCCTCCATCACATTCAGCACAGTGCTGCTTGGTGAACTAATGAGGCCTATTCTTTTTCTTTCCTTCCTTCCTTCCTTCCTTCCTTCCTTCCTTCCTTCCTTTCCTCTTGGTTTTTTGTTGTTGTTGTTGTTGTTGTTGCTGTTGTTGTTGTTTTGTTTTGTTTTGTCTTTTTCAATTTAACAGGCCTGACTTACTTTAATGTCTAAGTTCTACATGGTTGGGGTTGGAGTATCCTCAACAAGATTTCTCTGGGAGTTTTCACAATAATTGTTGGACCCTCTAGAGCATTGCTGACAGTTCTGGAAAGACCTAATTGCTAACAGTTGTCTCTATTGTCACAGTAGTGGTGGCAAAAACCAGAGAATATTATTTAAATAAACATTTTTATTATTTTAAGCAGGATGTGGTCAAGGATCATAACTATGCTAATGTATACTCCCTGAACAGCTTTCAATGAATATCAACTTGCTAACAGACAAGAGAGCTAAGCAGTGTTCTCCTAGGACAGGGGAAATCTCCACTCTCCCAAGCAAGAAGCTGAACTTTTGGAAATAAAAAAGGAAAAGAAACAAAGCTCTTAGGCTAATTTTGCTTGCTTTGGCAATCTGTATTCTAGGAACATCAAATGTTTCACTTAAGGGAAATCTCTTGCTAACTAATAACACATGTATTATAATTACATAGTTATAAGTTCTGTGGCTTTACAGTTTTATTCTAACTCTAGGCCTTTCAAATTAAACATAAGATGTTGCTTTGTTTCTGAAAATATGCATCAGCTGAGACGCGGTTGCCTTATTACCAGCTTTTTAAATTAACAAAAATTACTTTCTAATACTTGAAATCTGCTGTTAGAATCACTATGCCAACAGCCACAGTCTCACTGGACCCTCTTACAGTATATACATTACTCATTCATTCCATTTATACATCAGCTATGAGGACCTTCCTCATGCCAGACATTACAGAAGGCACACAGATAAAAACAAACAAAAAACCAAAAACACATCATTTACTTCCAGTCAGTGTATGCAGAGGTCAGTATTTATATCTCCCATCCCAAAAGGTATCTGAGGAGGCTCATAGGTGGATAAAATACTCTGGTTTATTTACAGGTATAACTAGTGTATTTCTTATACACCTGAGGATCTGTGTACATAAACATGTCCAGGCAACCAAGCCTGATAAAAAGTTTGTCCTCACAAAACTGCAGGTCAAAGACACACTATCAGCTACAAACCTACCAGAGGAAATAGTCTGCCTCAGTTCTGATATGAAAGTTAAATCAGAGTCATTCAGCTGCACACAGCTTCTGGTATTGTTACAGAGAACAGAAAATAGGCAATATTTGGTATATCTATTTTTTCAATATATATGCATATATATATGCACAATATATATATATATATATATATATATATATATATATATATATATATATATGAGCACAAGAGTTGCACAGAATTGTATTTTAAATAAGTTGCCGCTTAATACAAAGGGCAATAAAACTGTAGGTCATTGTCCTATGTTTCTGTTACCTACCTTAGGAAAACGCTTGTGTTGCGGGTTTCACAGTGGTAGTTTCTATAACCAACCAGATTCTCTGAAGGCATCTGCTCTAGTACACTGCACACATGCACAACCACACCATCAAATATGGACTGAAAATCACATCGATCTGTTCAAATAAGGTCAATAGTTTCTCTATTGCTTGAAATCATAGCATGCACCAAGTGAAATAAGAATATGAACTCATTAACATAAGCATACATACTGTGTGTGTATATTTATTTTAACAGGATGTTATGCCTAATACCATGTCACAACTAAAAACAACTAGGAGCATGCATGATTTCATAATTGTATAATTCCTTGGGTACTTAGTACTTATGAGAGTTTGAACTGAGAAAATAAGTATCTTGTGTTATGTTACCGGATCCTAGAAGGAAGCATTCCCTTTGGCTGTTACCTCTGAACTCCCTTTCCGTTGTATGATTATGGATGCCGTATATGTCCCTTATGTGAATATGCTAAGTAAGGAAAGGAAATAAGAGTTGAACTCGAACATCTTACACTTTAGGTGGATCATAAGGGAGAATAATGATGATCTGGTCTAAACTTTGTTGCCTTAAACATTATATGAGGTTCTGTTTTTCCCTTTCTTCCACCTTTCTTTCTTTTTGGAAATTCAAAGTATTTATTAGTTATTTTTCTGTTACTGTGATAAAATACCATTACCAGAAATGATGTTTATTGTTTTTGGTTGAGAATTTCATACTTAAGTATTCCATATTTACATCACTATCACAACTCCTCCCTATTCAAACTATTCTCACGTCCTTACACACAGATATCCTTCCATATGTATGATCTCTTCTTCTAAAATATATACATATATACATATGTATTATTAGATACATATTAGAACATGTTATATAATTATACACACACACACACAACATACAGAATCCAATTAGTGTTATCCATGTGTACATGGGTTTAGGATTAACCACTTAACTTAGGCAACCTATTAGGGGGCTTGTCCCTCAAGAAAACTCATTTTCCCTTCCTTAGCAGTCACAGACTGCTACAGCTGCCTGTAGCTCTTTGTAGAGTCTCTAAACACAGGACCTTGTGAATTTTCACCTATCCATGTTGGCATCTCTACAGGTCTTGTGCGGGCAGTTATAAAGGGAAGAATTCATGGGCAAAGCATCCTGTTATCCATAGAAGACACTTTCTGGCTCTAATGCCTTGGTCCTCGGGCATTTAAGATCTTCCTCCCCCTTTTTTTTATTAATTTATTCTTGTTGCATCTCAATGGTTATCCCATCCCTTGTATCCTCCCATTCCTCCTCCCTCCCATTGTCCCCTTATTCCCCTCCCCATGACTGTTCCTGAGGGGGATTTCCTCCCCCTGTATACGCTCAAGTCTCTTCTCGGTAACCTGCAGATATGAATCCACACACATATGGTCACTTGATTTTTGACAAAGAAGCCAAATCCATTCGATGGAAAAAGGATAGCATCTTCAACAAATGGTGCTGGTCTAACTGGAGGTCTATGTGTAAAAAAATGCAACTGGATCCATATTTGTCACCTTGCACAAAACTCAAATCCAAGTGGATTAAAGACCTCAACATAAAACCGGTGCACTTAAGATCTTTCTGCCTCCTTTTCATGCTTTTCTGAGCGTTGGTGTGTTCACTCACTCTCCTCAGTTTGACCACTTGTACTTGTCTATAAGAACCCCTGTCTACAAAATAGAAGCTTCTTTGGTGTGGAGTAAAAACAGTATTTAATTATCCCATTCTGCTGTTTATCAAAAAACTAAGAAATGCTGACACTGACAAAAATTACTTATTTTTGTTTTTGTTTTTCCTTTGAAACAGAGTTTCTCTGTGTCGCCTTGGCTAGCCTGTACTAGCTTTGTAGACCAGGCTAACCTCGAACTCACAGAGCTATATCTGCCTCTATCTCTGCCTTTCGAAGTGCTAGAATTACAGACATGTTCCACCATGCATAGCTAAAGTTATTTATTTTTACTGAAAGTACTATGATAAGATGATGAAATTCACAAAGCACCATCGTGAAATTTTATCACGCTCACAGACAAGTTAGGTTTATCTGTTTATCCTTGAGAATATGCACAAAATATGTGCCTTGATCCTGTAGAATGGGATGTGGTTGATTCAGATGGGAAGATGGGAAAAATAAGATTACTTTGAAATCGCATATACAAGAGCATTCTGTAAGCAACAATCACAGAAGAGAGTCAGCCATGAATGTAAGGCTGTAGTACTCGACTTGGCAATGTTTCTGAGTCATTTTGAAAGCTTTGCAATGGCCTCTGCTCCAGTGTTAAATGTATATCCCAGTTTGAAGGTGGCTGCAGAAGCTTAAAAAATGAAGGTTTTTTTTCATTTTTCATTGAATTTCAGTCTTACATAGCTGGAATTTTTTAAAAAAACTTTTATTGAAACAGGGTTAATTTTTCTAACTAGGGTGTTGGAAGTATTAAAAATTAGAAAAGACAATATTGTCAAAAATAAGACTAAATTACACAAACACATCTACCTAATCAAGGAAAAAGGAATGCCTGGTTATTTGTGGTATGAATGCTCTTGACCTCCACCTCATCAAACTGCTACAGAGATTCAGAGAACAAATCCACCTGATTATTTGTGGTACAAATTCTGTAACATAACAGAGGCAGAATTCTATGAATGTTTAACCCTACACGTAATTCAGGTACTGTGAGTATCTTAACTAAACAGTATATTCAAGTTGACAGGGAATTTATTACTTGATTTTGAAAAGCATGACATTTTCAATGACATCAAACTAAGTTATTTGTAATTCTAGTCTGTTTCTACCGGATGTACAATAAGACCAATTATTATTGCAAAAAACACATCTTTGTGGTCCAAATATAGTGATTGTTTTAAAAGAGTTTTAGACAACCTCTTAGTAGTTTATAATAAAATTTATATGTTAGAAATATACTAATACGCAATTTAAAAGTCTTATTTGCATTGACTAAAAGTAAATAATTTAGAATTATGTACCTACTTGTGGCAAATCCTAAGTAGTAGAATAGCCTTTGTAGAAAGGATAAGAGTTTGTTGTCAAAGTCAGTCAGAAAGGTTTCTTTTTGGAAAGTCAGGGTCCTACTTCAGCTTAGGTAAGGCTCATAGAATGTCCAAGTACATTTGTCAAGTGGAAGCCAAAGCTAGATGGTCTTATCCAGGCTTTCTCTCTCTCTTTCTCTCTAGATGTCAGTTATATGAGTGGAAATCATCTCATTTCATTCAGCTCACAAAGACTTGTCCCATTACAGAGGCCATGTGGCTATGGATAGCCTAAATACTATGTCACATTCAACTGCAATGTGCTGTCAAATGTGTGGGGTATCAGAATGACTCCACATAGCACTGTACAACAATTCAAACTCTTGTCTAACCTTATAGTAAGATGGTGAGACTTTTGATGTGTAAAAGTGAGAGATTTGTGAGTAATACATGGGACTGGGGGTAACTCATAAAATAAGGAGAAACTTGTAAAAGACCAACAGTTGTATATGATATATAAACTCTTAAAGCTTCTCATTTTTGCACCTACTTTTCTGTGCATAATCAAAAGTAGAGAAAATGTTTGTGAAACATTAACAGCATAATTAATCATAAACAAGCAGGAGGCATGTTATCATTTTATTATTGTTGTTTATTACTTTCTTCATTATTATAGATGATGCTTAAGTTCTATATTTATGAACACTTTTACAGTTGTTATGCTTTAATGAATTTATGGTTATGTAGTAAAATAATAATAGTGTGGAGTTTTTTATATTAGAATAATGCTCTTTTAAAGATAGACCAGGGAACCATCAGTCTTCACTGCCATTTGAAGAAACAAGGCAAGGTGGGAATCTGAAAGCCTGAGGACCCACATCATGTTAGCATACTATTTTGTGCCTTCTAGATCAGGATAAAAATGAAGAAACTGTAATATTTTTGTTTCCTGTTACTATGGTAAAATACCCTGATAAAAGCAATTTAAGAGAGAAAAGGTTTATTTAACTCACAATTCCAGAGCAGGGTTCATCATTGCAAGAGTCGGTGGTGGGAAATTGAAGTGGCTAATCACATCATCTCCATACTGAAGCTCAGTGTCTTAGTTATCTTTCCATCTTTCCACAAAACATTATGACCAAGTCAACTTGTAAATGAAAGCATTTAACGTAAGGTTTATGATTCCAGAGGGTAGTAAACTTCATGACCATTGTGGCAGGGAATACGTCAGAAAGCAGATAGGCATGGTGGTGGGGCAGTTACTGAGAAATTACATCTGATCCACAGGTATTAGACAAATGGAGAGAGAGACAAAGACAAGAGAGAGAGAGAGAGAGAGAGAGAGAGAGAGAGAGAGAGAGAGAGAGAGAGAGAGAGAGAGGGTGAGGGGGAGAACTAACTGGGAATGGCGTGGACTCTTGAAAACTCAAAGCCCATCCCTAGTGACATACCTCCTTCAATAAGGGCATAACTCCTAATTCTTGCCAAACACTTCCACCAAGCAGGGACCGAGTATTCGATATTTGAGCCTATAGAGGCCATTCTTATTCAAACAACCACACTAAAAATACACTGAATAAATGCAGATGCTGTTGGTAATTAATTAAATTCTATGGGGCTTTTCTATGACTCACCTAGTTTCCAATAATTGAGACAGAGCCCTATTGATTTAGTTAAATGGTTTTAGCACAATAACTGGGCAGATATAATTTAAATTAATTTTCTACATTAACTGGCTGCCTCCCAGCCACACTCCCCAAATTACTTACCAATATGTTGTCTTGTCTGGGATGGATCACATCCTCTTTCTCCATCCTTTTCCTTCTCCTCTCTTTTCTGCCTCCTCTCTGTGGTGCCTACATCAGACCCCAAGGCTGGGAATGGAAGTTCCGCCTACCTCTATTCTGCCCAGTAATTAGCTGTCAGAAACTTTATTAATGAATCAGAGATCACTGGGAGCAAAACTTACCCAACAAGGACCAGTACATCTAAGTATTAACTCGTCTGGACTGCCACTAGATCTTAGGGGCCAACAATTAACAATAGCACCAGACCAACTTCTGACTAGCAGATCTGAAGGAGCTCAGTTTGCTTTCTCTTTTTCATTTAGTCTCAAGCTGAACCCATCAAATGGTGATGCTGGATGCATCTTGCCACCTCAGACACCTTACTTAACCCAAGTAAGCAAATCCCTCACAGACAAACCTAATCTACACATTAGAAGACATTCAGACTCAATTCCCAAGTGATTCTAAATTTATCAAATTGATAATTAAAGACCACCTATCATAGAAACAAGTATTTTATTTAAAATCTCTTAATCTTAATTTAAAAATCTCTGTATCTTTCCCAAAGTCATACAAGTGGAGTGGTATTTATTAAAAACGTCTACAAAAATCTTAGAAAGAACAGAGAGTTGGTATCATTGGAGTCATGGCCTGTTTCTATCACCCTGAGTCATAGAGTAGTAACTCTATCTATTACAGTACTACACATACTCTACTTGGAGTAGGAGCATCCAAACAACAATGGTTTCATTGGTCTCATCCTACTTAGAACTATGGACTTACTTTGGGAGGACAAGTCACCACCATCTTTTTGTCTTGTATTCTGTCAATGTCACTGAAGTGATGTTCTTGGCCAGTCCAGCAGAATGAAGAAGATCTTTGTTTCCTGATGCTTCCATTATCACCATACCTAGAACCTAATCACAAATTAAGTTTTCCATCTCAGGTCCAGAATATTGGAACCCAAATATAAAATAATAAAAAGAAATCAATAATAAAATTTCCCCATCAGGGGCTGGAGATATGCTCTAGGAGTTAAGAGCGTGCCTTATTATTTCAGAGGACTTGAATGATTCCAAGCTCCTGGATAACCTTTAACAGTCATCTGTAATGGGATCAGATTCGTCTGTTATACATATACACATATTTTTACGTAAAGAACTATGGGCAACTAAGACAATTTGAGAGTAGGGGAAATAGTGTTTCCCTCATATGAGAACACCAACTAGTTATCCAAAACCAAATGCCCAGCCTTGAAAACATACATGCTAGTAATAAAACGACATTATACAGAGTGATGAGGTTATGCTTATGTATTTGGGAATGTCTGTGCAAATATTTTATTGTAACAATGATTAATAAAAAGCAAGGTCCATCAACTTGAAAAAGGAAAGGTAGGGGAGTGTTTGGAGAAAGGGAAGGGAAGGGAAGGTGAGGTAAGTATGCTGTAACTCAAAAAATACTTTAAAAATTAAATTATTCATCAAAGGTAAATCCAGAACCATCTGGGTTCATGGATGCATTCTGACAAACATTTAAAGGATTAATGAAATTATTGCAAAAAAGATTGAGTATAAAAATACAAAAGAATTAAGCTCAATCCCTATCCCTCACCAATTAGAGAAATCAAGCCAAAATGGTTTATAAACTTATAGATACATTTCAAAGCAATGAGACTAGTAGATTAAAACATACATGAATTTATCCAAGACAGTGGAATGGACAAATAGTTTTTGGACAGAGCTCCAAAAAAACACAGAAAGGAGAATCAAACTTAGACAAATGGAATACTATCAAACTAAACATTGCACAGGCCAAGAAACACTGAAAATAACGGCTATAAGCCAGCGAACTGGAGAAAACATTTGTACAACAGTTAATGTTCAGGGTATGAGTGTAAGTCCAAAAATTCAACAGCAAAATAAATAAATAATAATTTAACAAGAATGGCTAATAAAACTAGATCTTTCATCAAAAAAAGATATAGCAAGTACATGAAAACGTGTTCATTCTCATTGTCACCAGGGAAAGTCAAATAAATATACATTTAGATAGCACTTCATGCCAGTAAGTTGAAACATTACCAGTGGCTAGTGAAGATTCAGGAATAAAAGAGATCCTTGTACATTATTGGTGGAAATGTAAAATTGTATATCTGTAGTATTAATCAATTTTATGTTACTATGACAAGTGCCTGAGATAATGAACTGCTGAATAGTAAATTTGTGTTTTGGTTCACAGAATCACAGAGTTAGGTGCATTATCAACGGCCTTTACCTTTGGACATGTAATGATGCAGTAGGTAATAGTGGGAATATATGACAAAGGAGATTCTCACCCCGTAATATCCAGCGAGAAAAGCAAGAGGAAAAAAAACCATCAGCGTCCCACAGTCCCCTTGAAGTGCATGACTTACGTAGCTTCCTTTCCTAAGCTTCCTGTTTCAAAGAATCTATCATCTCATGATAAGGCTATAGACTGGGTACGTAGCCTCTGATACATATACCTTTGGGAGCCATTCAAAGTTCAAATTACAGCAGGCGTTATGAAGATTTCTCAAAACACGTTTTAAAAACTTTTGTACCTGGTAATTCCATTGCTGGCTTGTCTTAGTCACTGTTCTATTTCTGTGGGGACACACGATGACCATGTGTGACTCTTATAAAGCAAAGTATTTAACTGAGGCTGGCTTACAGTTCCGGAGGTTTAATTCACTGTCCCCGTGGCAGCGAGCATGGCGGCATGCAGGCAGACACTGTCCTGGAGAGGTAGCTGAGAGTTCTACATCCAGATCCAAAGACAGCAAGAAGAGAGAGAGACACTAGACCTGACTTAGACCCTTGAAAGCTCAAAGTTTACCCACAGTGACATATTTCCTCCCACAAGGCTATACCTACTCTAGCAAACCTAGCCCCGCCCTCCATTCAGATATAGCCAATGAACAACTCATTCTCATTGGTAGTGAGGAAAGCGGAGGCGACTGCCTCTGACATGAACTCTGGTGCTCCCAATTTGATCATTTTTACTTGGTGAGGAGGCCTGGTGGGAACACAGAGGAAGGGGAAGCAGGCTATACAGGTGAGACCTGATAGGCTGTGGTCACATGGCGGGGAAGGAGGTCCCTTTCTGCCAGAGTTCTAGGGGATGGGAATAGGGTGGAAGAGGGAGGGAGGATGGGAACCGGGAGATACAAGCGTGGGGATAACATTCGGCATGTAATCTGAACAAAGTATACTACTTTTTTTTTTTTAAGCCCTCATACAGGCCTTTAATCCCATCAGATTTGTAGATCTTAACCAGGCAGTCGCCAAAGTTCCCTTTCAGCTCCAGTTTTGCCCACATCAACTGCTAGACAGGTACAGATAAAATCAGTAGAGTACACAAAGCACAAGGATGCGGCCCCAGGGGCACCACCTGATGGCAGGTTCCCTGCAAAGTAACCTCAAAACTGGGTCCTCTTGTCCAACCCACCTGTAAAGATCTACTTGTATTTATCTTTTACGCACGGGCCAGGCTACAGCGTCAGAAGGACAGGACTTGGCGATATGAACCACACAGTCTATAGTGCCCTTGTATTGCTTATCTGCTGTGATTTGCTTGCTCGCCAGCATGCTGCACCTGTAGCAGCAGCTTGACTCTCTCGACGGGCTCTACTGCCTTCTTGGAGGTGACTGCGGCCACTTCACCAGCCAAGAAGTCCTAGACAAAGGACACAGTGGCATTGTCATGTTGAAAGAAAAGAAGAGGCAGACGACTTCAGGACAGGACTGGGTTGACAACTGGCTTTGACTCCCAGACTCTAGGAAGACTATTTTAACATTTTTCAATTAAGAAGAAAGCATGGGTTAAATGTGTTCTGTGTATTAAATGCCACCACACACTGCAGCTTCTTCTTTTTTTTTCATTTTATTTTTTATTAATTTATTCTTGTTACATCTCTATGGTTATCCCATCCCTTGTATCCTCCCATTCTCCCCTCCCTCCCATTTTCCCCTTATTCCCCTCCCCTATGACTGTTCCTCAGAGGGATTACCTCCCTCTGTATATGCTCATAGGGTATCAAGTCTCTTCTCAGTGACCTGCTGTCCTTCCTCTGAGTGCCACTAGGTCTCCCCCGCCAGGGGACATAGTCAGATGTGAGGCACCAGAGTACTTGAGAAAGTCAAATCCCTCTCTCCACTCAAGTGTGGAGACTGTCTTGTCCATGGGCTAGATCAGGGTAGGGGTTTAAATTTTTCCGCCTGTATTGTCCTTGGCTTCTGAGAAATGATTCGTCATTCTTCGATACTTCCACTGGGTTTTGAATCATCAGCTCTTTTCAAATATGAAACAAAATATAAGGAAAGAAGTAAGTAAAAAACAGTTACAAGTAACCAAAGCATTATGATACTGTCATGGGATGTTTAATTTTACTCTACTGTAGAATCTAATAGTGAAGTGTAAACAAAATGAGTCAAAACATGAAGTCTTTCACACATTTTATCCAATGTAGGGCAAAATAATTTGTGTAAGACTCCAGGAAATATCTCATTTTTAGTAAGATATGCCCCATCATGAATGTTAAAATCCAAGATGTTTTCATACAGGTCTATTCAGAAAAAATAAGATCAACATTTGAGAGAAAAACATAATTCAGATCCCTGGTTATTTTCATCCTCACTTCTCTGTGTATTTCAAGAATTATAGGAAAATCTTAAAAAACTAAAGGACGATATTATATTAGAGACTTATTTAATACATAAAACAATACAGTGTTGGAAATTGTTTTCCAAAAAAATCAGGTATACAAACAATCAAATGAAGACTTTAGTGTCAAGTATGATAATAAAAGCAAAAATTTCATAAGAGGGATATATAATTAATTTTATTTTCATCATGAATCATGAAGCTTAAAGACAGGTCAGTAGCAAAAGCTATACAACCAAAAGATCAGGAAGAAGGTACAATAAAGAGGAATAAATAAATATGTAACACAATTAAGAAAACACACATCTACCTATATCTATTCCTGCACACATATATTCTAGAAATACGAAGATAAAAAGAGAGAAGCAGAGAAAGAGAGACAGATATAAAGGAAGAAGAAAACATATTAAAATTATCTGAATTCATGAAAATCAAATATAAGTGCCAACAATCTCAATCACCAGAGTGTTATCTCTAAAAATAGTAATCTACATGTCTAAAAAGTTTAAATAGCTCTGAATTAAATAAATGCAAAAGGATCTCATCTAAATATACACAAAAATCTTGAAGTCAATTAGATAATGGTAAATGCTGAATTCAAAAAATAGTAATGATTCAAAAAACCACAATCATAAAGGAACTACAATAAGGCTAACAGTTGACTTCTTAATAAAACCAATGGAGGATGGTGGACAGATGCACAAAATATTCAAGATGCTGAAAGAAAAAAATTCAGCCAAAACACAGAGTCCAGCACAGTCAATTAAAAAATAAAATAAAATCAGGGAGAGTAACAGTTTGTTCTTAGTGCATAGTCCTTAAAATAAGCACTAAGAAAAATTCTTCATAATGAGGGAATAAGGTCAATGGGTAACTGAATCCAAAAATCAATGAAATGCCTCAGTAACTACTTAGATTATAATAATAAACCATTTGTTATTTTAACTGTTTTAAAAAGCAATTTCATAATGTACTACCAAAAGGTTAGATTTTAGCCTATAATCATTAGAAATACAATTTGCATGATTGGCACAATAGAAGAAGGTAGGAATGGAGTTATCTTAAGTAAGAAAATGACTTAGATAATATTGAGAATCTACAAGATGATATGAAGAGATTAAAATGATCAATATAAACATTAATTAAAAGCAAGTAATGCATATATTTTTCTTTTTATATCTTTAAAAGACATTAAACAATCTAAAGCAACAACTATCATAAAATATTGAGATGGTAGGATATAAAAATTAATATGTAAGCAAAAATTCAAAGAGAGACAATGTAACTGCATAGTTTAAAGTTCCTATATATTAACAAAATTTAAATTGCTTTATACCTGAAAATATTTTTGAAAAGTTAAGGTGTATATTGTTAGCCCTAGACAAAATTACTAAAAGGCAATTTTAAAATATATTTAAATTATATTACAGATTTTCAAGTGCCACAGTAAAAATGTTCTATTGAGAAAAGATATTGGAGGGAGAGGAGAGAGAGAGAGAGAGAGAGAGAGAGAGAGAGAGAGAGAGAGAGAGAGAGAATTTATGAGACACAGAAAATAAAAAGAAAAACAAAATGCATCACTAATACCTTCAAATATGTATGTGTTAAACAGTCCATCCAAAAGGCAGAGACTGTCAGGCTAAGGGGACTGAGGAGATGGCTCAATCAATAAAGTGTTTGCCAAATGTACATGAAGATCTGTTCTTCATCCCCAGAGTCTACTTGAAAACCGAGACTCAACAAGACCAACCTGTAATCCCAACATTAGAGAGACAGAAACAGGAATATGTTTGGGGCTTACTGGTCAACCAATCTCACCTAACCAATGAGTTCCATGCCAATAAGGGCCAACTTATATTCTAGTTTGTTTTCTGTGACTGTGATAAAGGCCATAGCCAAAAATAATTTAGGGAAGAAAGGGTTGTTTCAACTTATATGTTATAGTGCCTCATTGAGGGGAAGCTAAGGCAGGAGTTTGAAGCAGAAGCCACGGAGGAATGCTGCCTACTGGTTTGTCAGTCTCCATCACTATGTCAAGGGATGTATAACCCACACTGAGCTGGGTCCACCTATATCAATTGACAACCAAGAAAACACTCCACAGATATGCTCACAGGCCAATCTGATAGGGATGGTTCCTCAGCTGAGACTCTGTCTTCCTAGGTGCCTCTAGTTTGTGTAAAGTTGATGATAAAAATGAATTGGTACACCAAGCCTCAGGGACTAAGGTAGAGAGAGCTGAGGAAGGTACTTGATGTTGGTCTCTGAGTCTGTATAGAGGCCAGAGGTCAACATCAGGTGTCTTCTTCAATTGCTTTCTCTACCGTATTAAAATTTTGGATGTAATTTCAAGATTCTAAACACAAACACATGAATGGCATTAAGAGAACAAAGACCCCAAATAACAAGTAACTGAAATGTAGTTTTAAAAACATAAGATATTTCTTGGAAGAGAAACAGGAATCTAGGTTAAGCAGCACAGAGAAGCTTTTCCCTCTGGTGTCACTTGTCCCAAAAGCCATTACATTTAAGAATCCCAAGTGTTGTACTCAATATTAACAAATACTCATTGGAACAATAATAGAATACCATTTTTTCATCTTCAGGTAAACATATTTGCATATATCCAAAAATGATTACATCGTTATATTTCTTGAATGATCCCAAAATATCAAAACTCTACTTTTCATTTGTGATAAAATTGTTAAATACCCCAAATGTACTCTGTGTCCTATTTAAGTATCTGTCTTTTTAGGCCCAGAGTATTAAGGTTAAAGGAACTCAATCTCTATGGTAATTCTCTTTTCTCT
>OU015743.1:25238700-25260644 GCA_907169655.1 Acomys percivali | reverse complement strand
TGTGTGTGTGTGTGTACTCCTTCTATTTCAGGAATTCTATCATGAAGAGATATTGAACTTTGCAAATACCTTTTCTCCACTGATCAAGATGCTTGGATGTTTTCTGGCCCCAATTCTGTTTGTATGCTATATTAAACTCATTAATTTGCATCCCTTGAATAAAAACAACTTGGTGTATGATTTTCTTAACGAGTCCTTGAATTTAGATGGCCAGAATTTTATTAAGAACCATTGCGTCTGTCCATCATAGAAATGGGCCTATAATTTTCTTTTTTCTTGTGCTTCTTTTCAGTTTTGTTAGGGGGGTAATTCTGGCTGCAAAGGATATGTTCAGTAGTGTTCTTTAGCATACTGCTCGGTGCAACAACTTGTGAGGCACTGGTACTCCATCTTCGTTAATAGTGTGGTGGAGCTCAGCAGTGAAGTTACCTTTCTGAAATTTTCTTTCTTAAAGGACCCTGAAGACAAAAATTTCTGCCTGAGAACTGGAGGGAGATTCAAAGAAATTATGTAGAAGCCACAGTACTTATGTAATACTTTTACTTCACCCTATGCCTAAGTGTATACTTAAAAATATTACTTATTAATAAACATAGGAATTTGCAGGTTGCTACATTGAAAATTTAAATATCAAGCCATTGAGTAGATAAATAATAATATGTTATAATAACTTATAATTCAAATAGTTTCAATAAAAACAGTAATTAGTATCTAGTTATAAAACCTCACCACTTAAATCGCTTTTTATATTATGTAGTTCTTAATACACTGACAATTAAACTAATATTAAGTGTGTTGGCATTCAGAAGCCAGATGGACCCAAATGAAGAGAACTAGGATTTATTAGAAAGTCATGATTCACCCTCTAAATTCAACATTTACAGCAAAGGAGACAAAAATTAAGTAGCCATGGGTACTGAGTGCCAGACTTGTATTTCCCTGCCAGTATGGTGCAGAAACTCATGGTCTGAGCCTTTCCCATTATACGACTGTTAGGTGCAGTCAGAACTCTGTGTCGCACTTCTTTAGCACTTCTGGAGAGTCCGTTATCACACTCTCACATCAAAATTCATATTTGATATTTATTTATAACCCATCCACATCAAAAGCCCAGTGAACTATGTTTTTGTCCTAATTTTTTAATATGTCAATTAAAAATAGCTCCATCTTTTTAATGTCCTGAATAGACATACTGTTCTAATTGCCCTTGTCAACCATGAAGCACTCATGTGAGCATCCAGCTGCTCTGAAAATGTGGCGCTACCTTCGACGACAACGGGCAGGCAACTTGGAGCAAGCCCTGTGGGAACAGCCACATCTGTAAAAAGACAAATGCCCAACAGTAGGATAGCCATTCTTCTTTTACTCCTCAGGGCTAATTGTTCATGGTTGGGATCAGTTCTTTGCACACCACTAGATTCTGGATCACATGGGATCGCAGCCTATAGCTACGGCTTTAAATAATTCATCATCCATGGGAACCCCTTTCTTTGTATGTGGGGATGAATACAATACTTCCTGACAAGCTAGGTCATTGTAAAATGACGACGGGAGATTGTGTCATTAAGTTCTCTTACGAGTTGATGTTTCTCTCCAGAGTTCCTGCTGCTCATGACCGTGTCTCATCTGTTTCATCTCTCTGATTTAAGTCTACAAGCTATGGTGGTGTGTTGTTTTGTCCCTGTGATGTGTTCAAAACAGTCATTGAAGTGCGTTGCTGGCGGCTTTCAGTGTCGTGAGTTTGGACTGATGATATTCACTTTACTTGTTGGACCATGGGAAGCATCAGCTGTACTCTGAGGGCCCTGCTTTTTCACTTTAAGTAAAAAAAAAAAAAAAAAAAAAAAAAAAAAAAAAAAGAATGTCCAAGTAACTTATAATAACAATAGAAGCTTTCTAAAATGTATACTTCGTCAGACGAAGGTAATCTGACAAAAGTCCTTTGACTATATGTAAAGTGTTGCAGGAAAAAAATATGAAGATGATACAGAATAAAAACATAAGTCAATGGTTATTGCTGTTCTCATCAACCTTACATACATGGACAGCCTTTACTATGAGGATGAATTCAGGTTTAAAATTCATAGTCTCTCACCTCCTCAAGGCTTCCCCACCTGTGTCTGACTGGCATCCCTTTCTCTAATATAGATGTTACAAACTGATGTGAGTGGCTTCTGGGACTCTTTGATAGGAGGCTTCTCTGGAGACTTAATAGTGCCTGTATAGCGCTGTACTATTAGGGTTACCATGAGTCTAGGGAGCTTCTTATACAGGCAATATGGTAACACCCTGCTGTCTATGCGTTAGAGCCCTTCAGATGGTCCCACAGGGCACCATCATTATACTAGAATACAGGAAGAAAAAGTGGTAAAGAGGATGGGTAGGCTTCCAGAAATTATTTACAGAACATATGCATATAATAATCCCTCCAAAGTAAAATGCAGTATTGTATTAAGACTAGGGAGGTAAACATATACTGGAGATGGTGAAATACCACATCACCCCACATACTGAGACTGGTTTAATGTTCATAAAAAGCACTCATGCCTCCCATATTATTTGTAGGACTGGGGAAACCACCACGATTACATCAGATACTAAAGTCTTTTGATTCCATACCATATTCCTTTGACTCAAACACAAGTATAAACTTTAGAAATAAGCTTGAGTATAATTTCAGCCTTCTTCCCAGTTTTAGTTTACTCAGTCTTAGTAACATGGATTTTTCAAAGGTTAACATGTTTGCTTGACTTTCCTGTTAAGTCAGAGTTGCTATCTGTCTTCTGCCTCAAAACTTGTAGTACACAAGAGCAGTTTATTAGCTGTATGAATCAGAAAAAGGAAATGACAACAGGGTTTTTTTTTTTACATTTAGAAACAACTTAGATGTCAATGATTCAGTGGCAGTAGCTAAAGCAGGAAGCACTAATACAGTAAAATTACACAACGGAGCCTCCTGGCCTTTTGTCTAGTGGGTAGATGCCAACAGGCTCAGGGTGAGTGAAGCAAGTGAAAAACATAGCCCCTAAGCAGCTGCTCAGAACGTTTCACAAGGCTTGAACTTAGTATGAGGCACTCACCCTACTTGGAATTGTGGAATAAGTATTTAAAAGAAAGGAACCGAGTCCAAACACAAATTAAAAACTAAATTGGTTCTAAATAGTGTGGTTAGTGGTACCCTAAGGGGTTTCTGCCGACTGAACAGCCTCGTGAAAAAAATGAAACAAAGATGGAATTCTGTAATTCTTACTCTGGCACACATTTATTCACAGTTTTCCTAGTAACAGACTACCCAGAATTCCTGTTAGCCTGGTCTGTAAGTCTAGAAGAATATAAGAATAACCCTTTTTTCCCAGCTTTGGTCTTCATGGAGTCTACAGAAGACAAGACCGTAGAAATGTGTCATGGTTAGCTGACGAATCAAGCAATTTAATAAATAAAGAGATTAAATGCATGGGCAATTTTCACCCTAGAAAACAACTCATTCACAGATTGACTGTGAGAGGATGTAAGTCTGACTCTTGAGCTGCTCGTTTATTGTATACATGTTGTACCATTGGGTTGTAAGACATTTTATAAAGAAAAGAATGGGGAACTCTCTTAGATGAGTTAGAGAAAGCTACTCATAAATAACAGAAACAAGAGATTCCGAGAGCAGATGAACCAAGTTGTGATCTAACCTTATTTTCAGATCTTTATTTTTCTTGTTAAAATTTCCATTATTATACAGAACGTATCTACGCTCTCATCTGCAAAATTGACTTAACAATTATCTCTGCTGCTGGTGAAGTTGATAGCCCCAGGAGGACGTTAGGAGACTTGTAAAGGACCTGAGGACCTTTTTATTTTACACGCTCAGATTCTGCAATTTTTGTTGAAACAACAGGCTTTGCTGTTGGGAACCAAGGACTATGAATCTGCAGAACCCCTCCACTTCCTATTCCTGTTATGCATTTCAACAAAGGGGAAGCATCCCCAGAACACACCCTACATGGCTACAAGATGTTGTTAACACCCCTTACCTATTACTTAGCCATCTGCCATGCCAAAGATGTGTCTTAGCCATGGTGACTCACTTGTTCTTCTGCAGGGGCCAAAGGGTGCTGATGAGTGGATGATCTCAGAGACATTTGTTGCTCAATCATCTCCGGAGTTGAAAATAACTTTTATGTTGGCTTCAGCCTATGATTAAATCGATACATTTTTTATTCATAGATGCCTTGTACAGTTTCTGCATATTTGTGAGAAATTCAATACCGACCGGTTGATTTTATTTTAAAAGCACTGTCATTAAACTAGAGTAACTGAAATAAAAGAAAACATAATATTCAGTACAAAATCTATCTTTTTTATATTTTGGGATGCTCCATAGCTGTGTTTACATATTTTCTGTAATGTAATAAAATGTTTTAGGCTTGTGTTCTTTTGATTGAGATGTGCCTTTTATGAGATGTAAGAATGTAAGTGATTTCAAGAAATCAATACTTGGTTGTATTCAATTGGTCACTCGGCTTGGATGGATGACAAAAAATGCATGAACTTTACATACTCTTAAACGAAAAGTCTCTGCTGCAGTATGGATTTTTATATAGCTACTTTAATCAATATACCTTTCATACTAACCAAAATGTTAATAGGTTTAAGGTTTATATTTTTAAAAAGAAATGTCTGTATAATAGCTCACCAAGAAAAGATACTTGCTGTTAAGCCTGAAAATATTGTTTGATTCCTAGAACCCACATTTTGGCTGACTCTCACATGTACTCTGAGATTCATATTTACACCTTGGTAAACACATGTATACATACATACATACATACATACATACATACATAAATACATACATACAAAAACAAATGCCAAGTTTTAAAAGTAAAATAAAAATTAATAGAAATTGATTTATTTATATTTTTTCTCTAACACCTTAGTGAAAAAAAGTTCCTCTCTGTATAACATTTGCAAAACACTAAAATAATCACAATTTAGATATAGTGAAAAAAAATTCATTCATGTCCACTAAACATTCTCCTTCCAAGCAATGTTCTTTTGAAGATCTAAAGATTATTCAAAATGTAAATGAAAAAATAAAAAATAATGAAAAAGAAATAAAAATTGTGCTCATATTTAACAGTCAAAATGCAACAAAAATCTTTCCACTGATGAAATCTAATGTGTAGAAGACTTTTGGTGAAATTTTCCAGTATAGTAATAACAGTAATTTTAAACAAATTATTTCAAGTAAAAGGACCACCACTTTAAACCTATTTGTATGAGACTACATCTTCACTGATACTTAATGCTTAGAAATAGCAGTATATTTATTAAATTATAGACTATTTTCCCAAAGAAAAACTATATGTTAATGTTTTAGCAAAAATACTGTTGTGCAGAAACCAGGCTAATAAATTACAATACGTAGCTGAGTTCTTAGAAAAAAACCATGAGATAGAAAATATCTTCTCATATTTATTTTGCTTGCCTGAAAAATACATACAATAATTTTTTATTCCCAATGTCATAGGATTTTTTAACTTGTTAACAGCAGAAAGAAGAATATTTAGACTTTAGGAGACTTTCCAGGGAACTTTTAGGGACTCCCTTGCTTACAGACTGTGTTTACTGATAGCCTGGAAGAAACACAGTGGCAAGATAATCAAAACATTATGGATGATTTTCTGGGTTACTTCAAAGAGAAAGAGAGACCAAGACAATATATATAAAACTTCTAGAGTTATGTCTATCTTGACAGCATCGTGTAAAATCAGAAAAAGGAAAGGGGAAAAGGAAATCTAGCTTACTGTATCCCAGTAACTTTCCCAGAAATCTCTTTCATCAAATCCCCTACTTACAGAATTATCAGAAACACAGTAAGAGAACACACCTAGCATCAAAGAAAACTGAGCAATGGATCATTCTTTCTTGGCACACTGTAATATCAGTTGTAGCAAGGAAGGAAGTAAAGATAGCAAATATATAGAAATCTGCTTTTCCTGGGAAGTATTTCTCCACAAACTAATTAAAAGGCAAGATTTAACTTTACATTTTGGGTATTTTTGTTGTGGTTCTTGGACAATTCTTTGTAAGTTTTGTTAGTTTATTTTCTCATGACCTGTGCAGAAATGCACAATTCTTCATCTCCAACTCCAACAATACAGATTTCTTTTGTCAATCTACTAAATTTTTGTACTAAAAAAGAGCATGTTTAATGACTTCTTCAAATGTACCACTATTTTATAACCTTATCTATATTTCTTTTTAAACCAGGGCTTTAGGAATGATGGTGTCTTAAGACCAAAAGGAATTTTAAAAAAAGATTAGAATAAATAGGCATTCACTGCAAGACAGAACTGGTTTATCTATGTCTCATATGGTATTTTTCAGAATTTGAAAACAGCATACTTGAAAGACAAAATGGATACTTAGTTGCATGTTGGCTGTAGAGAGAATACCAATCAAATGGTTGGTTGTTTCTCAATCTTAAAATCATTTGCCTAGGAAAACAATTAAGTACTACTGACTATTTTTCTGTTTCAATATGGCCTAGTTGCCTTTTTGTTGCAATAACACACCCTTACCAAAAAGCAATATGGCGAAAGCAAAGGTTTTATTTCATACTATACTTCCGGGTCACAGTCCATCATTGAGGGAAAGGAATGCAACCAAAGCAGAAACAATGGAGACATGATGCATACTGACTTGCTCTCTTTTGCTCTCGGCTTACTTTCTAACAGCCCAGACCTAGCCTGAGGGATACTGCTGCCTACAGTGGTCTATCATTGACCAGTGAATCAATTAGCTATAAAGACAATAACACACAGGCATGACCAAAGCCCAATCTAATCTAGAAAGTTCCTCAACCAAAGTCTTTCTTTCCAAGTGGCTGTAAGTTGTGTCAACTTGACAATAAACCTTACCAGGACAAGTATTTTCTGAGTATACATGAACCATATATTCTTGTATATGTTGTTGTTGTTTTTATCTTAGGGTCCTTTGCTTACTGGTTAATCTTGATTTTTTTCCAGTTGATAGGATTTAGGTACGCCTAGGAAACTAGTAAAACATACTGTTTTGGTATGTCTGTGAAAACTTCTTTGAGACGATTGGAGTATGAGGACTTTGTCATAATGAATGGCTTAATCTGCCAACAGATTCAACTTTTGACTACCTACTGGACTATAGTGGAGTTGTGCGTGGTGCTTGGATGAAGTAAGTCACAGAGGGCATGCTTTTGGGGGATATGTCTTTCCAGGACCCTCATTGTCACTGTTCTACTCTTTCCTATCTGCAATGATGTGAGCTATTCTGTCATGTTTTCCCTTCCATACTGGGCTGAAACATCAATATGCCTCCTACCAGACAAGGAATGAGTAGTTTCTGCTGCAAATTCCCATCACTATGGCATCCTGCTTTGTCATAGGTCTAGAATCAATGGGGACAAATAAATAGACTAGAATCTGTAAATTCTACCCCTTAAATTATTTCTGTTACAGATTTGGCCATAGTGACAATAAAATCAACACATCTAATAACTTTCTCTGCTGACTACTAAGTATGGAACATCTCAGTGCGTTAATCTAATTTTATGAATAAAGTATTTTATTCTTAACACTGATAACATTGATAACTATCCAAGGGACAGATCAACTCTGAAGTTTACTGTAAATGCCAACATCATAATCTCAGATTCCATCTAACATTATTGAGCACCTAGTAGTGCAACTTGATTTTGCTTTCTACAAACTGATCCATTTTATATTTTAACCTCAGAATATGAGCCAATAAATCACATTACCAACTATATTTATTCCAATGTAAATAGCTACGATATTCAAAAATAAAAAATAACTCAAATTACTTTGTCACCTATTACATATAACCATAACTCCTGCATAGACTATATAAGTATATATTATATGTAATATATAGTATATATAATATATATTATATACTATAACTATATAAGATATTAGTTTCTTCTGGGGTTGAAGAAACAAACAATTCAGAGAATTATGCCTATATCTAAATGTAGACTTTAGGGTTTTTAAAAAGCAATGCTGTATGTGTAGTATCATAAATGAAATACTCCTTCCTTGCCTATTCCATCCATTATAAACACATCCAGAAAGAGAACCAACCCGTGGTTGTACTTTATGTGCAAAATTAATGCCTTCCATGATGCAAAACTAACCAGTTTATGGGTAGTGGGAGAGGTAGAGTTTCCAATTATCTATTTGTTGACTACTGAACATTTATGAAGTTCTCAGGAAGAGATATCCCGTGACACGTTAACTCTATGGTTTTGAGCAGGGTCAAATGACTGTGACTCATTGCTATATTAAAGGCAGGGTATTCCTATACAGTGTGTATAGTGAGGCAAGAAAATGCTGGTATTATAGACCTGAGGTGTACCAATATTTTAAAGTAGAGGATAATGTAACAGATGCTGGGAAAGAAACCTAAAAGAGAGAATATTACCAAAGAGGTCACTGATGAGTTGTTGAGATTAACTTTAATAAAATAGTAGGAACAGAAGTTCCTGTATATTACTAATCAACAAATCTCCAATCTCAGAAGTCTCTAACTCAGAGTAGGAATACTACTTGTTTATTTTTAAGATTTGAGAGGAATCTCAAGACTAACAAAAACCAAATCACATATAGAAAATGTCTCTCCAACTTAGTTATTTCAACAAAACACCTCAAAGCATCATCATTCTAATAATGCAGTCTAGATGCATTTGTTAAACGCCTCCTCCTGTGGAAGTGATCAGTGTAAACTGTTTTAATAATCATAACTACGCTGAAGGGTTGTTGTCAGTTTCTTTACTATGATCACAGAGAATTCAACATTCAGTTACCATGTGACTGCAAAGAAGGTCCATATTTTTCCAGCGCTGAAGTGGCAATTGGGTCATCACTGTCACATATGAAACAGAAACATGTGCTTTCAGGGAGAAATTATTCCATTTATGTACAAAGCCAGTGCCTTTGCCATCTGGGGCTTTATAGTTTGTATAGTTACTTAGAAATGTATCTTTCTTGACATATAGAAGCAGCGATTTCATTTTGAAAATTGGCATTAATGGATTCAGCCACCTTCCTATGCAAGTTTTCAAATGCTTAAACCTAAAACTCTCCAAAGAGAATGTTTTATTTATTTTATTTACAAGCAGTATCTACATGGAGTATTCTATTTGCATTCAAGTCTTGTGGTAAGTTTTCCTTACACTAACATTTCAGGCTAAGGAATGACAACTGTTGCCTAAAATCTTTGCTAAGCAATTTGATTTGCTCTGGTTAAACACTGTGAAAGAGCAAATGCATTCTGATGCTAACTCCACCAGAAGCCTTGATTTATTTTTAACTTCCACCTGAATCAAGTTTCAAAAACATTACATTGACCTTTTCACGAAAGTCACTTTGGAATAAGCAAAGGGGAGGCCAGTGCTCACAGCAAAAATAAGGTGGCTGTGCTGACCCTTGGCCTACTCTGGCTTCATACTTTCACCAGCTGACTGCGGCTCACCTCACCTGATTCCATGAGGAAGTTTCCGATAGTTTGCCTCCGATGAACCATGCCAAAGAAGTGTATGGGAGAGTAATGAGCTTTACAGTGTAATGGAGCCCTTTTTTTTCATCAAAAGTTGTTTGTATTTACCTTGTGACAAAAGAGCTTTGGCTCTTCTAGAACTAGAATTAAAGGTGGAGATGAACCACCGGATGTGAGTGCTAGGAAGCAAACTTGAGCCCTCTGAAAGAGGAGGAAGGACTCTTAGCCACTGAGCCATCGCTCCTGCCTTCTAGTTAAATTTCTTCATAATTTCATAAAATTTTAATCTATAAAATAATGAGTTTCATGGTGGCATTTTTCTAACATGTGTATCACTGTACTTTGCACACATCTGTATCCCTCACTACTGTTTCCTTTCCAGTCCTCATTGGTCGTCCTTTTCCCCATCAAAATACACGCCCTTCTGTTTTCATGTCAGTAACTGTAATTCTTTCCCAAGACCATGATACTGACCGATAGTCATTGTTACCCCTATCTGCTGGCCACATTCTTGACAGTCATTTCTAGATTATGGCTATTGTACTAAAGAGAATTGTGATTTTGTGATTTCCAAGGAGTAACAATGAATTTAATCTAATGAAAGTGATATATGAGTGAAACAAACTAGAACTCTATTCCAATTAGAGGAAACAAACTTTCTTTCAAATGGCAAGAGTCTTTGTTTTTTTTCTCTTTAAGCCCTAGAAACATTGAGGAAAATTGCTGACTACTGGTCTAGGGGAGATTTTGTTGTGTTGAAGCTTTATGTAATTTACGTATAAATGCACAATTCAGTTCTTTATAATAAGTTCTTCTCATTCGTCTCTGTCGCTCTGTATTTACCTCCCTCCTTTCATCCCTCTTCCATCCCTTCCTTCCCCTCCCTCCTTCTCCACTCCCTCTCCTGTGTTGGGAATGAAGCTACATAGACTCTCAACCACCCAGCTGCACCCTCAGCCTCTCTGCGCTTTCGACTTTGGGGAGAGATCCCTCTAAGTCCGATTTGTGATTCAGTTTCCTGAGTAGCTGAGATTATGGGACTGAAACCAACAAAAATAGGCTAACCTAATTTCCTTGTTTTACTTTCAGCAAAGCTTCCTCACTTACAGTTACCCGTATCTGTTCCATCCCTTGCTTTGGTATTTCTTCTTCAAGGGTGAAGTTTACTCTCATGAAAATATCATTTTCTCCTAAACTCTGTTATTGTTTTATTAATTTTTCATGCCTTTAACGCCTTTCAAAATGTTTATGTTCTACAAGCTGATTCCCATTTCCTGATTTTTTTTTCTTTTTGGTCTAATCTTTCAGAAACTTCAAATTATAAGATTTGTAGCCTAATTACTTTCCTTTATGTGAGAAAGAGCTGCTGAGATGGGAAGCTACTATCTTCCCAGCCCTGAATTTTAACATATGCCTGTACACCAAAAGGGACTAGTCACTATACTAACCTCCTAAGTATCTATGCCCTTCTATTACTTCAACTCTATCTTGATTTTGCATACAATTATATAAAACATTTTTCTCCTAAGAGTTTAAGGACACCACCCACAGTCTACCTACATCCAAAGCTATTGATAAGAAATCATAGGTCATTGGAATTATGAACTTCTTTCTACTTTAGTAATGTTTCTTTTACAAACATGTCTGCCTTTGTATTTGTGGCATAGATGTAAAAAATTGACATTTCATCTTGGTGATTTTTTTCCTTTGATGAGTTTGATATATCTTTCCCCATATTTTTTTTTATTTATTTTGGCTTGAAATTTATTTTGTTAGATATTGGAATGACTACACTAGTTTGCTTCTTAGGTCCATTTGCTTGGAAGTAATTTTCCTTCCCTTTACTCTGAGATAAAATCTATATTTGATGTTGAGGTGTGTTTCTTGTGTGCAGGAGAAGGATGGATCCTGTTTTCTCATCCATTCTGTTAGTCTCTGTCTTTTTACTGAGGAATTAAATCTATTAAAATTGAGAGATACCAACAGCCACTGATTGTAAATTTCTGCAATTTTGTTGTTGGTAGTGCTGGTGTGTCCCAGATTTCCTGGATGTTTTATGTCAGGAATTTTTCAGATATAACACTTCTTTGATCATATCTTCTATCATATCGCCAATGCCTGAGATTCTCTCTTCCACCTCCTGTATTATGTTGGTGATGCTTGAGACTGTACTTCCTGTTCACCTCCCTAGATTTACCATTTTCAGAATTCCTTCAGTCTGCATTTTCTTTTTTGGTTCTATTTCCATTTTCAGGTCTTGAACACTTTTATTCACCTCCTTCAATTGTTTTGTTTGTTTGGCTGGCTGGGCTTTCTTAGCCAATTTTTGTTTGACTTTTCTCAATTTCTTCAAGGGATTTATTCACATCTATAAGAACCTCAATCATATTCATAAAATTAGTTTTAAGGTCTTTTTCTTGTACTTCATCATGTTGAAATATTCAGGGCTTGCTGTAGTAGGATAGCTGGTCTCTGTTGGTGATATATTGCCCTGGCTGTTGTTGACCATGTTCTTATGCTGGTGTCCAGGCATCTGGAATTGTGGGATTATATGTGCCTATTTCTGGTGCCTATTTCTGGATTTTAGTGAGTCATAAAATGTCCAATGGAATATACATGAAAGATGCTCCACCACACAAGGACATTTACTCGACTAGAGATAAACATTACCTCAGAGTAAAGGGTTGGAAAACTGTATTCTATGCAAGCAGACCTAAGACACAAGCTGGAGTAGCCATTCTAGTATCTGACAAAATAGACTTTCAACCAAAACTAATCAAAAGAGATGAGGAAGGTCACTACATCTTCATCAAAGGAAAAATATGCCAAGATGAGTGCCCAATTCTGAAAAACTATGCCCCAAATGCAGGAGCACCCACATTTGTAAAAGAAAAGTTAGTAAAATTTAAGCCACACATCAAACCCCATGCACTAATAGTGGGAGACTTCAAAAAAAACCCTCTCTCCACAATAGACAGATTATCAAGACAGAAACTAAATGGAGAAACAGGAAACTAATAGACATCATGAAACAAAAGGACCTAATTGATAGCAACAGAACATTTCATCCAAACACAAAAGATTACACCTTCTTTTCAGCACCTCATGGAACCTTCTCCAAAATTGACCCCATACTTGACCACAAAGCAAACCTCAACAGGTACAAGAAAATTGAAATAATTCCTTGCATCTTATCAGACCACCATGGATTAAAGATGGAACTCAACAACAAAAGAAACAACCAAAAGCCTACAAACTCATGGAAACTGAACAACTCCCTACTCAATGACATCTGGGTAAGGGACGAAATAAAAAGAGAAATTAAAAACTTCCTACAGCTAAATGAAACAGAAGGCACAACATACCCAAACCTATGGGACACAATGAAAGCAGTGTTAAGTCCATAGCTCTACGGGCCTTTATAAAGAAAGCAGTTTTAAGTTCATAGCTCTAAGTGCCTTTATAAAGAAACCGGAGAGATCCCAAACTAACAACTTAACAACACACCTGAAAGTTCTAGAACAAAAGGAAGCAGACACACCCAAGAGGAGCAGATGGCAGGAAATCATCAACTCAGGGCTGAAATCAATAAATTGGAAACAAATAAAACAATTCCAAGAATCAATGAAACCAAAAGTGGTTCTTTGAGAAAATCAACAAGATAGACAAACCCTTAGCCAAACTAACTAAAATGCAGTGGGAGAGTATTCAAATCAACAAAATAAGAAATAAAAAAAGGAGACAGTTAAACAATAATAAAAAAAACTTGAGGATGAAAAAATATGTACATATATACATATACCTGTATTATTGGTGTATATTAAACATATGCTTACAGGTCTAAATTAATAGCACATATCTTTTTAGTCGCTTTTAATTGGCACCAAAAGAATTACTGTGGACTGATAATATCTCCAAATAGAAAAACAATATTTGTCCCAATTCTCAGCAGCACAAAGAAAAAAATCTCAGAATTATTATTTTTCTCTTATTAATTAATTTATTTATTCACTTTACATCCAACCTCAGCTCCCTCTCTCATTTCCTTCCATTCCCACCCTCCTATCCTCTTCCCCACTTCCCATCTTCCGCTCGCCTTCTTCTAGAGAAAGGACTCCCCACCCATCCACCATCTCACCCTGGCATTTTGTGTTGCCTTAGGACTAACTGCATCCTCTTCCACTGAGGCCAAACAAGGCTGCCTAGCTAGAGAAGAGTAATCCAACAAACTCCTCAGGCCCTGCTCCAGTTGCTAAGGGACCACAGAAAGACTAAGCTATCAATCAGCTCTATAAGTGTAGGGGGCCAGGTCCAGTCTCTATGAACCATGGGCCTAGGTTAATTCACTCTGTTGGTCTCCTCGTGGAGCTCTTTTCCCCCTTGCATCCCTTTATCCTTGCCCCAACTCTTTCATGAGATTCTAATGTTTGGCTATGGGTCTCAGCATCTGTTTCTAGCTGTTGCTGGGTGGATGGAGCCTCAGAGGACAGGTAGCTTGGCTTATGTCTATAAGCATAGCAGTAGTGACAGGGGTTGGCTCTCTCCCATGGAGTGGGTCTCAAATTGGGCCAGTCATTGGTTGGCCATTTACTCAAACCTCTGCTCCATCTTGATCTGCTACCAAGTAGGCAGGGTAAATTTTGGGTCAAAAGTTTTATGAGTGGGTTGGTGTCCCCCTCCCTCCATTGGGAGGCCTTCAACAATATTATTACATAAAATTCCTTTATAGTTGAACAAGTTTATGATTTATTTTTTAAGAAGCAATTTGACATAATTTATAAATAATGTCATTACTCTTTTCCACTGGTAAAATCTTACATGAGAAGAACTGATTTGTAGTGGTAAGAAAATAGACATGTCTTGCTTAAATGTGGATGACCTCGAAGGTTGTCAACAATTCCATATACCTAAGATTTTATTCTAATTAGAATTTTAATAAAGTTAAGCACATAAAATCATCTGAAATTTAGAAGCCATCTTTTAAATTTGCTTTAGAGATGTTAAATATGAATCTGGAAAGCTTCCCTAATTGTAACAGCCTCACATCTTTCAGAGGAGGCATGGGCAGTCTTTGTTTCTTACCTTGATTTGAAAGGATGGCTGTGAGAAGATGTTGAGTGTGTTAAGAGAGTCTGGAATCTAGACAATGTATTAACCAATAGCTGAATTTACTTGGTAACAGGATGCATATGTTAAAGAAGAAGAATAAAATAATACTATTTCCTCAAAAGCAGTCATGACATTCATAGTATGGAATGGAAAACAAAAACAAATGACAGTGCACTTGTTACAACATCAAAACTAATATTTCCTAGTGATTACTATAATAAATTTGCATCTGTCCAAATAACCCATAATAATTTTGGAGGGACACTCATGAAAAAAATTTAATTTGTTTCAATACCATGCTCAGAGAAACCATGGTAATGGTTAGTACCACTTCAAGATGATATCCTTAAATAATTTAGCATGGCTTAACACCATACTCTAAAAAATTACATTTTAGATAATTTGGAAAAAATATTCTCCCAGGTCCAGGAATATATAATAAAACATTGGTTGAGCATGATGACAAGTTGAGTTTGATCCCTGGATCAGATGCATCCAGAGTAAAACCCTGGACAAGATGCATCTGAAACTCCAGCACTCCTGGGGTGAGATAGGAGGTAGAAACAGGAGAGTCAAAAGCTCCCAGCACAGGTAGCATGGAGCATGCACTGTAGCAGTGTGATGATTTCAGTGACAGATGGCCCCCATGGTCTCAGGTATTTGAAGTCCCCAACTGGTGGCACTTTACGGGAACAGTATGGGAGATGTGGCATTACAGGAAGTATGGCACTGAGGACAGGCTTGTACAGTTTGCCTTTGCCATATTGAGTTTGCTCTCTCTGCTTCTTGCTTGTGGTTTAAGATGGTAGCCCTCAGCCATGCCTGACCTCTACCACACCTCCCAATCAAGATGGCGACAGACCCTTTCTTTTAGGAACTGTGAGCTCAAAATTAACACTTTCTTCGGTAAGGTTCTGTTGTCATGGCGTTTTATCACAGCAACAGAAAGTGACAAGTACACGCAGAAATAATGAGATTCCACCTCAAAACAAGGTAGAGAGAAGGAAGTCACCCTCAAAATTTATTTGTCCCCTTATATGTACCCATATGTCATGTAGTTACACACACACACACACACACACACACACACACACACACACACACACACAGGAGAGGCAGGATATTTAAAATGTAATATAGCTCAGACTTGGATTGTCTTTTTATTACTTAGTCTTTTTTGGTTAATTTCTTCCCTTAATCTAATACAAAGTTTATTTCTATAAAATATTTCATAAGTGTAAAGACAGAAAAATATTTTTAAAAAGACTTCATAAAGTAATTTTTCCTTTAAAATATGTGAACGTTATATCATGTTAAAGTAAATTCTCCCTGCTCTCATTAGTCTATCCTCTGAGTCTAGTGTCTTACTGAAAGCTTGGAAATTAAGGATATTACAAAAGTGCTTATGGATGAGAGCTTCCATGCTCCTACCAGCAGTTAAAAATGCACCAATCCAGCACCAATTATCCTGGATGATTAAGCTCTTAATTTGAAATATTGGGGGTGTTATAGAAAGACTAGCAAGGAAGAGTTAGGTTCTCAGGCTCTGAAGCCACTGCCCCCCTAAAGCCCTGGACCCAGGCCACTACCTTTGTGTCAAGCACAGCCCTGGTTTTTGAGAAGGAAAGTGCCAAGTCCTTGGCCCTAGGCTATCACTGGCTCTGCTGATCATGGTCCTTGTTTTGAGATGGAGCTCTGTTCCTGCTCCATACATCAGGGCTTCAGAAAAAGCCTCTGTTGACCAGTCCAGATCTCAGAAATGAGCACTAGTATATGTTCTTGATGAGTTTTTGCTTTTATTTATATATGCTGTCTCTTTTCACCTCTTCTAAATAGTTTGAGTTTGAAGTTTGATTTGTCTGGTATAAAGATAGCTATGTCTTTTGGTTATGTTTTCTATTTGCTTGGTAGTTTGTTTCCCACCCTCTGATAATCAGTTCCTACTCCTTTTATGTAGCTACTGCTACAAATAATGCATCACACTATCCTTAAAGTGAAGAAAGCATTCTTTGACCTAAATCACAAGGAAACAAAAATACTCAAGTTTGCAAGCTACTGAGAAGGGTGCAACACAGAATAGATGATAGTAAACTTCAATATATATAGTCAACAAATTTCAAAGGAATTAATGACCAAGGATTATCAATATTAGAGAAATAATTAATATATACATTTTTGTATATTTAAAATAGTAAATTTAGGTCATTTTATAGCTTAATAAATGGAAAAATCTTTAATATTTCATTATTTACAAACTGTAAATGTGAGCCAAAAATCAATTTCTATACCAAGCCAGGTATATATCTCTTGGAAATCAATTCCTGTCAAATCAGACATATCCCAAGTGCTTAAAGCTTCCACACTATAAAGATGTACAGTTTCCTTCTTTCATCACAGATAGTACAGAAATTATTTGTTGGGTCTTCTGAAATTCTCAAGTTACACTCATTGCATTTACAGATATAACCTAAATACTGAAAAGATAACCAACACTTTATTCCTCACATTTGTATGGTATTTCATTGTATGATATTGTATGGTATTATTATGGATCCACAGCTAGTGAAAATACATAAGGATGCTTATCATGGATGTGGTCAGAAATTTTTATGAGGAATATAAAAGATAAAGCTGCTCCATGTGCTAATGGCATTAGATGGGACTATATCCGAGGTACTATTGATGGGACAGGAAAGGGTGTCTTGTGGTAGAAGATGCTGGTTGCTGATGGAGATGTCCAGAATGCTCACTTACATAACATTATAACTTCATCTGCTAAGGCTAGAATGATCTTATTTTGGCTAACTTTAATTCATGTCCTAACATTTTACTTATTCTGCTATAAACGTACATGGATTTACCTATAGTAGCCAGACCTTAGGCATAGCACATGGCTTTGAAGATATGAGCTAGTAAAACTTTTAAAGAACTGATTTTCCTGGGACTTTATTATCAAAATGCTACAGATAAATATGAGAATGATCAATGACTTTGGTGCAAAAAAATTATTTTTAAGTTATAAAGCTTGAAAGTAAAAGCTCAGGTCTGGTATTGCAAATATTATCTTGCATATTCTAGTTTCAATGTTATAGTTTTGCTGTCATTATTTGGAATTAGATCTTTGCAGTGCTGAAATTTTTCTGTTGAAAGAGGAGAGGTGTGCTTGTATCTTATGTTTACCAATATGCCATTTCTCATTACATAACACATTGCATACTACAACTTGAGAAACAAACGCTTAAAAAGCAATATCTTGCAATGAAATCAGACGGGGTCCTCATTACCTGTTAAAAGAATATATTCATGGAAGTCCAATACCAATTCTATTGTTATGTAAATATAAACAATAAAGATACTTAGAGATCATTGTAAGAAAATATTATTTTTAGAGAAACTATAAGCCAAAGTGTAAAATAAATCACCTTCCCTTCAAAATTTGCAGAGTAGATTGTGTGTCAGGCTCAAGTGTAATACACAGACAATTTCTGGAATTGATTCTGAGAAAAATACGGGGCAAGGATGAGAAGAAAGAAAACCTTGAAGTACTAGACATTGCTGAATTACTTGAAACCAATAATCAGCATTAAAATTGTCTGTGTATGTTAGTACAGGAATAAGGAGGATTAATAAAAATATTTTCATTTCACTTGAAATAAAATGAAAACACTGAGTTTGATTTAATTTTAAATCTCAGTATTCTGAAACTTCAGAGAGAAAAGGTCTGACAGATTAGTTAAAAATCTAGATATTGGAAGCAAATAATATGCATGCCAGGAAATAAGTCACTCGATTGGTGATTTTCAGTGAAAGTGTAAACTTCAAACTGATTCCAAGCTCTAAGAAAGATTGGCTTCTTACAAGACACTGAAAAATAAATATCAGCCTCAAGGGTGTGATAGCAAGTGAGCTGGCCCTGCCCTGCTAGATGTGTGTACTAGATGCCACACCTTGCCTGGGCAGCACAGTAGTGTTGAGCCTGGTGGGGGGGCAGTAGAGTGGGGGGGGAGTGTGGGCTAGGTGAACCATCCGAGAGGAGAGTGCAAGAGAGCTGGCCTTGTCATTTTTCTGCAGTGAGGTGACATGAGTTTGGGAGTGTAGGAGTGATGCTCTCCCCCCAACTTGCCCCTCACCACCTGTGGAAATCAGGAAAGCTGGGCCCTGTCGCTCATCTGATGAAACATTTGAGAGAATGGGCCCTAGACTTTGACTGGGCAGCATAGTGGAACTGACTCTGGTTGTGAGCGCACAGGTGAGTCAGTCCAGAGATTGTAAGAGGTGGAGAGCTGTCCTAACCCCTCACAGGCTGCACTACTTGGGAGAGTGAGCCGCATTCCTTGACTGGGCAGCACAGAGGAATTGGCTTTCAAGTTGTGTGTGCTTCTGAGCCAGCTCCAAGGGCAGGAGGGCAGGAGAGCTGACTCCACTGATATCAGCTTTGGGTGCCCTACCCGGAGCACTGCTGGAGAGCTCTCCCTGGTGGTATGGAATAAGGCGGAGCTGGGAGACTGATCTGCTCTGCTACCACCCATGCCCAGATCCAGGGCTCTGAGTTGGCCCACCTCAAAATCTATATAATCCAGGAATGGTTGGGACACATGAAAGGGCCAGTCCTGCTGATCCAAAGCTGCAGTGTCGTCATGACACAGGGCAACAACAGAATAACTAGGAGGAATCCTGGATAGGATCCAATATTGATGGTGTCACAGAAGCCAGAGACCAATGACCCATTGCAATGAACATTTGAAGTGAAGATGTGTGGACACTAAGATATATCATGAGACACACTGTGACATACTACAGCTTCCACGATGAGATGTTTTTTATGCTGTGTGTGTGTGTGTGTGTGTGTGTGTGTGTGTGTGTGTGTGTGTGTTTTATTGGGGGTATTGTAAGGGTAAAGGGCACATATGAGGGCACAAAGAGCTAAGCAGAACTGGGGTACATGATGGGAAACTCTCAAAGAATTAATAAAAAGTTTTTTAAAATCTGTTACATGTTAGGAGTTAGATTAAACAGCTAACACATATCTAAAGATTCTGTAAGGTACCTGCATTATCAGCATTTAAATGGTTATTAAATATATCTAATGTGAAATGTTATCACTCAGACAAAAGTCACCATGTATCACCTAAAACTTGAAATAAAACCTTGACAAAACTAATAGTAGATTATCTTTACAGGTGAGAGGTATTGACTCTAGAATTTTAAGCTCACTGTCATTGAGTCTGCAAGGATGTTTATCCTTCCTTTGGTTAGTTAGTTAGTTGGTTGGTTGGTTGGCTTGTTTATAATGAAATTAAGCCAAATTGATTGCTGATGAAGGGGAAAATGCTATATGAAGCCCTAGATATGTTTCTATAGTTAATGGATAAGGCTAGCTTCCCAGACACACAAGCAGCACAGACATTTGTAAATCTCATTTGTGACATTAATAAATATTCATATCAGTCATGATGTTTGTATTCAACCCACTTGTCAATCTTTAGGCAGCATATCTCCTCAATTTTTATCTAAGAACTAGGCTCACTTTGTAGCCAAACTGGCCTTGAGGTCAATGGGCAGGCCAAGCTTCTTTTGAACTCAGATCCTGCATGCCTTAGCTTTCCAAGGGCTAAGATTGCAGGTGCCTACCATTGTCTGTCTGCCTACTAATTCTGATGTTTCTTCCAAGAAGTAGTGTCTTATATTACAATTTGTTTCTAAACAAGCTAACCTATGTGTTGAAATGAGTCTGCAATTCTAAACTATGCTGTGGAATACTTTTGTATTGATTATTTATCATAAATTTGTCCCATGTCTGACTTTTTTAAAAAAAGGAAATATAAATAGTTTTACTAATGAATCTCATTAAAACTGAAATCAATTACTGACAGTATTGCTGGTTCCCAGACCTGGTGCTGAAGGAAGCAGAGGATGAGATGGAAACTTCATTTGTAGCATGAAGCTACACCTCACAAAGCCTTTGATTTCATGCATACAGGAGTTAAAGAGCATGCAAACATTTCTACTTTGGGATATGTGTTCACACAGAGATTCTCTAGTTCCTGGATCATTGGATTTGCATTTCAAAGATTGCTGTCACTCTGGAATAGTCTGTTGCTCTTACAAGTAAGTACTGATATTTATCTCCACAGAGTCCCTTAAGTAAAGAGCTAGACATGATATTAAAATAAATTAGAGTGCTCAGCTTGCCACAGAGGAAAGATTAGCAGCCAGAAAGAACCCTGCTGCTCTTTCGTTTGTGCTAAACCTCTTTGTGCTGTTTCATTCCGAGGCATGCTTAATCAGAGTTTAATCTTGTACATGCTGAGGGGCATGCATCACCCACAGGATCACCAGTCGGCTGCAGTCATCCACTTCCCTAGATAGACAGCAATGGTGTAGAATTTGGGGCTACACGACCACACAGTGCTGACCTTGAGAGATCTGGGCTCCTCATTCTCTCATTGACCTGAAGTCTTTCTAAGTTGACAGCAGGCATTTAGCTTGTTCATTGTGCTTTTCCACTGAGAGAGAGAGAGAGAATGTATCCTAAAGAGTATACTCTGAATTTGATCTGAGAAGGACCAAAATGCAACTCTCTGATTTGCTGTGTTCCCAGGTCATTGAAAATACCAAATAAGTCTAAATGGTACAGGGTAGGTTGCCACTGTTACCAAATTCTTGAAGTGGACTGTGAACCCACTTTAATTCCATACTTTGGGAATACTTATCTTTTGCCAGGGAGAAAAATATATAGGAGTTTGAAAGAGAAAACTTAGGTAGGAAATTCATGTCCTTGAGGTCATATTGAAGCTGAATAAAAGTCTGTGAACCTCGCAGACTAGAAGTCAATCCCTACCTGTGGGATTGTCTGACTTGGACACAAAGAGGTGGCCAGAAAGCGCACGCTGCTGCCATTGTTTCCTGAACACCATTTTCATGTCCATCTGTCCTACAATGGGACAGATGGGAATTCTAAAGAGAATTCAGTGCTCTGAGATGCCCCTATGAAGCTCAATAAATACTACCCTGTGTGGGTAAAAGGAACAACTGGAATTACATGTCATATAACTGAATTCTAAAGCTGATTTTTAAAAAATTCTCCTTGAAGGAATCCAGCTTTGTAGCACTCAGTGGCTCTATGATGCTGCCCCTGAGATCATTCTGTCAGCCTTCTGTATATAGACTTGCTGTCATCTCTCACAAAGGAGGAGAGTGTGGCTTCACAACTCAGCAGCTAAGGTGAGGATGACTCCAGGAGATTCTGAGACTGTCTGCTGGGTATGGACAAGAGAGAAAAGTAA
>OU015743.1:25228628-25238690 GCA_907169655.1 Acomys percivali | reverse complement strand
TGAATGAGGTAGGATTGGAAAGAATTCTTAGCGCTCTTCAAATATTGGAAAAATCTCTCAAGCCTACCTACTTCTTTTGAAGCCAAAATTTCTCCACGGATATATTAATGTATTTGACTCAACACTTTATTCACCGCTAACCTCTGAACATCTAAATCAGGGTGAACCACACTGATCAAAATGATGATGGTTCTTTATTGGCAGGGAACTGTCTGAATCCTCAAAAACCAATTGTTTCTAAATATATTTATTAAATTTATATTTTATATGAATTCCTTAAAGCTAATGATTTTTGTAGGCAAGATGATTACATTTGTTAAAATGAGAACACTGAATTAGTTAGTATTTCACTTTTCAGGTACACACAATAATGTAAAATAATTACTAAATGGTGTTTCAAGATTTACAAATCTAGCTAGACATTTGTAATCAAGCATATGTGGGTTTCACAAATAGAGAATAATTCTTCATTTGACGAATTACATGTAGAAAAATATATATTCTACCTTTTGAGATTGAAATAACTTTACATTAATGTTTATTTCATATTTCAAGGGAGGGTGTTCTTGGAAGGAAAGCCAGTGATGAGAGTAAATGTTTGAACATGTTCCTGACAAATTACACCGTTAGTTGCAGTGCCACAGCAGATGATGGCGTTTTTAATAGAAATATTTCTGTCATGACCTATTTTAGGCTGGCAATATTTTAGCAGCCAGCTTTTTAAAAAATGACAAAAAAACTTAAGTAATCAGTCTCATGAGGCAGGATGAGCTAACACTAGCATATCACAGTTTCTTCTGATACCCTGGAGAATCATCAGAAGGAAAGAATGACAAATGTAATAGAGGAATGCTTGTCTCAAGGAAAATAAATGTAAAACTATCTCTGTCATCTTCTCATTTGGAAAGCTACTAACCAGAACTCCCGGCATACTCAGGTAATCAAGTTTATTCCTTCTCAAGTCTCTGATGGAGTTGAAGACCAGGTAGCTTAGTTTTACAATGAAGCTTAGTTGTTTAGGGATTAAGATGTTTTTAGGTATAGATAGATATTTTAAGTTGGTAATGACAAGATGTGATGGAGATTGATTTACATTCAGAATTTTAGATGCAACAAGATAGGCTGTCAAATACAAATAGCCAAAACACCAAGAATGTAAAATTTATATGAGTCCTGATTGTGCCATTGTTCTTCTTGATATAGGTAGTTTATTGTATATATGTGGAATAATATAAATGTATATATAAAAAAATAAAATAAATAAGCTTAGTTGGTTAGGGATTAAGATTTTTTTAGATTTAGATAGATGTTTTAAGTTAGTAGAGATGAGATATGATAGATAGTGATTTTCACTTAAAATTTTAGACTCAACAAGATAAGAAAGATGTTTACTTCAAGTTTGCCAAATACAAATACCAAATCACTATTAATATAACTTTATATAATTCCTGATTGTTTCGTGGTTCTTCCTGCTGTATGTAGCTTGTTTCATTTATGTGTAATAATATGAATGTATATGTTAAATAAAGAAACATAATAAAAATGGGGAAAAAAAGAATTGATGGGGAAACACTCATCAATTCAGGATTTTATCAATTTCTTTTAGTCTCAATTGTAGAAATTTAGAGCAACATGAAAAACTAAACAAAACCACTCAGAGCTAAGAAGCTCCTTTGATTTAATGCAGGTATAAAGTCAACTTAGAAGGAAGGACCCTGGCTGTCCTCCACTTTCTATTTATTCTTGGGATTAGAGGAGCCCAAACTACCACAAAGATGCTGTGTGCACTGGGAGGGAGCTTCAGAACTAAGCCAAAGCCTTAGCTCTTGTTCCACTGTACCAGCCATTGATTCCCTTCACCCTCTGTCAACCACTCAGTCTAAGATCAAACATGACTTGCTCATTTTAAGCATCCTTTTAGTTCGATTTCATTTCAAGTAGCAAAAGAATTCAGGCTTCTTTGTTCAGCAAAGTCAGGTTTAAAATGTTATTTTGCTTTTTGGGATGAAATGACTTGCATCACTGAATCTCACACTGTGTTTGATTGCTTTGTTTTCCTTTTCTCAGTTCTTTGTTTTTGTTTTTGTTTTTTTGTTTGTTTGTTTGTTTGTTTGATTGGTTGGTTTTCTCCATCTAGCACTGGCTGTTCTGTACTTGCTTTGTAGACCAGGCTGGCCTCGAACTCACAGATATCTGCCTGCCTCTGCCTCCCTGAGTGCTGGAATTAAAGGCATGCACCACTGTGCCCAGCATTTTTTCAGTTATTGACCATGGAGTTTCCATCCCTTTCTTCACAGGCCATGGAAACTGAGACAAAGAAAGATTTGCTCACTCTAGCAATTACCTGTGTGCAATAACAAATAGTCAAGAACGTTCTTTGTAGCAAATCCATGGAGAAAGGTCCTTTAAGTATGACTAGGAAGTAGTTTGCCCTAAGAGGCACAAGACTTTCTTCGTTTTGTAAAGTGGTCACCCATGGGGAAAGTAAGCTTTTGTTTTTATTTGTTTTGCATAATTTAAACACTTTCTTCAAAGAAGTTCAATGGCTTAGGTGATTTCTGCTGTACAGAAGTCTAATGAGGTTGGGGGCAAAGATATTTAAGAAATTCAATATACAGTGGCTATAAAATGTGCATTTTCATGAATAACTTTAAACTGAAAATTCAGGAGTTCAGAACTTTATTTTTCTGAGTTTATTCAGAGATCATTGGCATCCCAATGTTGTACAAGTTCAAAACTGTTCTGAAATCTTCTTTGAACTGTTTAATTCAATTTTCCAGATAAGCAGTTTGCTACTGTTTCTGCCATGGGCACATAAAACAAAGGCTTCTGTGTCTTTCATATTCAGCAGTATTTGGGATAAGAGAGAGCCAGGAATCACAGAAGCATGATTTTTCTTAATTGTATACTCCAGGACTGTATATACAAGCAAGAATACATTATAATGAAGACTTATATGCATAAAGGAATCTTTAAAAGGAAATACATAGACAGTGTACAGTGCAAGACATCCTTATCAGAAAATATTGATATATGTTTGGCTATACCTAGAAATATATATGTATGTATATGATATAATACCTATTATATTTATTAATATTTATATTATATTTATTAATATTTATATTATATTGATATGTTATAATTATATTGATATATTGGTTATAAGAACTTATATTTATTTATACAATGTTTAATATATTTACTGGTCTTTTTTTCTGAGAGTTTTTTTCTGGTATGAATTTCTGGAATGAATTCTTGCATTATGAAACCTGGAATGAATTCAAATTAACCACAATCGACTCATCATGATTATTTGCCTTGGGGCCATTATCTCAAGTATAAGCTGTAATCGAAACTACTCCAATATTTGGGAAACTGGCCTTTCCTTTCAGCAGTTTGGTGAAGAGATGCTATTTAACTTTCCAAAAATACAAAGCAAGGAAGCTGGCCCCTGTCAACTTCCTTCATGTGTTAGGAAAGGTGAGACTTGAAGAGGAAGATGAAGCAGACATGGAGAGGAGGTGAAGACAAAGCTTCTTTCATGGCCCAAATTTGCATGCCAATCTCTAGTTTGTGGTGCTGCTTTGAAAATGGTAGAGACTTGGGAAGGTGGGTCCTGGCTGGCAGAAGTAGGTCCCTAGGGTAGATCTTTGGAGATTATTTGCCCTTTGCTCTGGTCCACACTCAGTACTCCCTTGTCTGCTGTCAGCATGTGAAAAGCCTGGGCTGCAAGCTCCAGTCACAATGGATCCCCGACACCTTGCATTGGTGGACCAAGACTCCTGAGAATAAAGCCAAGACAAACATGTCTCTTCCTTTGTGCCTGTCAGGTACCTGGCTACAAGCTGACTTAACTAACAGAAAGCAAGCTCAGACTCTGAGTGATTGCTCTGAATGCCTGGATCAAACCACCAGGAAGCCAGTCTTCATAGAACACAATCGCATTGATAAGGTAAGGAATGGCACACGCTTCAAAAGACACTCAGCACTGGACTTTCAACACAGTGAGTTGGAAGTGGGAATAGGTTATAATTTTCAAAGGTAAGAGTCGGCGACGTATTCCTAACCTCGCCCTTAATCACTTAAACACACTTACTCTTTCAAAATTTTGCCCTTCAATTCAACTAATTTTCATTTTTATTCATTTTTTATCCAATCCTTAGTAGTTTAAATTACTTCAATTACCTTTAATTCAGTTTTCAGAATATTAGAGCTACAATGACTGTTCATTTCTTCTCTTCCTGTTCAGTTTAACTCTGTAGTATTTTAAGAATAATTAGAAGTATGTAATATATATATATATATATATATATATATATATATATATTGTAGAGTTTCCCAAATGATGGACAAAGATGAGTCAAATGAAAAGGCCAAATGAAGATATAGGCAATCCTTGGCCAATCAAGAAAGAGAAATCACCTTGATCGTGGACTTCAAGCCTCTAGCACAAAGGAAAAAAAAATGTATTTCTGCCATCTGCCCCAGTTCTGTGGTATTCTGTTGAGGGAGCCCTAGGAAAGTACAGCACACGGAAACTCCAGGTAACAACAGTAAAGGAGACTGAACTGTGAGTTTCCTTTATCTAAGAAGTCCATAGGAACACAAGTCAGGTTGCTAGAGGAGTAGTCAGGGATCCAGCCTGCACCTCACTGTTCCACCCTCTGTGGACTTTATTCTCATCTACATTGTGAAATGAAAGCTGTAGTGGAGACCCTGCCCCTGCAGCAGCAGGAGAGAGAGAAGACAATTTATGTGCACCCCTTCAGGTAATGAAATCCCCTGAATTTAAGCAAAATATTGCATATTTCATTAACCACAACAAAACAAAGGGATACCTTTATTTGCAAAACCTTGAAATTTAACATTTTAGCTAATAGCAAGTTATTTCAGCTAAAAAATTAATGTTATTTTTCCAAAGAACTCATGAAAGACTTTTTAATATTACATTTATAACATCCTTTATTATAAAAATGATTCCATTTAAAAGTCCAAATTAACAAATGATTCTTATAAATTGCATATGGTGTTGACCTAAGATTGATCAGAACACTTGAGCTGGGTCTGTGAATCAGATGGCAAACACTGATCCTGTCCCTGGCTGCAACAGGACCATATTTCCTTCCTTCCTTCCTTCCTTCCTTCCTTCCTTCCTTCCTTCCTTCCTTCCTCTCTTTCTTTCTTTCTCCTCCTCTTCTTCTTCTTCTTCTTCTTCTTATTATTATTATTATTATTATTATTATTACTATTATTATTGTTTTTTGGCTTTTTGAGAAAAGATTTTTGTGTAGCCTTAGCTGTCCTGGAACTCCCTTTGTAGACCAGACTGACCTTGAACTCACAGAGATCTGCCTGCCTCTGCCTCTCGAGTGCTGGGATTAAAGGTGTGTGCCACTGAGCCCAGCTAGCAGGACCATATTTTATTAGCAAGGAAATAACCTCACACCTGTAACTATATAAGACGAGAGTAACTGCAACTTCTGCAATTTAGCTCTACTTAATAAAGCATCCACCCCAAAGCTCCAGTGCTCCAAAACAAATCATCGAAAATGTTTCATGCTACCATAATTTAATATTATGTAAGAGAAACATAAGAGCATGAAAAAACAATCTAAGGGGTTTTTTGTTACTAAAGACAATCTGGATATATTTTTAGACAATCATTATATACAAATCATTAATATGTTTTAATCATCATCTGTCAAATTTTTAGAAAAGACTCCAAATCACCAAAAAAAAAAAAACCCATTATACATTTTAAAATTATTTAAACCTGTAATGAAAAAAATATGTCAATGTATACTTTGGCATGTAATTAATTGATTAATAAAGAATCAACTTAATTAATAATTAAAAATGCTTGGGTATTTAGCTTTTCAAAACTACTTTTTCATTCATAAATTATTTATATTACACAACAAGCCACTGCAGACCTAGTGACATTTAACAAAAAATTAATTATAGTTCTGGGTTTTATGGATCAAGAATTGGAGTAATAACAGAAGAAAAATTGTCTTGGGTGCCTTAGCTAGGAAGAGTCAAAGGCTGAGTATAAATGAAGTGGCCGTGTGGATGTGGTGGTATCTTCATTCATATATGAGGATATTAATCACATGTCACACAGTTACAGGTGTGAGCTTATGTTCCTGGTATTCCCGAAGGCTTTCAAGTAAAGCATCTTCATATGATTTCTGGGTTTTGCTATTACTCTCAGTGAGTAATTTGAACTTACTACAGTATGACAAGCAGTTACAGAGACAAGCCTCCTAGAGCAGCAAAGCCCAACGACATAGCATTTTGAGCATTGTGCCTCATCTTCAGAAATCACACTTTCCTTTCTTCTACAGTGCATTAGGTAAGAAAATAACAAAATCCTGCAGGTTCAGGAAAATAAGATATATAGAAACCTACCCTTTTGTGTCAGTCCCATTGTAAGAGCTTCAGGTTGAGTAGAGATGTACATGGTGTGGCCATCCTCTGAAAATACAGATTGCTATAATCCTTTCTATGAGCACACATTCACAATGTGTGTGTGTGTGTGTGTGTGTGTGTGTTCTTTCCAAATGTATTTAGTGTCTCTATTATCTCTTGACATGTCCCCAAGATTCATCTGATTATGACATTACCTTGAAATCTGCCTACATTTCTTTATTATGGAAGATATTGTTCATTGTGGTTTCTCAGATTCAGCACTTAGGTGTCCAGTTTCCTGATCCTAGTATTTGCTAACAAAATATGCCTGTGAATGAAGTCAGCATCCACTCTGCCTGACTCCAACTTGAAGCACATGATATGACATACGTAGAAGAACCACTAAAGACACTGCCATTAAAATGAAAACTGTTTTAAGTTTCTCTCCATTTCATTTGAGATTGGCTATAGGCTTGCTGTATATTGCCTTTACTATGTTTAGGTATGTGCCTGTATCCCCTATCTCTCTAAGGCTTTTAACATGAAAGGGTTTTGGATTTTGTCAAATGCATTATTGACATCTAAGGAGATGATCATGTGTGTGTGTGTTTCTTTCAGTTTGTTTATATGGTTGATTACATTGATGAATTTCCATATATTGAACCACCCCTGCATGCCTGGGATGAAGCCTACTTGATCATGGTGGATGAGATATTTTTGTGTGATCTTGGATTCGATCAAGGCCTATAGATTTGGACTCAGGAGGCCCTGCAGAAACTGTTGCACCAACCAAGGACAAAACATGCAGAGAACCTAGACCCCCTGTTCAGATGTAGCCAATGGACAGCTGATTCTCCACATGGGAGAAGGGACTGCTGCTGAACCTCTGACATGCGTCTGGTGCCCAAGATTTGCTCACTGCCCCTTGGCAAGATAGCCTTAAGTGCACACAAAGGAAGGGGGTGCAGGCTATCTTGATGATACTCAATAGGCATTGTCTACAGTGGGATAGGAGTCCCCCATCAGTGGTCTATGGGAGGAGATTAGGGTAGAAGAGGGAGGAAGAGTGGGAATGGAAAGATAAGAGCAAGAGGATAACAATCAGGATGTAATGTGAATAAATTATAATAAATAAAATATATATTAAAATAAATAAACATAAAAATATTTTTTAAAATGAAAATTATGAGACAACAGCTTCTTTAGAATGCATCTGGGAACATGTTGCAAATTTAGCAACTGGAATTCAAGCTTAGTTCTTAGGGATTCTGGATTCTTGCTCTGGGATCTTGTCTTCAAATAGCAAGCCAAACTTTCTTTGTCACAAAGAAGCCCATGACGGATTGCTGCTGAGTGATTTCCTCAGCCAGCTTTTATTTTAGTTTAGTGAGAAGATGCTATGACCTCTGAATTTCAAAGCCTCATTGCTTTAAATCCAAATCAACATGGTTATTTTAAAATTATTTGAGTTCCTACATAGCAAGTGATAATCAATTCTGCTTCAAAATAGGAATAGCCACAGCTTCCTTATACCTAAAATTTTCTCTAACTTAGATTTCTGCTGACATTAAACTAATGTTTTTTTTTTATGTCTTATTATTTAAGGAATAGATCTGAGTGCCCTAACAGATGATTCATTCTTACTAAAACATCTTTTGATTGTCTGAAAGTTTGTCAGAGCACCAGCCAACTTTTAATTGTTTTCATTAAATTTGGGCTCAACTGAACTTAAAGCCTGTTCAAAAGTAGAGAAATCACACCTGGGACTGGAAACCTAAGCATCTATGGCTAGTGAAGTCATGAATCTGAGTGGAAAACAGCATAATCATCAACTGCCTTCTAAATACGCATATGTGTACCCAAAGATAACTGCAGCTCTCACTTCTCATCAAAGACATTTCCCATTGCAGCAGACAGAAGCCATCATAGAAATCCACAACCGTTCAAAGGAGCAGAGAAAAAAAAAACCTATTGGTGGGGTGCCCAGAATCAAAGGACACCCGGGCAACACGATACCTGGATCTAAGGCTCAGAGAATATCTCAGATGAGGGGGCAGATGTATTGGAAGAGACAGAGGACTGGGAAGTCTGATGTAAGATCGAGTCTTCCATAAATTAAAGGGGAGCAACACTCATAATACCTCATCAATATGACTGCCCAAATGAGACCCGAACAAAAACACCACCAACGGACATGTTAAGACAGAAGGGGGAAATAGCTCAGGGCTCCACTCCTAGACAAAGAACTGCAGGAAACTAAGCAATGCCAAAGAAGGATTGTAGTAAGAATTTTGGTTTCTTTAAAAAAAAAAAAACAGTTATGTGACCATGGTTTTGTTTTAATCCCAGGTTTGGGATATGGGGATGCTTCAGATTGTCCATGGCAGCCGACTATGACTTGCCTCATGCTCTGGCAGGGGTGTGATTCTGCCACCTGAAGATAGTTTACATTTTGAATGCTGAGGATTCTTGAGAGGGTATAAAAACTGTCGGAGCCCCAAGAAAAGCAACAGATGCTGTTCTCCCTGCTGCTGCTACTGCCCATGCTGCTGCTGGTTCCCACTGCTGCTTTTGCTCGCTGCTCTTTACATTTCCTGTTTGTTGGGTTGCTGAATTGCTGGATTGCTGGATTGCTGGATTGCTGGTTGCTGGATTGCTGGTTGCTGGATTGCTGGGTTGCTGGATTGCTGGATTGCTGAATTGCTGGATTGCTGGTTGCTGGATTGCTGGATTGCTGAATTGCTGGATTGCTGGATTGCTGGTTGCTGGATTGCTGGTTGCTGATTGGAGATATCCTGACAATGAAGATTGGACTTGCCCCAAGAACTCAATGCCCTTAATCAGCAGGAAGTAGCCTAAAGATATTAATTCCCCCTTTCCCCTCTAACTTTTCTCTCCTACGTAGTGTTGGGAAGTTGAAAGGGATTGGAGTGAGGAATGGTAGGAAATAGGTCATAATAACTCATTTTCACTGACATCACAGTTCCTACAGCTATGTCTCAGAATTGTTATGATAATAATCAAAAGAAAAGAATATCAATTTGAAAGTAGAGGAGCATGTGAGGGGTTGGTGTGAGGGTAGTTGGGAGATGTTGAAGGGATGAAAGTAAGAGATTTTTAAAAATTTGAAACTTTTGCCTATAGTAAGACCATACCATGTCTCTCATTCATCATGTGGCAACTCTGTTTCCTGTCCTTGGAACTTATCAACTACTGAAAGAAGAACAGCTAAACCTTACATGTTGTAACTTTCAAGTCTACATCATGCAATGGCTGCACAGTTCTATCTTGCTTTCTTGGGACATTCACAATTGGAATCTAGCTGCCAGGCAGACAAGAAGGCAAAGCAGTAGTCATGGAAACATTAAGTTGGTGATGTCTGCATGTAATCTTGTACCTCAAGCAAATTGGGATGAAGGAACTATGACATCAGTGGAAATGAATGATAAAGACTCATTAAAACCATTATTGGAAAATGGTTCTTTTATATAAGAAAACAAAATTTCTAAGGGAACATATGATAAAGCATGTAATTATATAAGGGGAAGTGTGCAATTATCTCCAATGTACAAATGAATGAAGGAATAAGTCTCCCTCTCTCTCTCTCTCTCTCTCTCTCTCTCTCTCTCTCTCTCTCTCTCTCTCTCT
>OU015743.1:25204048-25224670 GCA_907169655.1 Acomys percivali | reverse complement strand
AGAAGAAGAAGAAGAAGAAGAAGAAGAAGAAGAAGAAGAAGAAGAAGGATGGAGCTCCCTCTGGAGAGATAGCCCAGCAGTGAAGAGCAAACACTGGTCTTGTAGAGAATCCAAGTTCGGTCTTCAGCACACATGTTGGAAGCTTACAGAATCCCACACCTTTGACCTGAAGTAATGTGCACTTACAAACACACACACACACACACCTTAGAACAAAAAAAACCTAAATCTGAAAATAATATTTAAAAGAGAAATATAATAAGCAGACACATTCATACCCAGTGATACCCAGATGTGTTCTGGGCATCTGAACTCAAGAACTCATGCTTGCACAGCAAGCCTTTTCCTCACTGTGCAAGCTCTCCGGCCCCTGGGATACTTCTAACATGTAAAGATAACTTGGCTTTTAACAGTAGTTTAGTCAAACAATCCTTTCCCAGATAATCACATTATCTTGTTGTTTGTTCTCCAGCGAATAGAGGTGACCTTCATTCACATTGTATTGAGGGGTGACTCTGCAGATTTGATTGTTCATTGCTGAACAGATTCTGGTAGTGTCATCACTATGACCTGTTACTGGCCTCCTGTTTTGTAAAGGCTAAAGAAAAGGTCACATTGTCTTCTATCTGTAGACTGTTTAACAGGTGTTTAAGAGGTATAACTCACTGCTGATTGGCTGTTATAAAGATGTGATAGCCAATAGCTGGGCAGGAGGTGGAAGGTGGGACTTTCCGGTACAGAGAAAGGGACTCTAGGAAGAAAGAGGGAAGTCTTTTTGCCAGAGACCGGGGAGGAGACGGATGTGACTACAGGCTTGGGAGGTATAGCTAGCCAGGTGGCCCAGTAGGGCTAGATGGTCGAGTTAACTTAGTTGAGCTTGTTGAGAGTCTGCCCAACTAAGGCCTAAGCTTTAGGTAAATGGTCTTGGTGTCTTTATTTTTATGGGTGGTAGATCACCAGGGTCTTGTAACACCAGCTGTTTCTTAAATATAATCATATAGTTGTGAGACAGTTAAGAAGATCACGTTTTGAGTCGATGGAGAAATAGAACCAGAGAAGTGTCTAACATACGGACCAACATTACATAGTGCCTGATCTCTTAGCAAACCTGCTTACCTCCAAGCTGGTTCCGAGTAACTGGGCCCTCTATTAAGAGAACTGCAAACACAGTCATTTCTGCCAAACTAGTCTTTGTCACATGGAAGTTGTACAAAATTTTCTTACTCAATAAAACACCACAATAATAGCTGTCGTTTGAATTTCTTAATGAAGAAACGATTAGCAGTATCTTTCTCTTCCCATCTTGTCCTTCCAAAAAAGAGTTGTAGGGCCTGAAGACATATTTCAGGAATGGGAATCCATTACATATTCAAGAGAGATGTAGTAATTGAGATGGGACAACTAGATAACCAGATGAAACCCATCTGCTCCAGATGGGTTATTTATATTTAGACCCTACATAACTGTTTTAAAAGAAAGACAGTTGTGTGTAGTAACTACATGAGGCTTTCTGTATACATATTTTGGTTTATGTTAATATTTCATGACATGTAAATATTTAAACACTGAAAAACACATTAATATTTAGAAAAATCAGCATTTTGGTATTATATATTCAGTTATATTACAGAAATATTATAACCATGTGCATCCTGGAGTGATCCAAGATGAAATTTTTTATCACTTTCTTTATATTTTGTGCTTTATTCATTACTCATTTATAAAGAGATATTCCCCTGCTATTCATCAGATTTAAGTTATAAAAATTAATATTATGTTATATTAAATCTAAAATATCTTTATCTTAGGAGCAGAAAGATTATTATATGTTTAATTTATAGCTATGCTAGTTGCTTATAATATTTCTCTTGACTCACTCCCATTTCCAAGTGACATGTAAGTTCTATGAAGAAGATATTTGATTTGCTTTCACTTTCCACTAATCTACCAAGTGCTTCAAAGAGTCTTTCTGGAAAGAAATGAAACACAATGTTCGTCTTGAGCCAGGTAACAAGTCGTACAAGAGTGAAGAGGCGAGGCTTTGTGTGACAGCAAAGTACTTATGTGATTACCTCAATGACTGGTGTCAGTGTGTGCTCTGCATGAAGCCCTGTAGGTGGCTTGAGGATGGGCACTTGACATGGACAATTATCTTTGTCCAGTGTCTATTCACTATCACCCAGCATTTCACAGAAACACAGGGTTTTATATCCTAAAATTCCCACTCATAACCCTATTGTCTCAAAATCATGATGGAAACTAAATACTGTGGAGGAGACAGCTAAGCTCTCAGATTCACCCATATTTCCTTTTCTGTCCTGGTTAATCTTCTTTATCCCTCTCAGGACTCTTACTCTAACCTACCATAGTTCATCTCTGGTTTTATACTTTTGTCTATCTACTTTGTTTGCTGTCTCTAATAATGCAAAAAGCATAACTTTAAAAAAAATAAGAGATGTGAATATGACCAATTGTGATGAAACATGGAGGCAAGAGAGTCTGGGGCTAGAGGTCCACATGGGCTACTTGATGTCATGTCTCAAAGATAAATGAACGGATTAGTAAGTAAAAACTAGAAATTGGTTTATGTTATATTTTGATTTTAAGTATATAACTTTTTCTTCCTACAAATTATCATATGATGAAAGTCTGCATTCATTTATACTATATAAATGAGATTATTTCTCCAGGAAGGTATGCATTTCACATGTATTTGTGTAGGTTAGTATGCATATTTGTGTCCAATGTTTTGTGATGTTTTAACAGGTGGGATCTTTAAGATGTGATTGGTTCATGAGGACTCTGTCTTGAATGGATTAATTTATTCATGGATTAATGAGTTAATGGTCTACCCTGGGTAGCTAAAAGCCATAATGTTTTTGCCTTTTAGTGTACAGCTCTTTTCAAGTGATACCCTATGACACTTTGAGGGGTTTTTTTTTGAGTTGCCACCAAAAGAAGTTCTTTGACAGATATGACCTTGTGACAGTGGACCTCCCAGCCTCCAGAACTGTGAACTAATTGAATCTTTATAACTTAGCTAGTCTGTGATAATGGATGTTAAATTATTGTTTCCAAAATTGTACTGCCTGTCAATAAAACTTAAGTTTATATTTTTTTTAAACTTCAGGAACAGCTACTATTAAAATGGATGTGAAGAGGTTGTGTCTGAAGCCCACCTTGAGACACATTAATATAAGTGTTTATTAGATGTGTAGTGGAGATGAGAGTATTTAGTTAAGAGCTACCAATTTAGAGTTTGAAGGTGAAATCCAATTTGTAGGAAACCCATCGTGTTAGCTAGATGAGAGCATCAAAGAAGAAAGGAAATACAGAAAAGCATCAAGTGTAAAATATGATCCCAGAAATACATCAATACTCAAAGATCAGAAACATCAAAGAGACAGAGCAGGGTGTGAAAGAGGAGGTGGAGAATTAAGAACTGTTCCTGTAAATTGTAGGAGGCACAGAACCCTTGTGTTCAAAGACAGGCCCTAGGGAACCCCAAAAATGTTAGCAGATAGGAACCCTTAACCCCAGGGAATCAAGCACAGTGGCCCTCAAAACCACTCACACTGTCTAAAGTTTATAAATCCTTGATTTCACATGAATTAAACGTGCTACCATCAGCTTCTTACCATGACCGGCTGAGAGCCATCACCCCTGAAGAACTGCCACTGGAGTGTTGGGCTTGGCTGCCAGTCAGGAAGCCACCCACCCAGCCACCTTGAGCTGACACTGACACATTTTTATAGTGCTAGACACTAATTTTCTCCAAAATGCCTACTAACATACCATGTGAGTTCTCATTAAGCTTCTACTGAATGTAAAATGGCATATCTATTGCTTTATATTATTTCATGTTAAAGCTTAACAATTCTATAACCCAGTCTTCTTAAACAGCAAATGTGTGGTAACGCCCTCCCTCTGCTATTTGGAAATGAAAAAAAAATCATATATGGTGTTTTTGCATAACTAGCTCTTAACTTTCAAAGTGCCAAAAGAATCTTGCTTTGCATTTCCTGGAGGTACAAGCATCTTAGGACATATCAATTTGCTTGAATTTATGTGTATCTCCCAACCCAGGAAAAAATTCAACAACAGCTCCCATACCGTTTGCAAAATCACCTACTTTTTCATGCCAAACATTCCTACTTGAAAAAAAAATTCAGAAGACATTTCTATAATGCCTTAGTGGCATTATAATGTAATACAATCTTTTCTTTGGTCATACTTAAGTTATTATGGAAGATACCTTGAGTTGTGTTCACATGATCTGAATAACAAGACAATGATAACAAGCTAGTAATAACAACCACCTTTTCCCTTCATACAGGAACAGTCTCAGTAACTTCTCTCTTTGCTGTCAGTGGTTGTATCTATGCTTTTTGTCTAAAAACTTCTGTAAGGATTTTTCTTATTGCTGTGGCTGGCTCTGTAGTTTCTCTTGCTGTGTGTTATTTCACTGAGATTATAGAAAAAAATTCAATTTGTCAAAGGTGAAGGCATAGCTTTTGTATTTTTGTGTTTGATGTATGGAGATGCATGTACATGAATATTTATATTATACTTACAAATCTTACGATAAAGTGAAGCAAATAGTTTTGAAAAACCAAACATTCCCTCAGTGGGAATGAAAAAGACAGTCCACATTACTCATTACATTAGTGAGCCAATATTTATGGTAACCTCAACATAAAATAGAAACAATAAAGAAATCATGGTGCACAATCATCATGATGAGTTTACTGAAAATCAATGTAATCAGTATAACAAGTGACAGGTGTACTATGAAAGAACAATAAAACTTTATATTTCATCTTTATTTATGAAATGTATTTTTCTTCTAGGTTCATTTAATTTGCTTCCACTAAGAATGACTCAATAAGAAACACCAAATGCACAGTAAATATGGGATAAATCACAAAAATTATCTCAAAATGAGCTATCATACAGATTCTTTAACCAGTTCTGTTATTGTTTTAATTAACTTGTTTACCTGTTTTAAATGTAAGAAAGACTGATACGAGATTGGTGAGGAAAAAATGTGCCCAAAGTTTCAATCAATCATTTATTTTCCTTAACACAAAGTAGAGTCTGTTAGAATAGTTTCAGTTAATGGTCTTTAAATTCTCTAATAAAAAATCAAAACACCTGGGGTCATGGAGGATGAGAATAGGAGGATTGTGTGAGGAGGGGAGATAGGGTTGAGGGAGGAGCTACAGGCAGAGCCACCTAGAATTAAGAGGCATTTGAGGGGTGGTATGGAAACCTAGTGCTTTGGAAACCTCCTAAAGTATATTAAGGCAATCCTAGTGAAGTCTCTAAATAATGAGGGAGATATGACCCGAACTGGCCATCTCTTGTCACTATATGAAGCTTCCAGTCCTAGCACTGGGAATTGAGCCGTCAAATGGAAATCCCCAAACAACTCAGGCTATTGCCAAAACAATAGCTTGCTCTCTACAAACTGACAACAAGGCCACATTGTTGAAGACAACACTCACAGAACTCATTGAACATGTAGAGGTCAACATGGTACTTACACAAAACTTTCACCTTCGTGTTCTAGTGTTTTTGGTACTCTGTAGGCTACCAAAAGAGAAATGTAACAACCCAGCCCCAAACCCTTTAATCTGCAATGATGTCTTTTGTGCAAAATATGCTTGGGCAGTGGTGGCACAAAGCGTGTGGGCATAACAAACCAATGTCTGATTTGACTTAAGGCCTACTCCATGATAAGGATCTCATACATGACACTGCTTGGGTGACCAAAACCCAGAAACTGTTCAGCCTGGAGATTTAGGATAAAACCAAATGCTACAGGTCAAACAACAACAAAAAAGTAGTGATGAAATAATTCCTAATGATATTCTGCTATACTGACAGATGAGTGCCTTATTCGGCCATTCAGCCATCATCAGAGAAGCTTCCTCCGAAGCACATGGGAACAAATACAGAGACACATAGCCAGTGTTCAAGGAGAGAGAGGAGGGGGAGGGAGACATAGAGACAGAGAGAGACACAGAGACACAGAGACAGAGAGAAAAAAGCTTTTGAACACACAGCTCTTAATGGGCTGTCTCCATCAAATCCCTCCCCTCAGAGCTCATGGAACCCCACAGAAAAGGAGGCAGAGACAGTGTGAGAGCGGGGTGGAATAGGGGACACCAGAAGAATGCCTAAATCACTCTAAACAACTGAGCCAAACTCATATGAGCACACAGAGACTGAAGCAGCAAGCACAGAGCTGACACAGGTCGGCTGGCACCAGGCTCTCTAGATATATATTTCACAATGTTTTTTATGGTATTCTGAATATGAGACTGAATGGGTCTCTGATTCTTGTGCCTTTTCTTGGACTTTTTTTTTAATTTTGTTGGCTTGCCTTGTCTAACTTCGATATGATAGTTTTTGCTTTGTGTTATATTTTATTTTGTCCTGTTCGGTTGTCATCTATGAAAACCATTTCTTTTCTAATGAGAGATGGGAAGAGAAGGTAGAAAGGAACTGGGAGGAGTGGAGAGAGGGGAAACTGTAGTCAGGATATATTGTATGAGAGAAGAATCTATTTTCAACCAAAGAGAATAAGATCAAATTACCTGAGGTTATAGCCAAGTAACTTATTGATAAGTGTGGGGGGGATATGCAACCTTCCGTCTCACCTCCCCTCTTCTTCTTTCCTTACTGAAAAAACAGACTGGTCTTTGAAATATTCCTATTCCTTTTATTGGCATGGGACATTGGTCACATGGTCTTAAGCCATGTATTGCTATAACATTACATCCTTTTCCTCTGCTTCTCCCACAGCCTTCCAGTAAGTGTCTGGTCCTGTCCATAAATCAGCAGCAATGTGCTACTCCTAAGAGATGCAGTACTTAGGCACCATATTGTATTATGAGAGCAAAGATCAAATGCACAAAATTAAACTCTTAATTGTTTAAATTAAATATTCACCTTAACATTTGAAATGAAACATAGCTCATATCATTTAAAACTATCCAAATTAGCCAATGCGGATGGTGTTATTAGTTCATCATGGGACAAATAAATGTAACTGCAAATGGTGTTCAAAAAGTACTGTCTGGTAATTTATTATAACAGCAATATGTTAAAAACAGGAATACCTTTAGTAATATGTTTAGATAGAAGTGAAAAAATACAATTTCCTTATGACTATAAAAGTGTATAAACAAAGAGCCAATGCATCTGTAAAATAGTACTCTAGTTCTGCACTGGCAAAGCAGCTCCATTAAAACAAATTTGTAGAGCTATCGAAGCATTCAATTCAATAGAGCCAGTCAAGTGTCATGTCCTGTTTCTATAAAACTTATCAATATATTTTATCTGGTATTATTCATAACCTTGTATTGAATGACTGAAGTAGTCATGTGCTCCCTGACAATCAGCTAAAAAACAACAACAACAAGCTTGCATTTACATTGACTCTGGGTGAGATAGGATCCAGTCATGAGGTCCTTTTATTTCAAATATAGTGAAACAAATGCCAGTCCCAAATCAGGAAGAAAAAACACCCAGTAAAATGCCATGGTGCCAGTGTCAACTCACCTGGGGACCTGAACATATAAAGACAGAGGTTGGTCATCTTGCTGTGATATGTGTACTTCAAATACAAAGGTGAAAAATGTGCACAGAACTGCAATGTTAGAGACATCTAATAAGATCACCTCTTCCACAGAAAAATAATAATATGCAATTATTGCCTGATACACAACATTCAATGTTCACAAGTAAAACATAAAGCCCAAAACATTAACACATAGAAGCCATTAATTAATAAAATTATCACATTACTCATCTGAATATTGCAACACTTATATTGCCATCTTCATAAGAAATTTAAAAGTTGACTAAATTCTTCATTAGAAACTGGTGTTAATTGTGTGTCCAGATTTTTATTTGTCAGGTTAGGTCCTATTTCTTGAAAATTCGCCCTGGGGGCCCTAGGAACACACTGTTCCAGCCTCTGGCCCATAGCCCTTCTAGCCTTCCCAAGGAGACTTGCCAGACCTGATGCCAAATCATCCAGCTTAGACCATCCCAACCCCAATATCCTGCTTTGGGAGCCTAACTGGGACATAGGCAACAGAGTTCCAGCCTCTGGCCTACAGCTCTAACTACCTTCTTGGTGAACCATGCAGGGACCTCAAGTACACACAGTTCCAGCTTCTGTCCTATGGCCTTACCCACATTACTGAGGAAGGCTGCCAGACCCCAGTAACACCTAGCCTCCATCCTAAGGCTCTACCCATCTTCTGTAGGAGTTATGTGGGCACCAGATACACCCAGCCAACACCAAGGACAACCAGATGGCTAAAGGCCAGAATAAGAACAAAACCAACAAGAGCCAGGGCAATATGGCACCACCAGAACCCAAAACATCCTGCTAAAACAAGCCCTGGATATCATAACACAATTGAAACACAGGAAAATGGCATTAAATCTATTCCAATGAAGATGATAGAGGCCTTAAAGTAGGAAACTAACAAAGCCCTTAAAGAAATACAGGGAAATACAATCAAACAGATAGAGACCTTTGAAAAGGAAACAAAAACCTTGAAGAAATAATTATATATATATATATATATATATAATCAAACATGTGAAGAAAATAGATAAATCTGTTCAAGATCTGAAAATGGAAATAGAAACACACACACACACACACACACACACACACACACACACACACACACTGAAGGAATCCTGGAGATTGAAAACTTAGGGAAGAGAACAGGAACTACAGGTGCAAACATCACCAACAGAACACAAGACAAGGAGGAGAGAATATCAGGTGTAGAAGATAAACAGAAGAAATCCATACATTTGTCAAAGTAAATCTTAAATTTAAAAAGATTCTGACACAAAACATCCCAGAAATCAGGAACACTATGAAAAGACAAAAATCTAAAACTAATAGGAATAGAAGAAGAAGATTAGCAGCTTCAAGGACCAGAAACTATGTTCAACAAAATCAAGAAAATTTCTCCAACCTAAAGAAAGAGATGCCTATAAGCACACAAGAGGCCCATAGAATACCAAATAGATTATACCAGAAAAGAAAATCCTCCAACCACGTAATAATCAACACATTAAATGTACAGAACAAAGAAAGAATATTAAAACCTTCAAGGGAAAAGGCCAAGTAACATATAAAAGCAAACTTATCAGAATTACACCTGACTTCTCAACAAAGACTCTAAATACCAGAAGGGCATGAGCAAATGTCTTACAGAGGCCACAGATGTCAGCCCAGACTACTATACAAAGCAAAAATTTTATCACCGTACATGAAGAAAACAAAATATTACCGGATAAAACCAAGCTTAAACAATATCTATGCACCAAGAAGAGACTTGATACCCTAGGAGCATATACAGGGGGAGGTAATCCCCCTCAGGAACAGTCATAGGGGAGGGGAATAAGGGGAAAATGGGAGGGAGGGGAGAATGGGAGGATACAAGGGATGGAATAACCATAGAGATGTAACAAGAATAAATTTTAAAAATTAAAAAAAAACAATATCTATGCACAAATCTAGCCCTAGAGAAAATATTAGAAGGAAAACTCCAACCCAAGCAGATTAACTATATCATGAAAACAGGAAATAAATAATTCCAGCCCAGAAAAAATCAAAATAAAGGAAGCACACAGACAGACAGACAGATACACACACACACACACATACACACACACACACACACACACCATCACCTACAACAACAGCAACATCAAAATAGCATGAACTAAGAGTCATTGATAATTAATATCTCAACACCAATGGACTTAATTCCCCAATAAAATGACACAGGCTAACAGAATGGATGCATAAACAGGACTCATCAGACTGGTGCATAGAAGAAACACACCTCAGCAACAAAGAGAGTTCAGAGTAACTGGCTGGAAAAGAGTTTTCCAAGCAAATGGACACAAGAGGCAAGCTGTGGTGAAGCCATTCTAATATCTAACAAACTAGACATCCAACCAAAATTAATCAAAAGAGATGGGAAAGGACACTTCATACTCATCAAAAGAAAAATCCACCGGAGAGCATTACAATTCTGAACATTTATGCCTCAATGCAAGGGCAGTCACGTTTGAAAAGAAACATTACTAAAGCTTAATCCACACATCAAACCCCACACATTAATAGTGGGAGATTTCAGCACCCTATTCTCACCAATGGACAGGACAGGTGATCCAGACAGAAACTAAACAGAGAAATAATAACACTAACAGATGTCATGAATCAAATAGACATAACAGAAGCAAATACAACCATGAAGAGTTGATTACAAGAAATAGTCAAACTCAGGGCTAAAATCAATAAATTAGAAACAGAGAGAACAATACAAAGAATCAAAAAGCTGGTTCTTTGAGAAAATCAACACCATAGACAAACCCTTAGCCAACTAACTAAAAGACAGACAGACACTATCCAGATCAACTAAATCAGTAATGAAAAGGGAAACATTAAAACAGACACTGAGAAAACCCAAAGATTTATTAGATCTTACTTCAACAGCCGACATGCCACAAAATTAAATATCTAAAGGAAATGGACAAATTTCATGATAGATTCCACTTGTAAAAGTTAAATTAAGATCAGGTAAACAATTTAAATAATCCTATAACACCTAAAGGAATAGAAGCAGTCATTAACCCCCCCCAATTCCCCCCCAAAAAAAGCTCAGGGCCAAATGGTTTCAATGCAGAATTCTACCATACTTTCAAATAAGAGCTAATACAAATACTCCTCAAACTATTCCACATAATAGAAATAAAAAAAAAAAGATTGCCAAACTTGTTCTATGAGGCTGATACCTAAACTATGCAAAGACTCAACAGAGAAAGATAATTTCAGACCAAGATCTCTCATGAACATTGATATGAAAAGACTAAATTATATACTTGCAAACTGAATCTAAGAATATATAAAAAAAATCATAACCCATCATAATCAAGTAGGCTTCATCCCAGAGATGTGAGAGTGGTTTAATATACAAAATTCCATCAATGTAATCCACTGACAGGATCACCTCATTAGATACTGAAAAATCCTTTGACAAAACTAGTACAACTTCATGATAAATGTCTCGGAGAGATCAGGGATACTTGGCAAACACCTAAACATAATAAAGTCAACATACAACAGCCCTATATGCAACATCAAATTAAATGGAGAGAAACTTTTAAAAATTCCACTAAAATCAGGGACAAGACAAGATTGCTTACTCTGTCTTTATCTATTCAATATAGTACTTGAAGATTTAGGTAGAGCAATAAGACAACTAAAGTAGATCAAGTTGGAAAGGGGGAAATTAAAGTATTGCTATTTGCAGATGATATAATAATATACATAAGCAACACCCAAAATTCTACCAGAGAACTCCTACAGCTGATAACCACATTCATCAAAGTGGCTGGATATAAAATTAACTCAGAAAATCAATAGCCCTTGTGTATATAAATGAAGAACAGGCAGAGAAAGAAATAGGGAAACAACACCTTTCACATTAGCCACAAATAAAATAAAATATCTTGATATAACTCTAACCAAGCGAACAAAAGACCTGTATGACAAGAACTTCAAATCTTTGAGGAAAGAAATTGAAGAAGATATCAGAAGATAGAAAGATCTCCCATGCTCATGGATCAGTAGGATCACAATATTAAAAATGGCCATCTCACCAAAGGAATCTATAGGTTCAATGCAATTTCCATTAAAATATCAACACAGTTCTTTATAGACCTTGAAAGAACAATTCTTAACTAAATATGGGAGAACAAATAACCCAGAATTGATACAACAATCCTGTACAACATAAAGGAACTTCTGGACATATCTCCATCCCCGATTTCAAGCTGTAATACATAAAAACAGTAGTAAAAACTGTATGGTACTGGCATTGAAACAGACTGGTGAATCAAATGAGTCAAACTGAAGACCCAGAAATAAATCCACACACCTTCAGAAACTTGAATTTTGAAAAAGAAGCCAAGACCATACGATGAAAAAATGATAGCATCTTCAACAAATGGCACTGATCTAAATGGATTTCTGTATTTACAAAAATGCAAGTAGATCCATATCTATCATCTTGCACAAAACTCAAGTCCAAATGAATCAAAGTTCTCAACATAAAACAAGATACACAAATTTAGTGTGTTAAATTAAATCTAATTAAGTCTGATAGATTTAATTAGAAGAGAAAGTGAGGAATCGTCTTGAACTCATTGACCCAGAATTCACTGGTCTCACCATGTTCCCTATCATACGGAAGCAGCTGGCTTGTCAGAATTGTGGGATGGACTGTGAAGACACTGTTTCAGTGCCAACTACCAGCAATACATCAGAATAATTGGGAAGGATTCTTTGGAAGGCTGCATAATTTTGAATCATCCTCTGATATTCTTTCACCTATATCAAGGATTCCTTAAGTATAGAAACAAAGAGTGGAGGTAAGAAATAAATACTATTCCTAGTGAACCACTAACAAAATTTTTCTTCCTGTTTCTTCAGTCTTTTATTCATCTGGCCTGCAATTCTGGGCTCCAGAGAAGTGAGAACTGAAATTTCCCCCTGGCCACCTTAGCCTCCTAGTGCCTTTGAGGCAACAGATTCAGAAATGAGTTAGCATTAGGAAGGTTATTGGTTTAGATTACGAGGTGGAATTGAACCTCTACTCCATGCTGGAGGTAAGGAAGAGAGTGCCTGGAGCGCGCGAGATGCTTTACAGCATTATTTATTTTTACCATGTCCTATGATTAATGTCAAGCAAGTTAATTCAGAATAGATGAAGATGTTCAAGGCCCTCCAGGAATGAAGAAGTTCTGTGTCACTTCTCCAGGTAAAGAAACAACATCTGCTGAGATGCCTCTTTGTGGTAAGGAAAGAAGATAACTATAAATCATTCTAAGAACCACAGTAATTATTTCTGCTCTATATTTTAACAATAAAATTACACACACACACACACACACACACACACACACACACCGCAAATACATGTGTTGTCTTTCTTTACCTTTTCCTTTACCATGTACTATAACACTGAATGAGACAGTATCAGCATTTATGTGATGTTAAGCCTGTATTATCAGATTTAAGTTATGAGCTATTAAAAGACCAAACATTCCTTGAGAGACTTTGTCATTTCTCCAAGGGAATGAACTGGTGAAATTTTGGTAGCACATGGCATAGCTAGATCATGTTAGGAAGAAATATGACCTTGCTTTGTCTTCATTAGGAAATTAAATATAGGATATGGAGATAGGGCTGGGTGTCAAGTTGACAAATGGGTGGACTTGTGGTGGTTAATATTGATTGTCAACCTGAAAGGATCAGGAATGAATTAAGAGGCACACCTCTGGGCAGGTCAGTAAGAATATTTCCCAAAAGGATTAAAAGAATGAACTGTATCCTTTTCCTCTGTGGCCTGGCAAGTCTTTCCTGCCAGGGGAAAGTGGTCAATAAGTGGGCACCGGAGTCCATGTCAGAGGCAGTCTCTGCTCCCCTATTATAGGACCCACAAGGAGACTGTGCAACCCATCTACTACATCTGAGCAGAGATGAGGGGAGGGGTGACCAGGAGATGATGGGGGGTGGAGGCTACAATTGAGATGTAAAGTGAACAAATTAATAACTAAAAAAAAAGAGAGGGAACTGGGTGAAGATCCCTTGTCAGTGTGGACAGCACCTTCCAATAAATATGTTGGAAAAAAAGATCTCTGTTATCTGCCATCTTCCTTCTGTTTCTAACAGAGTGAGTGTGTCTGTTTCTGCTGCTGTTGCTGCTATCACTTCAACCTCTGCTGTCCTCCACTGACTTTGGATTCCAGCTTCTTTAGCCCTTGAACCTAATAGAAAAGTGACTCAATGGGCATTTCCTAGGCCATCTGCAGCAAATTGGAACTGCTGAGCCGTCCAGTTTCATGGACTGAGAATCAACTATGTTCTCAGTTTCTTCAGCAGGCAGACAGCTAATGTCACCCTACCCAGCTCTTATCCTATAAACCAATCTTGTAAATCATGTGTGTGTGTGTGTGTGTGTGTGTGTGTGTGTGTGTGTATACATTTTATCACTTCTGTGTCTCTAAAGAACCCCTACTATTAATACACAATAGTTCTGTTGAAAAAAATCTCTAAGAAGTCAAAGAGTGAGTTCATAATTATGAATGTAAACATGTCTAAAATTATAAAAATGTAGAAAGAGGTGATATGGTTGAACAACAATATAAGAATTTTATTCTCTGGACAAAGACTCATAGCAATGCATGACCAATGTATAGTGCGTATTTATGTATATACTTATATCCTTGTACAATATCTGGACATACTGGCAAAAGAAGAGTGTTATAGTCATTTTTCATCATATACTAAGTCTATGTCTGCCTTCCAATAGAAATAGTAATATAATAGAATTAACCATCTATTGTACTTTCTTTAACAAACACATTTTTAAAAGGTCTGTTGATTTCTTATTTCCATTGACATGAAGGCTCTACAGAAGGATCCATCATTTATCAATTTACATTAATGAGTTCCTGCATCAACAACATGAGCCCACAGCTATGGCAGAAATGAAAGATGTAAAATTTGTTTTATAATAACAATGGGAACATGTTTAAGACAGGCTTATTCCATGGAGTGATAGCATGTATGTACTTTGGAGGGTAAATGAAGATTTAAACAGAGATAAAGTTCTGGGGATTCTTATATCCATACTGTGTTTGCCCAAGGGATCTGCCTATGGTCACAGAAATTGACAAAAAAAATGTACTGTGGAAAAAGAAAAAGAAACTATAAAAGATACAGCTTAACTAATTTTCTAGAAATGTATTGAAAGCAAGCCCTAAAAGAAAAGGATACTTTTGCATGATATTATTTGTATCAAATTTATTGTTCCTGATAGAACATAGCATACTTTTGTAAAGCACACAAAAGTGGCTACATGCTTTGGCTATTTAAAAGCTTGAACTTTAGATGCATTAGAGTCCTGAGTCACCATGAACAAATGTAATTAGCTTTAAAGTGATTTCAATTTGATGGCACCAAAAGTATTTCATGTTTTCAGAAATGCTACATTTCTTTTTAAAACACTAAGTGGGGGTGGAGGGACAGCTCAGTGTTTAAGAGCAACTCTGTTCTTACAGAGGACTAGAGTTCCTTTCTTCACAGCCCCATCACAACTCTGGTTCAAGGGGATCTGATGCTCTCCTCTGTCCTCTGGAGACATCTACGCGCACGCGCGCGCATGCGCACAAACACACACACATAAACACATGTGCATAAACATGTACACAGAAACATAAACACTAAATAATTACTAAAACACTTTAAAATGGCATTAATATCCCAGTAGAAAATAGATTCTAGGATAAGCAGTGGGAGAACTTATTGGGATCTATTGTTTTTCTTCCTTAATTTTATATCAGCAGATAGACACAGCTTCTAACCAACATCTTACCTGCAAGTCCAGTATTATTTGTTTTATTTGTATATCTTCATTTGTCTCTCACAGAATCTAAAACAGTGGCTCTCAACCTTCCTAATGCCACAACAATTTTTTAGTTAATTAACTAATTTATTTATTTACTTATTTATTTATTCACTTTACATTTTGATCATATCCCCCTCCATACTATCTCCTTGGTCCTACCCTCCCTCCCTTTTACCCCTATCCTTCCTCCCCCTCTTCTCAGAAAACAGGAGTCCCCACCCTGAGCCCACTCCAACACATCCAGTTGCATCAGGACTGAGAGCATCTTCTTCTCCTGTGGCCTTTCCAGGTAGCCCTACTGAGGAGAAGTGATCAAAATGCAAGCAACAGAATCCATGTCAGAGATAGTTCCCACTCCCCTTACTAGGGTACCCACATGGAGATCAAGCTGCTCATCAGATATGTACTGTAGGGAGCCTAGGTCCAGTCTGGGCATAGTCCTTGATCAGTGCTTCAGTCTCCGCAAGCCCCTGGGGTCTGGTTAGTGGACTCTGTTGGTCTTCTTGTGGAGCTCTTGTCCTCTCTGGGTCATTCTATCCTCCCCTACTTTTCCACAAGACTCCCTGTGCTCCATCTAGTATTTGGCAGTGAGTCTCAGCATCTGTTTCCATCAGCTTCTGGGTGGAGCCTCTCAGAGGACAGCCAAGCTAGACTCCTGTCTGCAAGCATAGCAAAGTGTATCATTTATAGTGTCATGGGCCGGCACTTTCCCATGAGGTGGGTCTCAGGTTGTACCAGGCATTGGTTGGGCATTCCCTCAATCTCTGCTCTCTATCTTTATCCCTGGACATCTTGAAGGCAGGGTAAATTTTGGGTCATAGAAGTTCTGTCTAGTTAGAGAGTGGCCTTTTCAGTCTCCATGACCCCTTCTATTAGGATTCTCAGCTAGCGTCACCCCAATATCCTCCCAGAAGCCCACCCTGCCATAGGTCTCCTGCTTGTCACAGAGATGTCCGTGACCATGATTTCTCTTCTCTCTTCAATCCTTCTGTCCTCCTGCTCCTTCCCTCCCACGGTCTGGTCTCCACTCTTATTTCTCTCTGGGCTCCTTCTCCTACCTTGTTCATTCTCTTCAACCACTTCTTCTACCCATTCTGTTTCCCATTCTGAGTGAGATTCAAGGATCCTCCCTTGGGTCCTCCTTGATACTTATGTTCTTTGAGTCTGTGAATTGCAGTATGTTTATCCTGTACAATATGGGTAAAATCTACTTATAAGTGAGTGCATACCATGGGTTTCTATTTAATTCAGTTTCTCATGTTGTTGTTACCCTCAACCATAAAATTATTCTCTTTTCTTTTTTTTTTTTTATTTTTTCTTTTTCTGAGACAGGGTTTCTCTGTGTAGCCTTGGCTGTCCTGGACTTGCTTTGTAGACCAGGCTGGCCTTGAACTTAGAGAGATACACTTGCTTCTACCTATCCAAGTGCTGGGAATATAGCCGTGTGCCACCGTGCCAGGATCATAAAATTATTTTCATCACTACTCCATAAATGAAATTTTGCTACTGCTATGAATTGTAATGTAAACATCTGTGTTTTCTTATAGTCTTAAGCGTCTCCCATGAAAACTTCATTCAATACCCCTAAAGGGGTAATGACCCTAAAGTTGAGAAATGCTGACCTAAAAGATGCTTAAATTCTCAAACATCCTCAATAGTTTGTATTCAGTTAGGTTAAATAAATAGTCTTCTTTTAATTTTTCGAGCATTTCATACAATAGTACTGTATTTGCATTGTTTCTATCTCCCCCTCTCCCTCCTCAATTCCTCCTTTATCCAACTCCAATTTCCTCTCAAGTTCATGACTTCTATAATTATTACTGTTGTATGCACACACACACATATATATATACATATATACATACACACATATATGCCTATATGCATACGTGTGTATGTAAAGCCTTCTGTGCCCATTTAGTGTTGTTCTCACCTACATTGTGTGCATAGGGATTGAAAATCCCATCAGAAGCTTGTTCCTGAAGAAAACTATTTCTCCGTCTCTTGGGAGCCATTGGTTTCCTTACACCATCTAGGGGTGGAGCCTGGCAAAATTTTCCCTATCCTCATTGTGTGCTTTTTCTATTTTGTTTTCAAGGCATCATTAATTTTTATGCTTTGAAATTTTCACCTGGAAGCTTCTTGTGAGTAAGAATTTTTCTACTCATATGTTTCCCTACCACATTTCCATCCATGACACCTCATGTTTGTCACAGTCCTGAAGTCAGCTACCACTCCGATGCTTTTCTCTGTACCAAAGAAATGCTTTCAAACTTGATAAATGCCAAGTGATAGGTTGGTGTAGAGTTGTTTCCCTTTTGAGTCCTACCTGTGTATCCAAGTTGAGAAAACCAGTTTTCCAATAATGTTTTCTCCTTCTAGTCATATACAAGGCAAAGGCTTTCTGCTCTCAGAAGAAAGCCTTAGTTATGGCTCAGTTGTCATCAGCATATTTCCATATTTCTCTAGTGTATAGATTTTCCTCACTGTTTATCTCTGGAGTGAGCTTATGTTCCCTCTGTTGAAACAAAGAGGAATAAAGAAGTAACAGGTAATGGGAGATGTGATGTTATTCCCTCACCCCCATGCACTTCACCAGAGAACTTCCCCCAAGTAAGTCAGAACTGTACACACACACACACACACACAAAAAAAAAAAAAAAAAAACCCAAAGGGGAAAAACAGAAATACTAGGTAAAGAGAAAATATTTCCAGACTATAAACATACATATATTTTAAACTGTATGGAAGCTGAGCCCTGATCCATCAGTGAAATCAAAACTTTTCACACTATTTTATGGCAACACTTTCACAATACCTCTTAAAAAGCCATTATTACCCCCGGAGTGTGAGACAGACCAATGCTGCTCAACAAGGCAAATGACACATTATGAACTAGGGAACAGTTAATCCTGGCACTGAGCTGCCACTTACCAGGAAATTAAGCAAACCACTCCCTTGGTTGCTTTTTGATTATATACTGTTATCACAAGCCAAATTGAATCATTAAAAAGGAATTTATTTTGACTCATTTATACAAACCTAGAACCACCTGTTTTGCATTACTGAAAACAATTTAACACAATTCTAAAACAAAACTTGAGAAGCCACTAAGAGGCAAGCATAAGCTCCCACTAAAACACGGGACAGCTTGAGCACTTCCATTTACAGTGCTCTTTGCCTCTCTCATCGCCACAGCTCTGAACATACTGTAATAGGCTTTCAGTGCTCTGGCTGGGTAGGTACTGTGGAGTGACATCAGAGAGTGCTCTGCTTTTCAAGTAATTTGGAAAGAGATTATGGTCTTGTTACCTTGTTCTGTACACAAACCACTGTGGCTCTTGGTATCTGAAGTCAATGATTTCCCAAAAGAATTTCTTGAAGAATATTTGCAGGGTAGAAAATGGCATCAGTACAACCACTGCCAATTAATTCTCCATGGAGTCTACATATTCTTAGATGACCCTGGAGTGCACTTACATGATACATCATGAGAATCTCATGCATGTGTCCTCTGAAGCAAAAGGATCCTACTCTGTGCCTCCTTTACAGAGAAATGGCTTGAGTGAACAAAAGACAAAGATTAATAGTCTCTCATGAAGGACATGCAATAGATATTCACAATATACTCCATTGATTTCTACTGCAAAATAATATATACCCCAGACACTCTTAAGATTAAATACCCTTGTGTTCTGGTATTGCTGTTATCAATTACATGAATTAGTTATACCACACTTTTCTCTGAAAGAATCCATATGCCTTAAAATATAAGAGCATATAGAGGAAGTCCTCTCCCAAGATGATATTCATAAGCTAAGATTAAGACATATGCCATTTTCTTCATGTAGTTCAGTCTTCTTAGGACCTCTCCATCCCTATTCCCCTAGTAGATGCTAGCAATGAAACAAACGAGAAAGAGAAAAACTCACTTTGAGTTTCCTCACACCAGAAGTGGGACTTTGCTTTCAATCATATTCTGTGCAGACATGAAACTTGAAAATCCACTGGGATTTAGATGGACTGAAAGGACATAGAGGTGCCGGCTGCATGATATTCTCTGACACATAGACTGTTCATGGTTACTCTGATGGTATCATCTCCCTCATTAGGTAGAATATCCTTTCAAACATCTAAAAGCAGTTGGTCACTTGAGGTGGCCACAGACCACTCATACGTCACAGACCTGTGGCTTCAGCCACGTTCTCATGTTTATGTACTTTTCTTGTTCTTTTGTAGATTCACGGGGTTTATGATTTTAGTTCTGAGAGTGCAGTTTGAAGGGCTGATCAGCCTTTGAGTTTCTAGTTTCTCTCCCTGCTTCACTTTGCTCTTACACAAATCCTTCCCGTGGTCTAAGTGTTGTGTGTTTATTACCTACAGCTTGAATTTGCTTTCCCAAGAAAGCTGATGTAAAAATGAGAGGTGATAAAGCAAAGAAAAATGATTTTTTTTTGTTTTTAAATCTCTCCGAGAAAAGTTAATAAAAGGAAAAGTGGTGTTAGAAAGAAGAGAACTGTTGGAGAATAAGAAAACTTTTCTCTTGAATGTGTGTTTTCTTTTGATGGTTTATTTTAATTCTTCCTTTTCAGTCTCCAACATTTTTATCTTTCTTTTCCCTCTTAACTCTTCTACTTTTTCCCCCAATTAAACAGACACATATTTAATAATTTCTTCAGTGGTAAGAGCAAATAAAAACTACACCACATAAAGTCAGGACTTTCTTGTAAAATTAAGAAACTTCAAAAGAGTATCATTGACAACCAGTCTATGCAACTCAAATGATGCATGTTCAAGTGAATCCACAAATACATTATCCTTTTCATTCCTAATCCAATGCGCTATAACTGGATCCATCAAAGTATATTTCAGCATTCATAATAAACTTTAAAGCCTAATTTCAAAGCTTTCATTAAAAGCCATCTCAAATAGAAAGCATATAAAGATGTGTAAGAATCTTTTGGCCTTGGCCCCAGCTCTTAGAGTTCTGCAGTTGCTGTAGAGATCTCAACCACCTGGCTCAATTCCTCCATTTCTTCTTTAATATTTATTAAATTCTACAACTGATTCTCATTACTCTAAATTTCTTCCCCATCTA
>OU015743.1:25172741-25204038 GCA_907169655.1 Acomys percivali | reverse complement strand
CTTCCTCTATGTGTTGTTTTTATTTTTCTCTAGTTCTAGGTATCTAGATGAAAGTCAGGGGGAAAATAAGCAACATTTAAATTTAAGTAGAATTTAACTCACATTATGTACAGTAAATATTAAGTGAACACATGTATATGTACATGTACATGCAGGTATTAACTGAGCTATGCATATGTTCTATGGAGAGCCGTGTTTTTGCACTCTATTTTGGAAGGGAAGAAATTCTTAGCTTCATTCATAAGCAATATATTTTCAAGTATTCAATTAAAATACAATATGAAGAATCATGCTCTTTCCTTTTATCTATTTAGTATATTACTATAATTTTTATGTTAATATACTTTTTTAATGTGTTCCAATATTAAAAGAAAATAAATAAAAGTTAATAACTAATGGAAATAAGTATGCCAGAAACACTAGGTCTTTTATTTAATCACCAACCATAAGCTTAGATAATTATCAACTTAAAACAAATTAAGAACTTCTTTGCACACTTGATTCTAGGGCATTCTGAGGAATTAGAAGACACCCAGAGTTTGTAGCTAATTTACTGTCCTTCAGTTTCTGATTACAGCCTTTACATAGCAGCAGGATCCAATTTGAGCTTGAATCACGATGCACTGAAGCCAGCTGTAGAAGCCTCAGAACTCTATCCTACCATGCAGGGTAACAAGGGTGGGAGAGCAGAGGATATTACATTTACCCCAGGACACTGCTACCTGGAAATTAGCAAGATTTTTAAAAAAAATGATTGAGACCCAATTTAGAATAACTGCCTCAGAGCTTCCTAAAGACCAACGTGGCACTGGTGATGTAATGCCTAAGAAGAACTATTCTGACCAAACTAACCACTCCCTGGGTTCTAGTATCTCACATCTGACAGCACAGGACTTCAGATACCTGCCAAAAGGAAATTTTTCCTGTTTTTACTGTTGGGACAACCCTCAAGGCTTGATATTTTATTTTTGATCCTGAATTATTCTCATTCCAATAATAGGACAATACATAAAGGATATTTCAATCATTTTCTTTTTCACTTCATTTACTCCAACAATCTGAATTTGTCTTTACATAGTAATGTTCATATGAACTATGATGGCTAGTTTTATATTAACTTGATACAAAATAGAGGCATCTGAAAGGAAGGAACCTCAATAAAGAAAATGCCTCCATCCAGCCTACAGAAAATACTAGAAGAAAAACTCCAAGCCAAAGAGGCTAACTACACCCAAGGAAACACAGAAAATAAAGTACCACACCAGCAAAAAACAAAAAAAAAAAAAGGAAACACACACATGCACGCACACATGCACACATATACGCACTACCACCATCAACATCAAAAAAAGGATTAACAATAATTGGTCATTAATATCTCTCAATATCAATGCCCTTAATTCCCCAGTAAAAAGAAAAACTAATAGAATAAATAGGAAACCAGCATCTATCATTCTACTGCATACAAGAAACACACCTCACCAATAAAGATAGACATTACCTCAGAGTAAAGGCTGGAATGCTTAGGCACAACTTTTAGGAACACTCTTAGTTAAAAGATCATCAAAGCCTTGAGGCTACCATATTGTGTAGCCAGAGTGAAAGGCAAATTCAGCTCCCACAAATTCAGCTCCCATCTGTCACCCTGTGGACAGAAGAAGGATGAAAAACCAAGCTGACTTCTTCTTATGAGGGGAAGAATGACAGAGAGAGATTTCTCAGGCTTGGTTGGATACTTACTTGCAGCTGAAAAGTTGGAGGTGTCTCATTACTGGAGAACAGTGATGGATTCATGTTCTAGCTATTGCCTCAAACAATGGCCACTCTAGCAATTTGGAGCTGCTTTTCACTCTGGTGTACATAGTCAATACAGTCAGCTCCTTCTCATACACAAGCCCCTATAGATACACAACAATGGTTAGATGAAGCCAGCAGTTCATATACAAAAATGAAAGGACCAAAGACAACCCACTGAGGTTGCCGCTGACAAAGAGATAGAACTTGCTCACATAGTCTCAGTGCCATTCAGCTGGGATAAGGCTTATCTTGTTAAGGAATCGTTCTTAAAGGCCTCCTTCTCTCTCCATTCATCCAGCTGGCAGTAAAGCGCTCTCTGTCTGTCTATCTATCTATCTATCTATCTATCTATCTATCTATCTATCTATATCTCTCCATTCCTCTCTTCCTCCCTCTCTCTTCCCACCTCTCTCTTATGAGACTCAGGAAACAGAGCATAGAATGGCATGGAAAGGCTTATAACAAGTTATGTTTTCCAGGACAGATCTCCAGTGACAAACTTCCTGAAACTAGGCCCCACATCCCCCCTCACACACGGGGTCCTTGTTTCTTTTTCCTGCCAAAAAAAAATTTTTTTTTACTCGCATATATTGGTTTCTTTTATTTTTATTAGTTTATTCTTGTTACATCTCAATGGTTATCTCCTCCCTTGTATCCTCCCATTCCTCCCTCCCTCCCATTTTCCCCTTACTCCCCTCCCCTATGACTGTGACTGAGGGGGACTTCCTCCCCCAGTATATGCTCATAGGGTATCAAGTCTCTTCTTGATAGCCTGCTATCCTTCCTCTGAATGCCACCAGGTCTTCCCCTCCAGGGGACATGGTCAAATATGAGGCACCAGAGTACGTGTGAAAGTCATACCCCTCTCTCCACTCAACTGTGAAGAATGTCCTGTCCATTGGCTAGATCTGGCTAGGGATTTGAAGTTTACGGCCTGTATTGTTTCTCTTCAGATCGCATAAATCTTTTGCCTTTTACAAAAAAATTTTTAAACTTTGAAGCTATGAACAAATTCACCCACTTATGAAGACCAGAACCGGAATGATCCTATCACACCCTTTCCAAGATAGCTTTAGGGTTCAACTTGACACAGGTCAGAGCTCCCTAAGGGGCTCTCACTTGGGGTTTTACTTTATCATTTTAGCCATTAAACATAGCTGTGGAGGGTACCCACTCCCCGAATCATGGTTTCTCTGTGTAGCACTGGCTGTCCTGGAACTCACTTTGTAAACTAAGCTGGCCTCAAACTCAGCGACCGCCCTGCTTCTGTCGCCCAAGTGCTGGTTTTAAAAGTGCGTGTTGTCATGCCAGGTTGCTGTTTATTGATTTGGGGGGGTTGTTTGTTTTGAGGGGAACATTTTCTAAGTTGGTGATTAAGGCTTGAATTACATGAACTTCTCCAGACAACACTTCCCATCCAAACTGCACTCACTTCAGCAAGAATGAAGAGTCTGAACTATGTTCCTAATAATGAAAATATGAAAGGAAAATGTGGAAGCAGAGGTTTAAGTTGCTGAGTTGATTGGTACAGTGGTAGAAAAAGAGAAAAAAAGTAACAATACCATTTTTGGAAGGAAAGAAATATATAGCCATCATTTTTGTTTGGCTGTATATCTATTTATTTTAAAACTTGTTGTATAATAGAAATACAGAAGAAAACATATTTTTTCTATTTTACATTAATTCAGGAAGCACACCCAAAGTCAGACACAGTATGAATTCTATAATCATGTCATTGCCTTTACATTCAATCTGATAATTAGGAATAAATAGAGAACCACTCTGAGAAATAAAGTTCTGAGAATTTTCCTACCTGGATAGAGCTGTTAAAAAATTCTAAGTTAGGCATAAAGCATTGAAGTCTCAAGTAAAATCTTTTCTATAATGAGGCCAATAAATTATGTTCTTGGACAAAGGATGAAACCAGTTTTACTATGAATTCAAAAGTCACTACAAGCAATTACAATGAAAATCATTATATTCTTTTAGATGGGGATTTGGAAAAAGGCCTTAGAAGTACAATATCTTTTCAGTGCATAGGTATAAAACAGCAGGTTTTCAATTTTGATCTTTACATAAAAGCCATAAGATTTTCTAAAATACATGAAGATATGGGTTTTTAAAAATATTATCTGTGTATAGGAGATTGACACTTAACAAAATTATTATATGTTTGGTTTAAAATACAATCTATTTTAAAAGCACATTTAAAGAATGAAATACAGTTTTTTAAAAAGTAAGCCTGTGTGTTGAGTTAGCAGATAAAGGCCCTTGCTGTCTGACTACCTAGGTCCAGTACACAGGACCTACATGGGGGAGGAGGGAGAGGAGAGAATTGACTTTCTTATGTTGTCCTCTGACCTCAAGGGGCATGTTGTATGGCACAAGTGCATTCACACACACACACACACACACACACACACACACACACACACACACCTAAATAAGAAAATTATATAAGAAAAATTATTTTGAATAAATAAAAGATATTTCCCAAAGAACTGACCATTACTGATTTTGATGTCCCTGGTTAACCAGCTGTAGACTTGAACATGATGTTTTAACATGCATTGGACAGTAACACAAATTGTATCTATTTAAACACCTTGTTATAAAATTTTCTATCAAATGGAAATTTCAAGTATTTACATTTATACAATCTATATTCCACTTCTTGGGACACTATTTTAGTGTATAATTTTTCACAAAAGAAATTTACAAAGACTCAATGTCAGTAAAATAAGCTGAACACAGAAAGGCAAACAGCACATGGTCTCCTGTGTAGAGGATTTAAAAGTTGATTTCATAGAAACTTAAAACAGTGGGTACCAGACCCTGGAGAATGGAGGGCAGAGGGATGGATGGGGAGGGTCATCAGTAGTGAGAATCTATAGTGTACAATAGAAAAGCAGAGGGACTGTACATCACTATGTATATACACCTCACAAACTAGAGGAAAGCATTTTTACTGTTTCATCATAAATAACTAGTGAATATCATGTTATGTGTGCATGTATTCATATCCCATGGTGTGTGGTTTAGATGTGTAAATTTCATATATTCACTATGTGTTTTAGACAGCCTTTTGTCACTGTAAATCTCACTCAAAATTATTTATAGACCCCTATAGAAGAATGCTCTCCTTCCTGGGTACTTCTTTATCCATCAAAAATGATAATGAAGATTAACTGTCATAATCAAGTCCTTGGTCAGACAGATAGCATAGAGGTCAATTTGGGCTGTTAGGCACCTCTGGGCATGGTTGTGAGAGCTTTGAGGAGCACCTGGCTATACAGATAGTGTAAGGGTCATTTAGATGATTAAGTATCTCTAATCCTAACTGTGGGAGCTTAATATGGCCTGGCCCTTCAAATAACTCAAATCACCAGACTATTAATCACTTCCAATTCCCAGCCTTCTTGGTAGAAAAACAGTCTATACATAGTTTTCTTTGAAAAGGCATCCCTGTGTGCTTAACATTCCTGGTTTCCCTGGTGATTTTGTGGGTATAAGGATCTCTGTGTTCCCAACATATTGCCTTGTACTAAGACTATAGACCTATAGGAGAGTATGACTTCAAATGTTTGTTTCATGTGGTACAAAAGGTAAAAAAATAAAGTAGGTACAATTGCATTAAGGATTCTGTATTGACTAAAGATGTTCAAGATATTTTGAGGAAGGAAGAAAAGATTACATGAATTCTGCTTATAATTAAAGTCATGTGGTTGTGGAACTTTGGGGGACAGAAACCACACTATATTAAAATATGGTAAGTTTAGTATAAATAACAATAACTGTAATATTACAATAACTATAGAGTTTCTCTAGGACTTCTAAAGACACGAAAGTTGAAATGACATCTCCTAAGGTAGAATATCAAATTTTGTTTGAGATGATGTAAGTTATAACCTATAGCATGTCTGGAAACCTTTCCACTGTGTGAATCATCACCCACCCACAGTCACTGAGAAACAAGAAGAAACACTGTCAAGTATAACTGAGCTAATACTTGAGGATGGGTGAGCAGAGGGATTTTGAACACCATTGTGGAATGCACCATGTTAATACCAAAGCTGCTCTGAGTTTATTGAATGTCTGCATTCATGTAGGCTTATGACTAAGTGGAGCAAGGCCGGATGATTCTATATGCATCACACTGCTAATGAAACAGAAGCAAAAACATGAACAAAGCTTAGTGCTCAGGACCAGAATGAGATGTACTTTCTTCTTCAACGCTTTCCTTAGTGGCTGGTAGATTTTGTTCCTCAAAAGGAAAAATGCTTGAGGAGTCCAGTCTGCTATCTCAGAACAGATCCTGAGAGATGAATTTACAGCTGAGAGGCACTGTATCAGTACCTGGAATACAGAGAAAAGCAGGGAGAAAAAAAAACAGCTTCACCATAGAATCCCCCTGAAACACTGGTTATTACTGATGTTGGGAAAAATCTTAGTTTGTGTTTGACTTGAGCTCTGATGTAATCAAGACAATTTTTTTTCCTTTGGCTGTATTTTTTCAGATCATGTATGAATCAGCTTCCTGCATTATGGTCTTTACCCTTGGAACCAATTTAATGCTTCTGTGGTTAAAAACCTTTTTGAGACAAACATGAAGCAAGCAGTCAATTTTTAAGAAAACTCACGGTGAATCACATACATTAGTGGAGCTTGGCTACATCTTCTTTTATTTCATTTTTGAGAACTTTATACACGAAATATTTATATAGTTTCTTCTTCCCACCTTTCCTCCTTTCAACTCTTCCTATGTCTTACTCCCATTCAAATTCAGAAACTCTTCTTCAATTATTATTGTTACACACAAACACATCACACATCACACACACACACACACACACACACACACACACACACTGTAGCTATAGGACCTGTGAGATACCCCCATCCATACTGGCATCACAACAGTGCTTGGGTGACTATTTTGATGACCTTTCATGGGTACAGTTCTTGTCCTATGCAGAAGACACTGTCTCACAGCAAGTGTCCTGGTCCTCTGGTTTTAACAAGGTTTTTGTCCTCACTTCTGAGTTGTGCTCTTAGGTGTAGGGCCTGTGTCATAGACTTATCAGTTGCAGTTTGGTACCCCATAGTCAGTTATTCTCTGTATCTTGACCAGTTGTGCACTTCTCCCTTGGTCTCTATCTCCAGAAAAATGAAGATTCTTTTATTATAGATGAGGGCTAAACTTTGATGTGTTTATAAGGATGTGTATTTAGAATATGGTTGGGAATTATTCTGGTTTAGGAAGTTGCAGTAGTAGGTTCTCCTCAAGAGCCCATGATTTTATAAGACATGGGTAATTGGCTAGGCTTACCATGCCAGGAATGGAGTCTTTCCTATTGAGGGTCCATAAGTAGCATTAGATGGTTATTGGTTACCACCAATATTTAAGTGCCACTATTACACCTTTGTGTTCATCTTGCTGTTGTAATCATTGTTATGAACTGTAGGTATTATAGCTGGATAGGACTATTGGTTGGGTTTTTTTCCCTTTAGATGGACGCTGAAGGAACTGCCTAACTGCATCAATAAAAAGCCTCCTTACTTGGTCTGTTGAGTTAGTTATTGGAAATTTATCATGAAGTGATAGACTTCTAAAGAACAGAAATTTATTACTCACCATGCTAGAGGATGGGAAAAATCAAAATCAAGGTGCTGGCAGAGTCAGGGCTAACAAATTCTTGTTCTTTGATTTATTAATGGAACTTTTCTAGTTTTGTCACTTTCTGGAACTCTTTTACAACAATACTATTCACATCTTTTAATGAGATTAGTTCCACTGTAGTCAGTAAAGACTGCCTAAAGGCCCTGGTTTCTAATGTAAAAGATTATAATACTGTAGGTTAAATTTCAGTGTGTGAATTGAAAAGGGATGCAAACATCCAAAAAGCACTTTTGCTGTCAGAATAATTTATACCTAAATTATTATCACTTTTAGAGTATCCCTGGACACCAATTTAAGGCAGGAAAAAGTACTCAAGCCTCTATGCCAGTTGACTAAGGAATTTTCTCAACACATAATTAGTTCACTGTGATAATGTCCTAGAGGCTAACTGTTCAGATAAGGCCCCATTAGTCCAGTTTATGTTCTCAATGATACAAGGTTAAGAATTGACATTACAGACCAGCAGACAAAAATTTTACTTAGAAGAGTAAGTATTTGGAGAAATGAAATCATACACATCACGTAACAACACGGGTGACACTATGAGTAGGTACCCACAATGGGGATAGTTGAATATTGGCATTTATGGGGCTCATAAATACAGATGACTTCAGAGTTTAACTAGCTCTTTTGTGATAATTAAGTTATTGCTACAGGAATTTTTCCTTCAAAGACATAAAGAAAAGTTTGTTCATCTCAGAGAGGGCATTTCCACGATAAAGACCCTATCCAAGTCCATCTTTGAACCAGTGAGGATACTGGGACTACTTACAAGAACATGGGTGACCCATAGGAGATTATCACCAGGACAGCCAATAAGTGACTTACACCACTGTGAAATCCCACTGTACTTGTTTGTTCACTTCTTGTGTACTGGTTGGGTCCTAAGCATGGGAGATAACTCCATTGAGGTGTTGTGAAGGCCTCATTAGTCTCTTGAGCCTGTGACCTATCCACGAGGGAATGTTAATGGGCCCCTGATTTTGTGAGAATTCCTAGAGGTCTTCACAACTGTTCTGATTCAAAATGCTATTGGCCATGTCCAGCTCAAAGGAACACGTACACTAGAATTATATAGCCAGTCATATAAATGCTTGAATGTATGCATGGTTATTGATTTGGAGCTGTGCTACATTTCAAAAGAACCAAATTCCTCTTAAATCTTCCCTTACTAGGATAAGTCATTCGGTGAGGGAACCTTACATACTCAGGGACTTTGCAGCTGGTGTTGACTTCGAAGAACTGCCAAAGTGCTAAGCAGGCTTAAGTGCCTTTCCTTTCTGACTGGAAGCGAGATGTGGCTGACTTGTTATCTTGCAGGCAAAATAAGGTGATATTATAACAGCTTTGCCCATTCACTCTAATCTCCGTATTCTGCCTGAAAATCCTTTCTTATATACATTTCCATACGTTTACAGCAGTCTTATTTGAAATCCAAAAGAATAAGCACTAATGGGAATATTGGATTGTCTGTAGTGCTAACTCTGCTTCTTGTCTACAGACAATGTATCAGACAAGAGTCTCTAGAGTAACACAGGCAGGAGAATGTGTGCATATGTGTTAGGAAGCAAGATTCCTGGATTGTTTTACAGGGGAAAATTATTCAATAATGGCTGGAGAGGCAGAGAAACTAGTAGCTGCAAGTCTAGAACATTTAATAGTCTCAACACCTTGTTGAAGGCCCAGAAGCACTGTGATGAGACCCCGATATTGGCTTCATGCCATCAGAGGGCAGTGGAGCAGTAGAAGATGCCAACTGAGAAAGAAAAAGGTCTTCCAGGTATAAATACAGCCTTCTCAGTGACTCCTTTTTCCCGAAGGCCTGGAGGTCATTGGAAGGTGCAAGTTCAATTCTTACCTAATCCCACTGTCCCAAGGCCCCAAGTGGGAATTCCACATAGACATAGGAGTCCTAGGTAGCTCTTAATCTTATCAAGCTAGCAACTAAGACAAAACATCAGGAAAAAATGGTCTACTTATTTCTTGAATAAATCTGACAAAGTTTTGGGTTTCAGGAAGCCCAGAGCAGAGTCCAGGGGAAGAATATGGACGTATACCACACGGTGCCAATCCACCAGGAATTAAAAAGAAAGACTTGTAAGAAGTATAATCAATATTGTGCAAATCAATCATTGAACAAAATACAATTCAAGATTGAGAGTGTTGGAAATGCTTTTAGATATTATGCATTTCCTAATCATGCAAAGCAGGTGCTACCAAAACCAACAGGGATATTTTCTGAATATAGTGTCCTTTTACTATTTTTAATTTTTTTTCCAAATTAAAAATTCAATTATAACCATTCTAGGATGAAACCTAATTTTTCAGGAATTGAGAATCAAAATGAAGTCAATAAATACAACTTTATTTTGACCTCTGAAGTATAAGGATGGGGTAGAAAATGAGGTCGGGAAGAATGACCTAGTGTAAAATCTTTACAAAATGAATGTGTGAGAAAAGGAGTTGCCAGAGAAAAATAATGAAAGAAACTCTTGGTATAAACTGACACCTGAAGTAGGCACGTGGGCACTTCGTTGTTGGAAGGTGGTGACTCATGGCTTAGTCTGGGGTGGAGAGTTAAAATGCCAGTGAGACGTGTGATACATGGAGTTGTATGTAGAACTACATTCTACACTCAAAGTATGCAGTGCAAAAGAGCCTATGATATACAAATGAGGCAGGAAAACCATACTGTGTGGTGCAAAATCCCCCATACCTCAGGCAGCAGGGGCTGTTTTATCTGCTAAATTTATCTTGGCTCCTGCTCAGCCTTTTCCTTTATTGTACTATCTTTTGATAAGTTATCTTATGCTGCTGCAGCAACCGCGTGACTCTGCTCAATTCTTTGTTCATATACATGAAAACATGGAACCCCTCTGGAGGTACCCTGAATTTCAGGATCAGCCTCTATCACTTATATTTACTATTTGGATGCCAGAAATTAATGATATCTCTGTTGGGTTATCATAAAGCACTCCATTGACAGTTCCAAGCTGTGTGTACAGCCCTCCCCCAAATAACACATTAATCATTGATTTAGAAGTTGAGGGATTTAGATATTTCAATTAATAACACGTATGTACCGATAGGATGGGTATAACTTTGAGTAAATGTTCAAGAAATTGCCACCATGTTCATGAGAGATATTTGCTTTGAAAGCTGTACATGAAAAATACAGGAAAACATTTAAACATATTTAATTTTTACAGATAAAAACATAGAGAAATATATATAACAGAACTTTATATAAATTATTATGCCAGAGTAACACAATGTGAAGTCGATACTCAGAACCATCAGGTTTGTAAGTTAGAAGGCAATATATAAAACAAGTCAGCCTGCAACATACTTACTGTTAAAAAGATCCTTTACTGGCTCTTTGATCCGTGAAATATAGCCAAGACGCACTTTGTGGTTAGCGTTCTTGATGAGTTTCTATGTTTTAAATGTTCTATTTCTCAAAATGTATGGTACAATGGTTTACTCTTTGGATGTTCCTAATAATAACCACATATTAGTTGACACTTCTTAAAGCTAACATGCAGATGATGCTCTTCCCTCCGTGGTTAGCATAATTACCCCTAACCTTAAGAAGCCATCTTGAAATGTGACCTGAATGATGATTTATTTTCTTTGCACCAAACATAATTTGTTTTCTTCCAAAGCAGCAGAAATAGGTTTACCTTGTTTATAATTTGTACTTTCTAACTGCAAAAAAGGGTGGCTCACGGTTGTTTATATAATTTTCTACCATTTAAATTCTGTTATCTACAAAATGCAAAAGCATAATCCTTAAAATTCAAATGTCTAGAATTATTGAAGCAATCATAATACTGTCATAAGACATGAGTAATAGATGATGTATATTTATATTGTAATGGATGATGTCTTCATGTGGACTGTATTCTGCCAAGGTTTGGTCTATGAGCATTAACCCTGAGTTATTCATAGCTTTCCTTTGCCAGTGGGAGAACTTTGAATTTGGTTTTAATAATGACTTTTTAGATAGAGTCATTAAAAAGAAATTGTCAGGCAATCCATTGAATGTGAGCAAACATATGATGAAGAAAAAAAATCAAGCAAATAGCCAAAAGAAGACATTTGAATATGGAAAAAAATGTCATCATAGAAAGTTCACAGACTGATAATCCATTTCAAAAAGGAAAGATGTCAGATATGTCCAATTTGAAGCCTGTGAGCTGCAGCATGTGGCTAAGGATAGTCATGAATGCAGAACACAAAACCATAAACTAAGCTGCCTGGCAAAGTGGTGCATGCCTTTAGTCCCAGCACTCAGAAGGCAGATCTCTGGGAGTTCAAAGTGAGTTCTAAGACAACCAGGGCTACACAGAGAAACCCTGTCTCCAAAACAAACAAACAAAAGCCCCAAAAGGTCATAAACTCATTTAAATATTATGAATTTTTTTGCAGTTCTTTTTGTAACTTGATGGTGTGGTTCTTGAACATGAACTTTGTGAAAGATAATGTTAATTCGAAATTTTCAAAAAAAAAAAATTGGAAGTGCCAGAAGCTTTGAAATGTTCTACAGAGGGCTGTCAAAGTAAAACCCTGTAGCCGTTGAGTCCTCTGCTTAGACTATGCACATAGAGATCTTGTACTAGGCCCCAGTGATAAATTGAGCTCAAGAAATAAACAACCATCACACCTATGACCAAGACAGTAGGACTAAAGTTGAGCAGGCTTCCTGTTCCCAAATTATGTTTGGTGCAAACTTTTCACTTCCATTTATTAGAGCATTGAACTTTAGAACATTTCCAAGTGTCTGCAGGCTACTGAATGAGAAACGTGGACATCAACTCAGCCACAAAAACCTTTGACCTGCAGTCTGTCCTGCCTGTAAAATATGCTATGGCAATGATGTCACAGAACTTGTGAGAGTAGCAATCCAGTGACTGCTTTGAAGTAAGCCCACTCTATAAGAACTAGAGACATAGAGCAAAGCCAAACACTACTGGTCTAAAAAGAAAGTACCACTAAAATGACTCCAAATGATGTTCTTCTATACTCATAGATCAGCGCCTTATTCAGTCATCATCAGAGATGCTTCCTCCAGCAGCCAATGGGAACAGATGTTATTGCCAGACATTAGGCAGAAAGTGAGAGCATATAAATGGGAGGTCTCCATCAAAGCCTTTCCCTCAGACCTCAGGGAATCCCATATAAGAGGACACAGAAAGATTGTAAGAACCAAGGGTGATGAAAAAAAAAAAAAAAAACTAAGCAAGTAACACATGAGCTCACTAAGACTGAAGCAGCAAGCACAGAGCCTACCTGGGTCTGCACCAGGCCCACTACATATATTTTATAGCTTTTAGCTTTAATATTTTTATGGAACTCCTGACTGTGAGAATGAGTGAGTCTCTGATTCTTATGCCTGGTCTTGGTACTCTTTTCCCTAAAGAAGCTAATTAACAAAGAAGACTCTAGGGAGCATGCTTAATTCTCATTCATAAGGGCAAATAGAATAGATACCAGAAGCAATCAACGAGAAGGAACAGGATAGGAGAGTACCGTAGAGGGTCCTCTGAAAAACTCCACCCAGTCGGGGATTGAAGCTGATGCTAAGACTCACAGCCAAACTTTGGGATAGAGTGCAGGGAGTCTTACGTAAGAGTTGGGAGATAGAAGGAACTGGAGAGGACAGGACCTCCACAAGGAGAACAATGGAGCCACCAAATCTGCACCCTGGGGGGGGGGGTGGCCTCCAGAGACTGATGCACCAGCCAAGGACCATGCATGCTGAGAACCTAGACCCCCTGCTCAGACCTACGTAGTTGTTAAGCAGCACAGTCTCATTATGGGCCCCATAATATGAGGAGTAGAGGCTATCTGGGACATGGACTCTGCTGCCCACTCGCTGATCACTTCCCCCTGACAGGGATGCCTTACCAGACCACAGAGGAGGAAGACGCAGGCAGTCCAGATGAGACTTGATAGGCTAGGGTCAGATGATAGAGGAGGAGGGCTCTCACTTTCTGAGGACTAGGGGAGGCGGGAAGAAATGTGGGAGAAAGGGTAGGACCTAGAGATGAACGCGAGGCTACAATTAGGGTGTAAAGTGAATACATTAATTTTTTAATTTTAATGTACTTTTAAGAAGTTTTTTTTGAGATTATAGCATAATTCCATCATTTTTCCCTTTTTTGCTCCCTCTAAACTCTCCCATATACCCATTTCAGTTCTCTTTCAAATTAATGATCTCTTTTCTTCAATTGTTGTCAGATATGTGTATCTCATGTGAGTGTGTGCAAATTTTCCTAAATATATAAGTATATCACAATCTGTATACTTTTACTTCTATGAGCGTGTCTTCAGGGATGACCTTTTAGCTTTGGATAGTGAATTATGTGTCTTTCTCTGAGTAAGACCATAAAATGTACTTCTAATTTTGTAACCAACACCAACTCCAGGGGTTCTAACATGTCAAAAAGGAAAAGAGTAATTAGTAACTTAAAGTCCTTTCACTGTGCCCTCAGCATTGTAGATGGCATGAAGAGGAATAAGGCTTGTAGGGGGATGAAGCTATAGACTGGAGATGGTAATGAGAGGAAATATGATCCAAGTATGTAATATACTTGAATGAAAATGTCATTATGAAACATTGTCTTCTACAATGACTACAAACATAAAATGTTTGCTGTTCGTTTTTGTTTCTATAGTAGTGAAAAGGGCAGGAATATTTTTAACTTTTTATTGGTTCTTTGTGAATTTCACATCATGCACCCCAATCCCACTCATCTCTCCCTCCTCTCATACCTGCCCTCTACCCTCGCAACTTCCTACTCACAGAGAAAAAAAGTATCATGTGGAAGCTGTAGTTGAGTCATGGTATGTCTCACAGTATATCCTTTGTCCACATTTGCTTGCAAATGTTCCTTGCAATCATTCATGGGTTTAGTACAAGGGAGGCCTCTGGTTTATGCTGCTCTCTCAATATTGGAACCTCATTGGGACACTCATTTGCGTCATGGAGATCCTGTAGCTTTGGACTGTAGGACTGGCCCCTTCATGCACTCCAGAAGTTCATCAATTGGGTAGATGTTGGGGTGGGCCAATTCAAATCCCTGGATCTTGGCCTGAGGGGTAGCTGAGCTGGTCAGCCTACCAGCTCTCTTACTCTCATGTCTTCAGGGCTGGCTCATCAGCAATTCAGGCAACCAGGGCCAGCTCTGCTCTGCTTCCCAGGCAAGGTGCTGGGCTCACTTTCCTGAGTGTTCTAGCTGGTGAAGGACATGACTAGTTTTCCCACTCTCGTGACCCCAGGCCAACTTTCCCACCTACCCTAGGTGGTGAGGGACAAGGGAGAGTAAGAGGACATCTCTCCCTCACCCACACTGCCACAGGACAGACAAGTTGCAGGGCCAGCTCTCCTATGCTCACACCTTCAGGGCCAGCTCTCTCACTCACAGGAGATTATTTTAATCAATATGGTCATTTTAAGGAAACGGTGACCAAGCATTTCAGACATCTTTGCAATGCTGACAAGACATTTAGGTTCAAACAAAGGAAGAACTGGGTAGTTGTATATACACAAACAGTTGTGCTCAATTTGTGATCCAGTTAATCAGGTCTCAACTCTGGTTCCACAAGGTAAGCCCAAACAGTCCTAGTGACTTGTTACAAGATGATCCAGTTACCTGATTGACTAAGGATGACTATTCCTATTTGAGGATGATTGACTGAGTGATCTTTCTATAACAGTGATTCTCAACTTGTGGCTTTGTAACCCACCTTGGGTTACGTAAGATCATCAGAAAAATACATATTTACATTATGATTGATAAAAGTAGCAAAATTAGCTATGACATATCAACAAAAATAATTTTATGGTTGAAGTCACCACAACACGAGCAACTGGATGAAAGGATTGCAGTATTAGGAAGGTTGAGAACCACTGATCTATAAGGTTTGCAATTCTTGGAATCTAAGGTGACTTTAGTCTTTTTTTAAAAAGTGATGAGACAATTACAGACCTATTCTTGGGGGTCTATGATAAGGCACACAACATAGTATAGAAGAAAGGTATAGTTCATTGAAGACTAAAGTTGAACACACTCACAGGGTGAGATTGGACAGTGGATCAAAGATCTGTCTTGATCTGTATTTCAGGCAGGCTTTAGACTATCATAATAGCAGCTAACCCTAAAACTCTTTTTAGATCAAAGCCATAAATCGTGGTTTGGCCCTCGTGGATGTCCCTGAAAGAGTAGAGGAACACCTTGGGCTGCTGAGATTAACAGTATTGAGCCATGTCTCTGTCCTCCACACTACTGATATAATGACTTTTGAGTCAGTTCAGAACATCACGACTCCTCCTGCAGCTATGACTCAGATTCCATTTTCCAGACCAATAACCTGAATGCTGCATTTCCAGTCCTTGGCTTACCAAACAGTTGATCATGAAAATGATCCATGAGCAGTGTGTCCAGGCCCACTAATCGCCAACAGCTACCTGGTATCATTATTGTGAGTGGAAGTAAACAAGGGCTCTGGTCCTAGGTCTTTGTCATGGTTTTGCTTGCATTAGGAGCACAGGCTAGAAGTCAGGGGTTTGCAGCAGTTTCTAAGTGCTTGTGAAATTTTCATCACAAAAAGATCAGGTTTGTATAATAGATGTAGTATCTAGACCTAGACCTAAAACTATACTTCCATTGTTATATAGTTTTTTTCTATATCTCAGTTAAATTCTTTTAGCCTTTAAGACTTACATTGATGTGAATGATTTTCTTACTAGTTAAAATTTAAAGGAATTTTAAAATTACTTATTACATATAAAATGCATAAGTAGATGAGTAGATAATTTTATTTTTTAAACTTGGTTAAATATTTTGACTGTATGTTATCAGATCTATGAAAAAGAACAACCTACAGGAGCTACTGAGGAATAGTAAACACTCATGCTAATTTTCTGTCAGCTTCATGTGGTGATCTGTTTGTTTGTTTATTCTAGTTAATTGCTTCTCATGCACTCATTTTAGCCTAACAATTTACCTCAGTGGTTAAAGCAGACCAGTGTCTATATGTCTTCAGAGATTACATACAATAATCTGCCCTTTCTTTTTTTTTAAGGTCTTTTTTTATTAATTTATTCTTGTTACATCTCAATGGTTATCCCATCCCTGTATCCTCCCATTCTTCCCTCCCTTCTATTTTCCCCTTACTTCCTTCCCCTGTGACTGTGACTGAGGGGGACCTCCTCCCCCTTTATATGCTCATAGGGTATCAAGTCTCTTCTTGGTAGCCTGCTTTCCTTCCTCTGAGTGCCACCAGGTCTCCCCCTCCAGGGGACATGGTCAAATATGAGGCACCAGAGTACGTGTGAAAGTCATACTCTATTCTCCACTCAACTGTCCTGTCCATTGGCTGGATCTGGGTAGGGATTTGAAGTTTACGGCCTGAATTGTCCTTGGCTGGTGCAATAGTTTGAGCGGGACCCCTGGGCCCAAATCTGCCTATCATAATGTTCTTCTTGTAGGTTTCTAGGACCCTCTGGATCCTTCTACATTGCTATTCTCCCATGCTTCTCTCATCTAGAGTCCCAATGGATGTCCTTCCCTCTGTCCCAGGCTATGCAGGCACTGGTATTTGTGTAATTTCTAGGGTAAATGTGGTGTAGATGTTCAAATAGAATAGAATGTTAGAGTACAGTTTCCTTACTGGGGAACAGAGCAGTTCTTAAGGATAAACAAACACAAAAGTAAGAATCTTCTGCAGGGTAAGAAACTTAAACTTTAACAACTCACAGAGATTCCACATCCTTAAAAATCAAAAGTCAGTGGTTATGGACTTCAGTTCTTCAGTGTGTAAGTACCATTGACCAGAGAGTATAAAGTCTTCAGCAATGAATTAGCCCAGTCAAATTGTATGGGAGCACTAATAACTAACAAGGAAGTCGCTTTGATCTCTGTCATTTCTTTCACTGATCTTCACTCCCGTAATAAAAATCATGCAATTAAGGTTGAGCTGTTATCAGAGAAATTCTCTAATTGTAGTTCGTGCAGATTGAGTCAGGCTTATTCACGTCTCCAAACCTGCAGCTGTGCTGGTCTTCCACAGCTGGTGCTCTTGAAGATGCCCCACCCCAGACACACAGCTGTGCCGCCAGCAGGGCCAAGCATGAGGCCCTTCACCTACCTGGTCTCCATTGCGCCTCTGCCTTCCTATGCTTTGAAATACTGGGAGAGTCAAACGTTTACTTTAATATGTTGCAGTAGAACTAGTCCCAACTAATCCATTAAGTCTGAAAATAAAAGATTTGCCGTATTTTTAAGCAACATAATTGGTATATAATAGATACAAAAGGGACCTGTTTAAACAGCTCTATGAGTTTGGAGATACCTTTGTTTTAGAGTTTGAAATAGTCAGCAATGATAGTAAAGAGGTGGATTTTTGTACTATTTCCTTTCTTTTTAATACTATTCTTGCAAGTAAACTTCTAAATTTTTATGATTCATTGATGAAGAGAGAGAAGGTGGAAGAACTTTAAAAGAACAAAGCTAATGAGAGTTGTATTTCACTTTCTATGGGGCTATGGCTCCTGAGCAGGTATACTAGCTCTGTCAAAACAGGGTCCACACAGAACTGTGTCCTTCCCCTCTGAAGTGCATCTCTTTCTCTTCTGTTCAGAGCTCATATTTGTCTATTTGGAACTTAGCTAGGTGTTGGACCACTACACAAAAACAAATTGTAGTTAAATAAAAGCCCTGCTGTGGATGTTCATTAAAATTGATCATCCTTACTAATGCTACAATCCCGCAGCCATCTGTCTATAAGAACAGGAGGGGGCTACAGAGATGACTCGGTGGATTAATTGCTCATTATTCAAAGATAAGGACCTGAGTTCAGATCTCAGGCATCTAAGTGTTTCGCTTTTTTTTTTTCCTTGTGTTTTGATGTCAGAAGCTACAGCCACAAGAGCCAAACTAGGGCTCAAATAAGCCATTTGAGCTGCTAAGTTCATATTAATTTAGCCAGGTGGCTAGACTGAGTGGGAGACGCTTGCTGAGGCTAACAGTCCTGCTCCCCTTCTTAGCCTTCCTTCTATGTATTTTTCTTACCTGGCTTTGCCGATCATTTTCTCCATAACCTATCAAATTTACTCTCCTGCACAACTTTCCACACTTGAAAAAATATTTTAGTAATTTTTCACCTCTATTAACGTGTTAGCCAGGGGAGGGTTACTGTTCCCTTTCTGCTCAATCACTCAACAAGTGAAATAGAGACAAACAAGACTCGAGAAACTGAGAAAAATTAATACCTCGCATGAGAGGAGTGCGGGGGGAAGAAAGGAGAGAGTAGACAAAAAAAGATGAGGGAGAAAGAGAAGGGGCGGAGGGGGTCGAGGAAAGGAAGAAAATAGAAAATGGATTTTATTAAATCTCACACAAAAGAAGTCGAGAGTTCAGTAGGTGAACACAGGCTGGCTACTTTATGTGTTTCATTAACCTTTTAGGAAGTGATGTATATGTGTAAAAAGTACACATACACGATAAAGGGCACGGTGTCCTCAAGCTCCGGAGGAGATCTAAGCAGTGTTGGGGGGGAGTTGTTTTTGCATGCAGCGTGATACCAGGAAGGGAAACATTATAATTGATGCATGAGAGGGGGAAGTTGAATCTGGTGCGTGAGGAAGTTTCTGAGTTTTCTTTCTGTGCTTCTGGAGACATGATCTGTTTGTCTCACTTGCTTTTCTCCAGTACCACCAATGGATAGCTTAGAGAGCATAGGAACCAGAGCCCAGGCGAGGCAGACACAGTGTCCATTCTCTCAACATCCTGGGTCAGTGTGCAGAACCACCAGGAACAACACATGTGCTTGCTTCACCTTACTAGCTGGGAATCCGGCCCACTGTGGTCTTGGAGTGGAGCACACAGGAAGAGGTGACTGCCTAAATGAATCCATAAGTACTTAAAGGCCTGCAGGTGGGTAGGTGGGACATCCATTTCTCAGCACCATCCAAGCCCAGAGATGGTTTCCAGTCATGAAAGAGTTTCAGTGATCCCAAGTTGCTAAAACAGCTACCTCTACTAGCCTTGGGTGGCATTTCACATAGCAACAAACCACCAGAGTCTAATGAAAGTGTTGTATAGAGAATATGCTCCACATATTACCCCCCCACACACACACACACCCATGACCTTTTAAAAAATAAAATTGGATACTAGCCTAACAGAGATGTCCCCGGAAAGTCTTCACTTAGCTGGAGAGTGGGATAGATACTGGGACTTCCTATTGGGACTCCAGGTGAGAGAGGTAATGGAGAATGGAGAAATAGAAGGATCCAGAGGGTCCTAGAAACCTACAAGAAAAACATTAAGGCTGAAGGACCCAGGCAGGTCAGCTCAAACTATTGTACTAACCAAGGACAATGCATGCAGTAAACCTAGAACCCCTATCCAGATCTAGCCAATGGACAACACATTCTCCACAATTGTGTGAAGAGCAGGGACTGACTCTGACATGAACTCTGGTGCCCCCTATTTGACCACTTCTTCTTGGTGGGAAGACCTGTTGACACTCAAAGGAAGAGAAAGCAGGCTACCAGGAAGAGACCTGATAGGCTGTGATCTTACAGTGAAGGACTAGGTCTCCTTCTGTTACAAATCTGGGAAAGGGGAACAGGATGGAGTAGGGAGGGAGGGGAAATGGGAGGATACAAGGAGGGGATAATAATTGAGATGTAATATGAATAAATTACTTAAATAGATTTTTTTAAAAAGCAAAAAAGGTAGAAAAAATGTATTATCGCATTATATTCAGGTATGGCTTAATTTTATCCAGGGATTCTGGTATATATTAGCTACTCCATTCTAACTATAAGAAAATAGAGAGACAAGGAAATTTGTTCTTTTAGTTGTCACTTCACAGTGACCTCTTTATTCTCATCTGTAAGATGATGTTATTAGGAAAATGTAGGTTGACCCACTGAGCACGTTATTAAACTACTACTGTGTTGCAATCGCTGGAGCTCTTTGCTAAACTGTTAAGAATGGGGCAGTTTCTAACACTGACTGAAGCAGTGTTCAGGGATCCCTGAGAATTCTCCAGTGTCTTCCTCAGCCATTCATGGGAGGACACAATCATAGGGAAGAAAGCCGTTGTGCCACGTGGACATTTGCCTTTCTAGCATCTCTTCTTTAAAAAGAAACAACAAAACATGTTAAACTACAAGTATTTATTGTGGTGAGAACGTATGTGTCATGTGTATCACAGGGCATGTGTGGTGCTCAGAGAGCATCTTACTGGAGTTTCTTCTCACCTTCTACTTGATGGGTTCAGAAATTGAAGTCAAGCCATATCTTGAGCTTCTCCTTGATCCCCCATTTGTTATTTTAATTTAAAATAAAGCATTCCTGCTATTGATTTGGAGTTCAATCCAATCTTCCTGACTGACTTACAAACTCCTTTTCACAACTGACAAGTCGGGCTGGGAAGATGACATGGAGGATAAAGTGTCCTTGAGGACCTGAATTAGGATTTAGCATTCACATCCACAGAGCTCATGTAAAGCCATATTGGCACACATCAGTAATCCCATACTCCTGTGTTAAGGTAAAAAGCAGAGGCAGGAGAATACTCCCCCTGCAAATTTGAGGACCTATATATACAATGATAAGCAAGGTGACCTGTCTCAAACAAGAAGAGAAGCTGTGACTAATGTGCACGTTTGTCCTCTGACCTCCATGTATGCACATAGATATACATATAAAGTTAATAAACAAAACAAAACAAAACTGAGGACTCTTACACTTAATCCTATGTTGATCATGTCTTGTTCCTTCGTCGTTTATTCCCTGGTTATCACTCACACCAATACAGCTATTAGTTGAGTAAGCGTCTGAACATTCCCTTCCCAACTTTCCTGAGAACGATGAAGAAGCAAATGAGCTCTCTAACCTCATGCTCACCTCTGAAGACTGGCTGCTCCACCCTGTGCTCACTGCCTGGATGGGTGCTGTCATTAGCAGGTGGAATTAAACCATCATCATCTGTATGCAGCCAGTCATCTCATCTCATTTCTGACCCTTTCGTTATTATTTTCATTGAAATGCATGTTTTCTCATTCTTTGTACCACACCTGGCATTTTAATGTCTTCAATGGAAGGTGAATAAAACTAATGAAATACTAAAATACAAACCAGGATGCAGAATTTGTCATGGGTTTCAGATCCACCAAAAGCTAGTTACTCAATCCCATGTGTAATTTATTTAATCATAGGTTGGTGGCACACTGCTATAAAAATTGAGGCTTAGAAACGTGAATGTTGTGATAGAGCATTCAGAGGTCCTTCACCAAACCACTGACGAATTATAAGCACTGAGCTTTAAATTGCTGAGTTGCTAATACGATGTCCATCTGTGGCTACTGTAACATGGTCCCATCATTTAGCATACACCAATGTCATTATTTGTGGTACTGATAATTATCATTTGGACATGGCAAAGATGAGATTCTGTGTGTCAATCAACAGCCATGCAGCCACCTGGACCCATCGTTTTCTCCATTTTCTATCTATTGTGTGGATTTTTTAAAAATCATTTTTCATAGAGCATTTCGTTAAGATACAAAAAGGCTTGTGCAGAACAAAGTCAAGAGCTGACTAAATGCTTACCCCTCAACCAGTGATGCAGTGTGGGCATCTTCTAGGTATGATTTGGAAGCCATCTGTTCCAAAACGCACCTATACACCTGTATGTTATTATAAATGTTTACTACTTAACCACCATAATAATTATTTCTGTATTAAATATATAGCAACTAATTAGCTAATTAATGGTCTTTGATTTATTCATATTACATCTCAATGGTTATCCCATCACTTGTATCCTCCCATTTCTCCCTCCCTCCCATTTTCCCCTTACTCCCCTCCCCTATGACTGTGACTGAGGGGGACCTCCACTTTCACACGAACTCTGGTGCCTCATATTTGACCACGTCCCCTGGATGGGGAGGCCTGGTGGCACTCAGAGGAAGGTTAGCAGGCTACCAAGAAGAGACTTGATACCCTATGAGCATGTACAGGGGGAAGAGGTCCCCCTCAGTCACAGTCATAGGGGAGGGAAGTAAGGGGAAAATGGGAGGGAGGGAGAAATGGGAGGATACAAGAGATGGGATAACAATTTAAATGTAATATGAATAAATTAATAAACCATATTTTTAAAAATATAATCAATTGAAATATATTTCTATATGTAAATACAATAACAAAATTAATTTTGGATAACTATTATAATCCTAGTGGTTTGTGTTATTGATTCATATTATCAATATTTAACTTTTGACACTGGTTAGGTTAGATGTGTTCAAATATGTCATATTGACCTCTTGATGACCTCATTTTATGGCAAGTATATTCCATTGAGTTCCCAAGACTAAAGAACCAATCTACAACTCTACCATAAACTCTTTCTCCTTTTTCTTCTCCTTTTCTTCTCTCTCATTTTTGTCTCCGTCTCTTTCTTTGGTCTCTGCTTTCATTTTAATTATATGTTGTGAAATTTTCAAAACAGATAAATTCAATTAACAATTGACTGAAGACATTTTTCTATCTTCTTGTAAAATTATTATTCTTTGGGCACTAAGAAAATCTAATGAAGATCACAAGATCTGATGCCCTGAGTTTAGAAACAACAACAACAACAACAACAACAACAAACCCAAATCCTATTTGAGGTGAAGTGCATGCTGCAAGATGTCAATCTTGTATCTCTTATTTCTAAGCATAAATGGGATTTCCAGGTTACAAAGCTAGAGTGTAGCCAGATCAGGAGAGAAACAAGCAGATTGGTCTTCCCCTGGCTCTGAGTAACTCAAAGCTTTCAGAATCTTAACCAGAAACATAACTCTCACTTAAATCCCAGCATTCCAAACTCTCTCTCTTCTACTTTCTATGATTTTGTTAATGGAATTATTAATAAAAATAAACAGAAGAAATCACTCCACTCAGTGATGCCCTGAAATTTTTTAATTGAAATAGAAAATTTATCTAACATAATTTTTATGGAAAAGTTTTAAATTAATTGACTTAATTCTACCTAATGCTTGTATGAACCCACAGAGACTATGGCAGCACACACAGGACCTGCACAGGCTCAAACCACACAGTGTTCTGGCACTGAGAATAGGAAGTGGACAAGAAGTCCAAAACCTAACCAAGAAGCTATAAAATGAAAGTCAAATCAAGATTTCACTATTGTTACAGCCTTATGGAAATAAAAAATTAGTTCTCATATTTGGCAAATTCTCTTTGTAATGAAAGACCCTTGTTATCAATGTAGAAATTTTGTTGTTATTATTAATGACTTTCATTCTCTACTGACTCAAGCAAAGGAGGAAAAGGAGCTATACATCCTAAAGACTGTAGCCAGAAGTCCACAAGTTCAATGAGCCACCTGTGGCATGGCTGTGAGACGTCTCTCAGAGAGTGTTGAAACCTGTTCAAAAATTATAAAATTAGAAATTATCATTACAACCATTAAGATTAGGAAATGCTTTCTGAGAGATAGAAAATAGCTTTGGAATTCACAAACCAAATGAATAATTTTTTATTAAAAAACTGGAATGATAAAATTTTATGAGGAACTGAATTGAGCTTCATACTTTTATGTAATTATTGGATTGAAGAATCAATTATGATGTAATTTATGATATAGGTTAAACTAATAGAAACAGAACTGTGATATAAAATTAACATTCTGCTAAACAATGAATGAGTTGTTTTTTAGATTCATAATGAACATATTAGAAAATAAAAAACATTTAAAATCACTAGGTCAGTCTATCATCTCAAAATCTGCAAATTAGTAAATCAAACTCCGAAGACTATCAAAATTTTTAGAACTTATCTTGCAGTTGAATATATTCATATGAAGTGAATTGAGGCAGTCTCGAGAAGACAAATACTCTATTTCTCTGCATTGTATTTCTAGATTTTTGTAGAGAAACAAAATTACATGTATTTATGATGTGAAAGTCAGTGAAACTATGCAGGAAATTCAAGGATTAATGGAGGAGGTAAACAGAGGCTGGGGTAATCTCAAAGTACAGTTTATATTTGTGTGATTATTTTCAAATAATTTAAAAATTAATAGTAGAAAGAAGTGAACATATCAAGACCAACAAAAGTAACAACATTTGAGTGGATGTTTCAGATCAGCTCCTTCTGGCCATGAAGCCTGCCTTGGAAATGTAGTTGGTAAACCCAAGAACACTCTGGTTTTTTGTTTGTTTGTTTTGGTTTGGTTTGGTTTTGGTTTTGGTTCTGGTTTTTTTTTCCCACAGTCACTTTTTTATTTTATTTTATTATTTTTTTATTAATTTTTTCATATTACATCTCAATGGTGGAATAACCATTGAGATGTAATAAGAACACTCTGTTGGATAAACAATTTTTCCCTTTCCTGGAAAGCAGCTGCAAACAGCTTCTCAGTTAGGCTTGGGATTTCTCATCTACCTCTTGTTCTCAGTGCCAGCATGTGGTCTGGCTTGAACCGGTGCAGGAGTTGTGTGTACTGCCATAGTCTCTGTGGGTTTGTATGAGCACTAGAGTTAAACCAATGAATTTAAACATTTTCCATAAAGAAGCTTTCTAGAGCATAAGTTTCACACTCACAGAAATTATATCAAATATTTAATGAAAAATAGTCTAGCATGCTTTGTCAGAAATTTTGCTGAAAACAGAGGAAGAATATTTCTTAAATTGTTTTATTAGCCTAACATATGATACACCAAAATCTGAAAGGACCTGGTAAAGACAAGCTTGCAAAGCAAGATGATAGTTAACAAGAGTATGGATAGGGTACTGGCTAGTTTGGTGTTCAACTTGGTACAAACTTGAGTCATCAGAGTGGATGGAGGCTCAACTGAGAAAATGTCTCCATAAGATCTCATCATAACCATCCTTAGTATGGTATGAAGGAAGATTTGCAGATGTCTTACTTCTGCTCATACAAGGAGCAGAGAATCAGCCTTAATTGCTGTGTACATCGGCACACCTACTACAATTATAATGTTAGAACTGTATAATGCTTGTGAAAAATTATGTTTTCAAAACAAAAGAACCAGACACTGATGCTGGATCAGACCTGACAGGATTCATTCCTCTCAGCATGCTGGACACTGACATCCTACATCCCTCGATGCTGCTGTCACTGTTACCCATCAGAATTGTACAGCTTCACAGACAGCGTGGCAGAGAGCTTCTGATCCCAGCATTTCAATATGTCCCACACAGGACTCTTAATAAGCCTGGAATATCTCAACATTTAGAGATTGGACTACATATGCTATCCCTGGCTTGCTAAACCATTTGCCCCAATTTTTGGGGCCCCTTCTAAACTTCAAAGGTATTATTCACCCCAATTCAGCTGAAGAAACCTTAAGAGAATGGCATCTTATTCTTTCTAAGAGGAGTCTGGTAGGTTTCTGTTTGCTTTCTTGTTGTATAAATGATTAATTTCATTGGGAGGTGGTTATAAGTTATTATTGGTCTTATACCGAGAGAAAACTAGGCTGAACTCAGGAACATGACTTTTTTCCGTTATCTTTCATCCATAAGTAAGGAGATAGGAGCTGAAAAGATAGAAGGGATGACATAAAAATATAGAGGGAGGATAGAACAAAAGGTAGATGATTGAACCTACTCTTTTACTCAAGGCCTTAATTGTTACTCATAATGAAGGTTATTTCTAAGTCATTGGTATAGAATTTTGTATATTGAAGCAAAGCATGGGCATGTCAAATTATCGTCACATTTTAGCAGAAGAATATATCTCCTAACAGATAGATTAGATATCAATCTATAGATATGTGTGGCAAAATAGTTAAATAAGATCTCCAAAAGCCTCAAGACCCACAGAATATGGCATTTAAAGATGTTTTTATTATTCTAAAGTTTCTTTGACAACAAGACAAATTAACTCCTGACAACACCCAGCTGATCTCAAAGAAGATATTGAGCATCAGAGAGCTTCCTTATGGAGTTGGCTTCAAATGTGGCAAACCACCCACTGGTCAAAATGTCCTCATTTCTGGCACAAACAGAATTCTGCCTAAAAATAGGCAGCATAGAGGCAAGCAGAGTAGATGGTTGAACTCTGCCAAGACAGGGTAAGCAAGTCCTCAATAGTTCCTGCCTCTGGTAGAGATATTGGTCTAGAAGTCCAAAGATAAGGCTCCAACATTATAGAGAATGTTGAGTGACTGTTTCAGTCATTTATTCATTTTAGAAGCTGCTAACCTGCACTACTGGTTCACTCGGGCATTTAAGTTTTATTCCTTCTCAGGTCTCTGAGGGGGATTGAAGACCAGATAGTTCAGTTTCACAATCAAGTTTAGTTGGTTAGAAGTTTAGATCATTTTAGATCAAGATAAAGGATTTAAGTCAATAGAGATGAGATATGATAGATATTGAATTTCATTCAGAAGTTTACACCCAACAAGATAGGAAAGATGTTTAATTTAAGTTTGACAAATACAAATAGCCAAATCACTATGAATGTAACATTTATATAACTCATGATTGTCACATGGTTCTCCCTGTTGAATGTAGTTTCTGAAGCTTGCAGAGTAAGGGAACATGACTGATCACTTCAATGGTGTGTGCTACTGTGGTATGGAAGTCCAGGGCTAAACCTTACTCTCTGAATTATTGAACTGAGTCTGTCTTAAATGACCACTTTATATGAGTAGCCTTTGGTACTAAGTACAGCTAAACATCAATCTTCACAACTGTTTTTAAAAAATAGCCTTTTGTAATTCTAGGTGTTCATGACTAATCTTACTTATTATCTAGCCTTATTTTGTTGATCACAATAATTAACTAAAGTAATATATCATTTTGAAACTCACTACAAAAGCCTCTGTTATTTGTGAGTGTAATGTACATATACATGTACATGTCTGTGAGGCGGGAGGATACACATGTGCATCGATGTGCTCACATGTATGTGCTCACATGGAAGCCTAACTTTTTCTATCTACCTTAAATGTTTTTCAAACAAGGTATCAAATTGAACCCCTAACCTAGTGTTTCAGGTGGGCTTGCTGGCTACCAAGCCCTAGAATTCTTCTCTTTCCTGCTGTTCACTGGGATTATGGAAGCTTGCCACTAGGCCTGGCTTTTAAGTGGATGCTGTAGGTCCAAACTCTGGTCTCCATTTTTGAGCATCAAGCATTTTACCTACTAAGCAGTTTCTCCAGCCCTAGGCCTTCATAATTTTCACAATTTAAAATAATTTTATTTATTAATCATTCTATTTCCATCATACAATCTCAATTTAAAGACACATTTCATGGCCTACTTAACTTCCTTATTACTTAACATAAAATTACATTTCCCAGGGAAAAATGGTTTACTGGTTAAACAGTTGTAACATCATGGGAGAGATGATGAAACCCAAGAAGATCTTTATGAAATGTAGTTATAAACAAGAACCTATTTGTCAGAATACAGCACTCACATTAATACAGTTTGCTCAAAGCAGTAGAGAAGACTCAAATCTCACTTGCAATGCATTTCTCTATAGTGTATGGTTTTCTTTCCCTTCCCTCCTTCTTCCTCTCTGTCTGTGTGTGTCTCTCTCTCTGTGTCTCTCTCTCTGTCTCTCTCTTTGTCTCTGTCTCTCTCTGTCTCTCTGTCTCTCTCTGTCTCTCTCTGTCTCTCTCTCTCTCTCTCTCTCTCTCTCTCTCTCTCTCTGTATATATCAAACTCAGTATCACTACGCAGCCCTGGAGATGCTATTTCTCCTCTTCTAGTCTAAAATTGCCTCCAGCTTCCAGCAATTATCCTGTCTTAGCCTTCAGAGCCCTGGGATTATAGGAGTGCGCTATGACACCCAGCTCCATTTCTCTCTTCATTATGAGGGAATCTCCTTTTAAAGGGGGAGCAGCTGAGAGGACTTCAGAGCACTCCCATCCAAAATTGGCCAATAATTAACATCATAGAATGTAATGTGATATCAATATCATTGTATAAATAAAAATGCTATTAGGAACCAAATAAAAATATCTTAGGATCACTGTGATAAAAATTAAGATCTATTATTGACAGGCATGATATTTGTAATAGCCAATTTAGAATCTGGGATATAAAATAGATAGATTTTAAACACTAAATAATCTTTGCTGAATGAACTGATGGACTCTGCCCCCATGCTGCCCATTGCTTACTCTAGGGGAGTGAATGCAGATCTTCCATAAGACTGCCTGGAGAGCTGCTAAAGAAGAAATAACACTCTGTAAAATAGCACAAGCACACTCAGTATATCGTCAAGTGCGCTACACTTGTTAGTATATGAAGTGACTAAATGTTCACATAGATTCTGAACAAGAATCAAAGATTTGGAGTCCCTATTTATAGAATGCTTTACTAAAGAAAGAGTGACATCTAGAGGCTCCAGTTTACGCTTATTGAAAAGTCTTGGCGTGTTCATGGCATGTGGAAGATACAAAAGGACAGGACTCAATATTAACTAAAGGTATTGATTTCATAGGGATTGGCTCAGAAGATTCTTCAGGCATAAATGCTCCCATATATGTGAAGAGTCATAACAACTGAACAAATCTTTTAAAATTCAGAGTCGAGTTACATCAAAGTAATAACAATAAAACATTACATTGGATAGAAAACAACATGAGATACTAGCAACCGATGCTGTTATCTCAAAGCATGCCGTTCCACATTAAAAGAGGCAAGGACATCTCAGAATTAATAGCTGATATCTAAAGATGCTGAAATAGATATTGCAATGTATCAATAGCTTAGAAACCAAAAGACTTAAAGACTAAGCTTCTGCTACTACAATGATAGTCTGTAGGATTTCTTCCTGTATAACTATTAGTCATAACAAGAAAAAGCCATTAACTGGCAACACTAACAAGGAAACTGGCACAGATGCTCTCCAGTGTATAAATAATCCCTGAACAGGGAAAAAAACAGTTTTAGGAAGTATAACTCTATGGGGAATTAACTAGTGGAGACAATACTACTTTCAAAATAAGAATATACAGCAGCGCTCCATTCTCCATCCCACAACTCTGCCTGCATTCACGGAGGCCAGATGGCACCAGGGACAACCAGGTGGGACCCATTCCCCTCAATGTCCTGCCTGCCACGTCCCCCTAAAGCACACACAACAGCTGCAAACTGCACCCTCTTCCCAGAGCTCCATTTTTATGGCTCACAACTCTGCCTGCATTCCCAGAGGCCTGCTGGGCACCAGTGACAACCAGATGGCGAAAGGCCAGTTGTAGGCTCACGGTTTTCAAAGCCTACTTTATTTAGGGTTCTTAAACACTTCAACCCTCACTTCTAAGCCACCAACTAGAGGAAGGGGAGAAAGAATGTTAATAGGAAAAAAGAACTGTGGGCCTGTTTAGATGTAGTTCCTTGGACCAATTCTTCTCTGTGTTGTCAGGATATGAGCCGTCTGGTCCAATAACAGCCAACACCAAGCAGCAACATGAATCTGTAGAGGTGGCACAATCCAGCAGAAACAGCAAGGCTCCGTCAAATTAGCATGAGTCAACAGAAGCAGCCAGAAGCAGCTGGAGTGCCATGAAAAGTTCTTTGGAATGTTTCTCTCTGCTAAGCAAAGACAAGCGAATGCACAGCAGCCTAGCAATGCAAAAGCATCCATCCTCCCATGGCCTGTGGGGTTCTATTTATACCCCTTACCAACATGGAGTGCGATCTCACATGTCTGCTTCCAGCAAAACATCACATGACCTCCCACAAGACATCTTCCAACAAAACACAACATGACACAACCAAGTCTTCAAAGAAACTAGGAACTTCCACTTCAGACAGCATAAGAATGTAATCAACTAGATGAGAGAACCATGTGAGAATAGCAATGTAGAAGGATCCAGTGGGTCCTAGAAACCTACAAGTAGAACATTATGATAGGCAGATTTGGGCCAAGGGGTCCCGCTCAAACTAAGGCACTAGCCAAGGACAATACAGGAGGTAAAATTTAAACCCCTACCCTGATCTAGCCAATGGACAGGACAGTCTCCACACTTGAGTGGAGAGAGGGATTTGACTTTCTCATGTACTCTGGTGCCTCATATTTGACTATGTTCCCTGGAGGGGGAGACCTAGTGGCACTCAGAGAAAGGACAGCAGGTCACCGAGAAGAGACTTGATACCCTATGAGCATATACAGGGGGAGGTAATCCCTCTGAGGAACAGTCATAGGGGAGGGGAATAAGGGGAAAATGGGAGGGAGGGGGGAATGGGAGGATACAAGGGATGGGATAACCATAGAGATGTAACAAGAATAAATTAATAAAAAAATAAATTAAAAAAAAAGAATGTAATCAAGCTACTCGTGGTGGTGCACTCTGAGAGGCAGAGACAGGCATATCATGGTGCCCCAATTAACAAATGAGGTACAAAGAATTCTTGGCAGAGGAATCTCTAATGAGAATCACTTAAAGAAATGTTCAACGTGCTCAGCCATCGGGGAAATGCAAATCAAAACCACTCTGAGACTCCATCTTATACCTGTCACAATGGCTAAGATCAGAAACTCAAGTGACAGCACATGTTGGCAAGGATGTAGAGAAAGGGGAACACTCCTCAATTGCTTGTGGGAGTGCAAACTTGTATAATCACTTTGGAAATCAATCTGGTCCTTTCTTAGAAAATTGGGAATAGTTCTACCTCAAGACCCAGCTATACCACTCCTGGGAAGATACCCAATTATACAACAAAGACACTTGCTCAACTATGCTCATAATCATTTTATTTGTAATAGCCTGAAACTGGAAACAAACTAGGTGCCCCTCAACCAAAG
>OU015743.1:25140231-25156549 GCA_907169655.1 Acomys percivali | reverse complement strand
AACTGAATTTGACTTTTTAAAAAGGAGATTTATTCTCCTGGTATGCACCACCCCTCTGACTCTTAGAGTCTTTCCACCTCTTCTTCTATGTGATCCTTGAGCTCTGAGAGAAGACATTTGAGATGAGCTGGATGCCTCTCTCTCTCTCTCTCTCTCTCTCTCTCTCTCTCTCTCTCTCTCTCCTCTGTCTCTCTGTCTCTTTATCTCTCAGAGGCAGAGGAGGTAATGTCTGGCTGTGGTTCTTGTCTCCAGATGAAAATTTTGTCACCTTCATTATTGGATTAACAATTCTTTTTCCATATTAAATGAAATATGTGATAACATTGAAACAAATGTGTGTATTTATATATGTGTGTATTTATATATGTATTGTGTACATATGTGTATGCATGTTTGTGTATATATGTGTATATGTGGGTATTTGTGTGTTTTATGCATGTATGTGTACATGTATGTGCTTATCATGTTTATATAGGTGCATGCGCATGTCTATATATGTGTATATGTGCTTGAATGCATGTGTTTATATGTTGTGTATACATGTATATATTCATGTATGCATGTGTGTAAATGCATGTGCATGCATATGTTTGTATATATGTGTGCATGTGTGCACATACACATATATACAACTAGTTAAAGCATATGAATTTAGAAATACCTAGGATGAGGTTTCCAAATTCACTCTTAGTCACTATTTCTTTCTCCATTTCTTTCTCTATTCCTATGTCTCCCCGATTTTTATGACTACTGTCTTTATAGTTTTTCCTTTCAGCTAACTGTAGGCTAAAACTTCTTCCAGCATTACAATTCACTTTTCTGGTAATAATAGACATCAGAACAAAACATGATAACTAGTTTGGATCTCACTAAGTCAGCACTTTTGGGATGATCACATGGCATATTCATGTGGAGCTTCTTTTTATAGAGACTCAAGTTAATTCAGTTCTGGGCCACAATAGTTGAGGGTAAACTTTAGTTTAAAATGATTACAAATGATATGTAATATTTTTTAAAGCCTCATTACATTTCTTTACTTATTACATGTGCTGTGATGTGTGTATGCCGTGTTATTTTTAAATGTAAGTCAGAGAAAACGTTCTACCACGTGGGACCTGGATCGTGAAGCCGTGTCATTAGGCTTGGTGGCAAGCCTCTTCTCACTGAGCCATCTCATCAGAGGCCAGCATCCCACAATGGTTTCTGGCATTCTTTTGTGTATATCGGTAGTCTTAAGCAGGCATTATTCTAAGGCACACACACTCATATCCCTACGAGTGGAACAGCTGGTTCGTAGACTATGGAAAACTCTAATGAACTATATAATTCAAAGCTGCTTTCCAAACTACTCTATCCGTTCATAGTCCCCTTATCGTGTGAGGTTTCCCTTGTCAGTGCGCTTGCTGAAATCTGACTTTTTAGGACCCTTCTTCTAGCCCTGTCTCCTTCTATCTTCTGGAGAAGCTGTTCTCTCTGGCTGCAATTTTCTTTGCCTGGTTATGCTATGTCGCCTTTTTTTTTTTCTTTTTCATTTTATATTTTTTATAGGGGCTAAGATCGGACTCACATTAGCTTCCTGTCTCTGTAATAAAAGAAAATGGTGTAACGCTGGAAATGTAACAAGTTTGGGTTATAATCTCAGCATTGATTTTTATAGCATGAAATCACTTTTGTTTCCTATGACATTATAAGAATAAAATTATGATGAATGGGGAAAAAAAGGACACAAAAGAGCACACTCTGCATGCTTCCATTTATAGTGTCTTTTACAGGAACTGAATGTATCAGGTCTATGACCTTAGAACAACCGTGCTCATTCTCAGAACCTAGCTACCTCCATTTAAAATGGAATTAATACCCTCTTCAGCAGTCATTTTAGAATTAAGGCATACAGTATAAATCATAGCCTCAAACACAAAGCCTCATCCGGATTGGAAGGTGCACATCCCTCTGTCTCCCTTTTGTTCTCTTTCACTTTTTGCGGCTTTGCATGACAATTACCAGACACCTGTGTACTTAGTACCCGGCATCTTTGTGCTAATGTCCTCTATTGCTAGCAAATAGGAAAGGCAGGCTTCACTTACTTATCCTGTTAATTTTTACAGATCTTAAAAACCTCATTTGACTTGGTAGAAACCCTTTGCAAGAGCAGCACATCTATTAGGACTATTAGTGTATTTTAGAAATGTAACTTCATATGGATGATATAGACTCCTGACTTCTGGACAAATTGTTTGCCTTGCACTTCCTCTCGATTTCACAGGGCTGGGCTAAAGCATGAATTGTTCCAGGATCTCCTGCTCTAAGGTTATAAAATTCTTATCTACTTCCCATCTGTCCTGATCTTTTAAACAATAAGCTGTGATTTAAGAGTCTCCAAACAAGCACCCCTACATCAACTGGTCACACCTGTATCCATATGATGAAGAGAGTTCCGAAACTCAGAGAAAGAAACTAATAAGTTGCCGTGTTGAAAAGATCCTATTCCTTCTGTTTCTGTTTCCAATGCATGAGTCACAAAGGAACATTGACTAACTGGTTTGGAATTTTCTACCACTTATGCTAGAAATATCTCTGTATGAATAAAGTGCATCAGATCAGATTAAAATAGTTTTGAAACCCCTGTGCTCATTTTGAGATTTAGGGAACAATTATAAATAATGCACAATTATTGACCTTTGATTTTTAGGTCATATACATACATCTTACCATTTTTTTAAGCTGCAGATACATAGAATTTAGTTTAAATTTCCCATTTTAGCATGATCATTTTCACAATGTCATAAGTAAAACTCAGATAAAAATTCGGCATGGCCATTTAACTCTGTCCTTAATAATAGAAAACTGGTTCTTTGTTGTCTGTCAGTTTTTTTTAATGTAGCTCTAGTGAATGAAGATAGTTTTTCACCCATAGTAAAGAATGAAAGTAGCATTGCAGCCAATTCCCATACAGCTTAAGTTCTTCACTGTTGTCTCTAGAGAGAGAAGCCACAGCCTCAGCCCAGCAATCAACCGTCCTGCTCATGTTTGCTATTAAACTCTTCTCACCAACTCCAGACACTCTCCCATTGTCATCTCACCACAGCTTTGCTTCTTGCACTTTTGTTCATTCTTTTGTATACTTCTTTATTTCTATTTATTTTCTATTTTATTTTTTATTTTTTACATATACATTTATATTATTCTACCTCTATACGATAAACTATCTATAGCAATAATAACCATGACATAATCAAGAATCTTATAAATGTTACATTCTTAGTGGTTTTGGCTATTTGTCTTTGACAGCCTTGAAGAAAACATCTTTCCTATCTTGGTGCGTCTAAAATTTTGAATATAAATCAATCTCCATCACATCTTGTCATTATCAACTTAAAATATCTATCTAGACCTAAAAACATCTTAACCTCTAAACAACTAAGCTTCATTGCACATGCATGCATGCACACGCGCACACACACACATGCACACGTATATGCACATGCATGCATGCAAACACACACACACACACAGCCTGGCAAAGCTAGATATTTCTTGAAAGCATGCAAAGATAAGACCATTTCATTTTATGATTTTGTTTTGCTAACACAGAGATGTTTAAAACATCTGCCACTGATTGAGTATTGACAGTTTGTGGTGACATTGGAGACTTCTGGACCTTTTCTCTGTTATTTCATTATCACAACAACCTTACTAACTAACTAATAGCTATAGTATTTATATTTTAAAGATTAAATGAAAACACAGAAAACCTTATTAACTATACAGGAAAAAAAATTGTGTTCTAGCTGCCTGACTCTTACCTTACTATGAGTTACTTCAAATTTTTTTATTTCCTAGTGAAATACAAATTCTATATGTTTTTAATATAAATATTAACCCTACATTTCAAATCATTCTTTACATTAGTACAAATAATTACATTAGAGCCAATATTAATCGACTATATGCAACAGGGGCAGGGTTGGTCTCTTATTGTTGGTCTTATCCTTAAAATAAATCTGGCTTGTCTGACTCAAGATTATAAAACTGGGAAAGTTATCATATTGCTTATGAACTTAGTTTTTTTTTAAGGAAGGAAGAATTTCTTTGTGACTCCTGAACTTATTATAAAGGTATCTACAGATGGCAGTGAGTCTCTATGTTTTAATGTCTGAGCACTTATTTTTAGAGAGACATTAAGGCTGTAGCACAAACCCAGGGTAATCATGTAGCCATAAAGAGCACTTACAATTGTCTTTTTAAAGCAGTAAAATATGACAGTGCAGTGTGTTTAGGACATTAAAATACTAGAAATGAGAGAAACATGTCCTGTGTATTAAGTTTTATGCTAATTATAATAAATTAATTTACATCTATTAGTTTATGTGTGCTATATTTGCAACTGACAGATGTAAAATTGACTAATTTTAATAAGAAAAAGTAAAAGAAATTAATACACATGGTAAAGCAAATGACCATGATATGCCAGAAATGAAAAAGAAAGTAAACTTTAGAGACTATTAGTACAGGTGAAGACACAGCACAGAGGCCGGAAATATCATTTTTCCCACAGTCTGAAACCCTTCAAGGGACCTAAAGCATCTTCTTCCTTTTTAACACAGAAAGATTTCTCTTCCACATTGCAAATGGGCGTCATCGGTTAAAATTAAAAGGAACCGGCAACCAACAGCAGAGAAGTCTTCCTACATAAATTAAGAGAAGTAGAAGAATTAACAGGTTGGAGGGACAGGAAAACAAATGTAGTCATTAGCATTGAACAGTTTCTTGGCTATGGATGAGTAAATAGGGTCTTAATGAGCCAATGCGTCATGCATTTTCTGTCAGTTGTGAATTAACAAAGATGACCTACTAAATTGGAAACACCTAGAAACAATCTTTCAATATTCCCACCGAAATCTTAATAAAAGGGAGAGAGAATTTCTCTAATACAAAAGAAGCTAGAAAGTATTCACTTCCTTTTAAAATTCATATCTTTTTAACTTGCTTTGTATGTATGTGTGTATGCCTAAGTATGCATACGCAGCGTCTGCTGAGTCCAGAAGATAGTATCCTGAAAATGGAGTTGCGGGTGGCTGTGAGCTGCCCCTTGTAGGTCCTGGGAACTGAACACAGGTCCTTTGGAAGAGCAGCATGTGCTCTTAACCACTGAGCCATCTTTCCAGGCCCAGGTACTCACTTTCCACATTGGTTAATACAGTGTGTCCAAGGCAGCAACTCCTGTGTGTGAGTTTATAGTAGAATGCCTTCCTCAGTGGCTGGATAAAACACAGATTCCCAGGCCTTATCCCCAGAGTTGCTGACTCGGGGCTGGGATAAGACCTTGAAATCTCATTTCTACCAAATGTGCAGTGGTGACAGCTGGCCTTGAGCTGAGATTCGAGGCCCTCTGATGTGGAGTCCTTGAAGCATGTCATCCAGAAGAAAAGGAACATGAACACCAACAGACAGACTCAAGGTTCTTAGTGACCTAATGAACTCAACCATAGATATAGTAGAAACACCTTCTCAAAGTACATGGCTTTTTTTTTACCGTTCCTTCACTCAAAGCTTTGGTCCTTGTGTATAAACATGTAGATTATAGCTTAGCAGCTGACCTTTTTTGAGTGATCTATAATGCATGGTTTGGGGACTCTGTGAGCTGTGCTTTCACTGTAATGCAATCTTCCCACAGTATATAAAGACAAGTGCATTTGAAATATTATGTGCTATGCATTGTTCATTTTGTCTCCCAATCTGAGCAGAGAAAAAATAAGTTGATGTCAGTCAAACACTTCCAACTTGTCAAACTGTCTTTCATGAAGTGACATGTCTATAAAAGACAGAAAAATAATATTGGAGAAAAATGTTCGGTACGGTAAACAAACACTATGCTTGCTTCTTCACTCTGGTTTATAGCTACATTATTTATATTTTGATTCTCAGTGATGACTCAGAGTTGATGCAACATAAATGTTTCCTTGAGCTGCAAAACATTTGCCACTCTGAACAGAGACTAAAGTTATACTGAAGTTCCTGGTTCAGAAACTGTTCCTAATTAGTAGATCGTTTCTAAATACTTCTGGCTACCTACTCACAACCCTCTCTTTGTTTCATCCTGCTTTGGCTAATTGGGGCATGCATTAACACCATTCTCTTAAAAAAAATAGATGAAAAGACTTATTGGTGGGCTGCAGGAAGAGAGGAACAGAAGAAGCACCTTTGCTTTCTCCTCTGTCCTTGTCTGTGTTCTTCACTATTTGCCCTTAGGCTTATCATCCTCTCCAGGGTATGGGACCCCTCCCAGAGTATGTATGTCTGAGACCAGGTAAGACATTAATGATGCTTGGGTTGTGACACTACTGCTTCAGATACACTCATTCAGAGGAATCTGAGTGAATCTGAAAGAGTCATCTACAGAAATGGCAGTCATCATACACCCCTCCCCGGCCTTCCTTGGTAGGTAGCCTTTCTATCCAATCAGCGAGCTCTATTATGGGAAACAGAGCTTCCTTTTCTCTAGTCTGGCTGCATAGGTGCATAAAACCCTTATGCGGGAAAACCAACCTTATCACTGTTAGTGTGCATTGCACTGAAGTGTGCATTGCAGTTCAGTTTCATTGACTCATTTCACCTTAAGAGCCTCATATTTGAGATCCAATAACTCAAAAAGCACATCTGGTTGCTGGTCTCTTATGTCTCCTCTTCTCACTCATTTTAAGGAAAATGTACTCAACATGTGGCTTGCTATTTCCTACGTGGATGAACCAGGAGAACACTATGCCAACGGAAGTAAACTTATAACAGAAAACAGGCTGCATTATTCCACTGGCAAGAGGTCTCTAAGATACTCAAATTCATAACAGAAGGTAATAAAGGGTGCCTGTGAGGGTCTAGAAGAAGGAAAATTGGAGGTTTGTTAATCATAGTGAATAGGCTAGAGACCCATTACAGTGTTGTGCCCGTGGACAGAAATCTCAAAATCTATGCTAACTTTCAAAACAGAGAAGTTTTTTTTAATTAATTTATTCATATTACATCTCGATTGTTAGCCCTTCTCCTGTTTCCTCCCATTCTTCCCTCCCTCCCACTTCCCCCCTTCTCCCCTCCCCTATTTCTGTGATTGAGGGAGACCTCCTCCCCCTATATATGCTCTTAGAATATCGAGTCTCTTCTTGGTAACTTGCTATCCCTCCTCTGAGTGCCATCAGGCCTCCCCATCCAGGGGGCGTAGTCAGAAAAGGGGCACCAGAGTTCGTGTGAGAGTCAGATCTCACTCTCCACTCAAAGGTGGAGAATATCATAAAAACAGAGAAGTTTTAATGTTAACTATTTTTAAATACATATTTGAGAAATTTTCTGCTGCCAAAACATACACCGAAAAGAACATAAGTAAATGCCTAGAGGTGAAGGATTTTGTAATTATTTCATTGTCCTGACTGTGCCACTGGTGTGTGAATAAGGTCACATTCATCAGATTGTATGCATTAAACACGTGCAGGTTTGTAATGTGAAAACTATCACTGTGTCACTTGTTATGGTTTTCTACTTATAATCATATTCATTTCTCAGATAAGGAATTTGAAACTAAGAGGATTTAGATAATGTTCTAGACATACTTGTGTATGCATGATTACAAACAAGTATGCTCACATGCATGCACAGACACAAAAATTATAGAAATTTCTAACTTGAAGACAAAAACATAAGATAATAAAACACACAAAAGAAAAACAAGTCACGCTAGAAAGAATTCAATGATTTGCCTTGTGACTCAGTTCAAGTCCTCTTATTTGATGGATGCAAAAGGCACCGGCAATACATTTTGGGGAAAAGGGATTTAAAAATCTTCAGACAACACTTTTAGAAGCAGAGTTTCACCCTGTACTGTAGGCTGCCCTTTAACTCATGCCCTTGCTATCTCCTAAGTGATCGCACTGTGAAGATATGCGTCATGCCTGGGGTTACTTCTGCAGGAAGTGGCATATACACTGGTTGTGTTTCCTCTCTTAAAAGAAACCTTAGAAACATCGATACGTGCCTGTCTTAGTTACTACTGCTGTGAAGAGACACTGTGATGAAGGCAACCTTTTTTTAAATTCATTAATTTATTTATTCAGTTTACATCCCAATCATAGCCCCTCCCTCCTCTCCTCATGGTCCTCCCTCCCTTCCTCCTCCCCCTATCTCCCCTCCCCTGTTACTCAGAGAAAGGGAGCCCCCACCAATCCACCACAGCTATTGTTTTCACAGAATAAACTAGGCATATCTTTTCCAAATGTTTTCATTTTTTGAGTGTTTTATAAATGTCTATAATATATATTGATCATATCCTTCCATCACTATCTCTCCTTAACTACCTTTAATCTCCCAACTCCATCTCTCTCCCAATTTCATCTCCTTTTGGGTTTTATTGTCATTAATAACATAATATACTTACTTAGTTGGTCTTATTTTATACTTTTATGTACAATAATCCCCATAAAAGTATAGGTGTAAATATTAAAATATCTTTAACGTTTTTATATCAACAACATTGTATTATTTGTATCAGTTTCTATGCTGTATTTTCTCCATATTTTATTCAAAAACCATTGAATCATTTTTTTTCTGTTTCACCCATCACAGATGCTCTTCCACTTCAGCCACAAAACTATCGTGATGATAATGCATCATATTTGTCCTTTAATTATCCAGTCTTAGTTCTGAGTGTCCTGGATGATATTTATTGCTTTAAGGTGAATCATTCCCAAAATGAATTATTTGGTTTCTTCCCAGATTATAAGACATAAACAAACCATTATCAATTTCATTAAATACAAAATGAAGTTAAAAATTCAAACAGTATGTTTTTATTTGAACTTCTCAAAGTTAGTTTTATAATACAAATGATGTCACACGTTCTGGCCTTTCAGTTGGTTGATGATGACTGTTGCATGACAAGTTGTTTTAGGGGGAATTTTATGTTTAAAATTGGCAAGAATTTAATAAGACTTAGCAGAAAACATCCAGTCTTTGCATGAAAAAAAAAACCTATGTATTATATAGATCCTTTGGTTGAGTTTTTTAGCTGAATATTATGAACTTTCTATAGAAGGCAAGAGGTCTTTAGGCTCACAGGTAAGCATTGGAGAAGCCAGGAAAAGTTTAACACACAGACTTATCTTTTCAAAGGAAGGAGATGTTTACCTGTCCGCTTTCTATATGCTAGGAAACGATGTAGTTTACGTCCTTGTGACATTTTACCATCTGTAGAGTCAGACTTCACCTGTATTCCCCTTTACAACAGCAACCCACTCCTCCATCTGGATTTGTTGGCTCCATGGGTCGCCTTGTGGAGCTCCTGGCCCCTCCAGGTCCCTCTCTTCCCCAATTCTTCTGTAATACTCCCTGTGCTCCACCCCAGAGTTTGGCTGTGTGTCTCAGCATCTGCTTGGATCTCCTGCTGGGTGGAGTCTTTCAGAGGACCTCTATGGTAGACACCCTTCCTGTTGCTTCTCTTCAACTGCTTCTGGTGTCTAGTCTATTTGTTCTTCTGAATGAGAATTAAGCATTATCCCTAGGCCCCTCCTTGTATTTAGTTTCTGTAGGTCTGTGTATTGTAGTGTGATTGTCCTGTATTATTTGGCTAATATCTACTTATAAGTGAGTATATACCAGGCATATCTTTCTGAGTCTGGTTTACCTCCCTCAGGATGATCTTTCTAGTTCCATCCATTTGCCTACAAATTTAAAGATTTCCTTGTTCCTTGAGTAGTATTCCACTGTGTAAATGTACCACAGTTTCTTTATCCATTCTTCAGTTGAGAGACATCTAGGTGGTTTCCAGATTCTAGATATTACAAATAAAGCTGCTATGAACATAGTTGAGCAAGTGTCCTTGTTGTATGGTGGAGCATCTATCAAGTATATGCCCAGGAGTGGTATAGCTTGATCTTCAGGTAGATTATTCTCAATTATCTGAGAAAGTGCCAAATTGATTTCAATGTGAATTTAAATGTCTTAAGCTTTGTATATTCACAAGACTATAATTTAATTGAATCAAATTTATTTTACTCTCGTGTTAAGCCATTGTTGGTTTCTATTTGAAATGTTTAACCCTATTCATTCTACATACATGCTTTTATTACTTACATAAAATGAAAATATTTAATTTGAGGAAAATTTAAAGAAAATAAAAAATATCTCCATATTTAATGTTTCAAATTCTTGACAGCAATTTTGGTAGACAGATGGTTTGCTTCTTAGAGAGACTTTCTGTTGATTGCTAGTATAAATCCAACCCAGATCCACTAGGTAAGAAAACAAATAAAATGAATCCAATAAAATGAGGTAAATGTCTCAGTTTGTAGGTGGCATGGTCCTCTATTTGAAAAACTCTACAGACTACACACACAAAAAAATTCAAATTCATAAAATCAATTACTTAAAGTTGTAAGACACAAAAATAAACATAAAAGTTCAGTATTTTTCCAAGCTAATAAGAAAGTATATGAAAATAAAATTAAGGAAATGATAGCATAAATAACATTTAAGAATAAAACAAATATTTACATAAACATACGAACTTATTAAAATGTTTAAACCAATAAAGCAAAGGAGTTGAAGACTTGTGCATTCAGTAACTATAAAAATATAAGAGAAATAAATCCAATGATAAACAAATAAATGAAAAATATAATAATGTCCATGATATGGAAAAATTAATATGATCAAAATATTTGTATTACCAAAAGCTAACTACAAAGTCAATGCATTCTACGTCAAAAATTTTACGAACGTGAAAAAACTTTTAATATCACACGAAACCATAAAATATTTCAAATAACCAAAGCGGTTATTGAGAAAAAATAATAAAGCCAGAGGTTCCATGCCTATGACATCACATTATATTTCAAACCTGTATTTAAAACAGCAATTTAGGCAGTATAGTATTAGTGCAAAAGCAAACACATGCTTGCAGTGGTACAGAGAAGGGACATGCATCTGCAAACAGTCTTTGAAGGATTTCCAGGAACTACACAATGGAAAAATACAGCCACTCTGTAAAGACAAGTCTGGAAATCTGGGTGGTTTGATTCCAGTGTTACTGATATACACTAACTGACATAGGGAGCATCCCAAAGCTGTTGAAGATTCATGCCCTAACCAAGCTTCACACATGTGCTCTCTTACAGGATTATTTACAGTTCTATGCTTACATTTAAGTATATAAATCACTTTGAGCTCATTTTTAGTGATTTTGATATTGGGATTCTAGGTTTTATTTGACTAATTCAATTGGTTCTTTGATAATTTCACATATATATTCTATATAGTTATATATAACATATTAATATATAATTTTCACTATATATACACACACTATACACACACACACACACACACACACACACACACACACACATATTATTCAGGTCCCCTTCCACATTCATGCTTTTTTGTCTTGTTTTGTGATCCACTGATTTTAAACAGAACTGTATGTGTGGTCACAGGTATAGAAATCTCCCACTGGATCCTGGAGGATCTACCTTTGTTATCCAATCAATGACAACAATTATCTCACTATAGAATCTATCATCAGTTGCCAGTAGTTTATTGGGGGCGTAAGGACTTAGAAATCTCTCCCTCATTCACAATTGGCTATAGTCAGGCCCAGTCTTATGCAAGAACAATGCAGTCTACCATAACTACTTGTGAGATCTTGTTGGTGATGGCTGTGTCATGCCCTGATGATAGTATTTTGCAACTCTTGTCCCTATCTTCCAGTTCCTGAATTCTTTCTGTTTCTACTCTCTCAGTGTTCCCTGAGTTTCACAGAGGGCATTAGAAATGTCCTGTTTAGAACTGATCATTCAGCTGCCATTTACAATAAGCGTCTTGGGTAGCCATGAGTGTATGCAATTACCACTGCTTACTGCTTCTGTTATTAAGGATGAGAGTAGCCTATGAGTATAAATATAAATATAGTTATACTGAAATTTGGTGCCATCTTAGCTTAGCTAAATATCACTAATGCCACCCCACCCCCAGGACCTATGACCTCCCAACCATGGTTTTTTACTGTGCTCACACTACTGAATATATATTTCTTCCTGTGGAGCAAATCCAAGGCAAGGAGAGTTGGTCCCCTTGTAGCAGTCCATACCATTTTTGCTTAGTGGCTCATCTTGCTTAGCAGGTTAGCACTACCGTTTTCAGGGTTTACAGCTGGACAAGGCTACTGATGCCTAATCTCTTCCAGCATCATGCATAGCAAATTCTGACACTGTGAATGCTAACTAGTAGAAAAGAAACCCACAGCTCGGCTCCAGCTTCTTATTCTTTATCTGGCGAACATGGTATGTGATTTCTAGATCTAATGCAGCAAGGTAACTAGTTATTTTCACTTAATTATTGCCTTTAAATATTTGTTAAGTGCCATGACTAATGGATAGGGAAATCTATTTCTGTACTCTAAATTGTAGAAAATTCACCTGCCTAAAAGATCTAAGTAATGTAATTGTACTATACCTCAAGGCAATAATGAATTCAGTTAAAGAAAATGATCAACACTGAAAAAATTAAAATATGTTTAAGTCATTTATTATATTAGTTTCCCATTGAATTCTGGTTAGTATGCTATTTTCTAGATTGAAGAAATCCATTCTGATAATTGCTTCTGATAAAGTTTGTTCAAAACCTAAGTGAGTCAAAAAGAAAAAGAAAAAAATATCTAAGAAATACAGATAATTAAAACAGCAAACACTTACTTGAACTTTACTTAGTGATAAAACCAGTTTTAGACTACAGTTTATGAGATGGATAAAATGGGGTGTTTTACTGGGTCTGTGATATTTAAGAGAGAAATTCAACCTCCAAGCAAGAGATAATAGAACAATCTATTTTCCTTGCCTGTGAGGAAATAGAGTCGAGCTTTTCATATGAAATCAGAAAAGGATTTAAATGAAAACAAAGAAATAAAACCCAGGAAACTAGGAAGTCACAACACTCAAAACACTAAGAGGATATTTTCTCCTTAAAACCAAAAACACTGAAAAAGAAAACTATGAAAGATGTGACAGTTTCAAAGAAACTCATAGCATATGACAGTCGTCACTCAACAGCTTCACCAGGTATGATGTCATGTCTTATGGTGGCGAAGAATTGTCCCCACTCTCAGATATTTATTTCTAGAAATTGTTCTTTTCTACTTTATGTTATTTTTACAAAAGAAAAAAAGTGAAAAAAAAAAAAGATTTGAGACATATCAAAGTAAAACAGAACTAGATTTTTGCCTAACAACATCTTTTCAGTTTATGTGATATTGATAACGAGCTTCTGTAAACAGAAGTCTTTGGCTCAACAACCTAAACATTCTTGCTCATTCTTACATGTGTGGCTGCTGTGTCTCATTGCGTCATTAGGTGGCAGAGAGGAGAGAAGCTAAGTCTGTGTCTGTCAGTGTTCTGACCTATGGACATCTGAATGATTAATAGCCTAACATTCCTTGAAAAAATAAAGCCTGAGATGCCCACCAGTCCTGTGCTGGGTAGGCCCAGATAGACTCCCAGGACAAGGAACAAGCTGAAGACTAGAACAAACTGGAACTGAGGGCCCTGGATGGGTGTGAGCACCATACAGTCTACCCTCACATGGGACCACTCAGGAGGACTGTGTGAAGAGCGAGCTTGAGATGACCACCAGACCAGCACCATGAGGCCTGGACAGGGAGCTAGCCTGAGACAATCTGCTGCTTGGCAGACAACTGGTGTTGGGCAAAACACAGGCCTGGGGGACAGTGAAGATCATGCCTGAGATGATCCCTGCTTGGCACCATAATGCGGATCATAGCACTTCTGAGACCACTCCTAAAATGACCCCAGACACTCAGAGACCCTGGGCCCCACTCAGAGTGGCAAGTAAGTGGTAGAGAAATCAAAGAGAAAGAAAACAAAAGGATGTGGACACAATGAAGAGAGGCATAACTGGAGACATGAGAGTAGTGAGGAACAGCCTGATGTGAGTAGTCAGTGATGCCATGCAGAATCATGGTGGGGTGCTGGCCTATCCTCCTACCAGGAGTCATATCTGGGTCTGTGGCTCTGTACCTGTCACCACCAAAGGCCAGGCAGATGATCCTGGCCTGGGCTGCTGCCCAGGGACATATTGATATCTGAGGGCTCTGCAGAACTGGCCCCGCCCTTCACCTGTATATCCTGGAAGAGCTGGCCCTTGGGTGGCATAAGAGCAGGAGAGCTGACCCCACCTCTAACCAACTGCAGTACTCAAAAGAGTGAGCACCACACATTAGGGGTATTTCTGATGGACAGAGTAGAAGAACTACCCCTTCTGGTGGGGGCAGAGGCTGGCTCTGAGGCCATGAGTCTGGGAGAGTTGGTCCTTCCACTTGTCTGCAGAGCAGTAACACGGGCAAGGAAGAAATGACCCTCCCCTTTGCCCCTTGCCACCTATGGCTTGCAGAAGAGCTGCCCCAAGGTCATCAGAGTGAGATACCTGGCCCTGTCCCTCACCTGCCGCTGCATTCGAGAAAGCAGGCCATCTGTACCTTACCTGAGCAGCACAGTAGAGCTCATCAGGTAATTGAAGGTTGCAAGTAAGCCTGCCTTGAGGCTGTGAGTGTGTGTGAGAGAGAGCTAGCCCTGCCTCTTGTCTGCTGGGTGGTATCATATAAGAGAGAGACACCCTCCTACCCACCCTCATCCCTCACCATCTATGACAGGCAGGAGAGCTGGACTCTGGCTCATGAGATGGGAGAACTAGCCATGTCCCTCTCCTCAGGAGTGCGAACCCTGCACCTGACCTGGGCAGCAAGGCAGGGGCTGAGGGGATTGCTGCTGAGCTGGCCCCAAGGGCATGAGAACAAGAGTGGGAGAGCCAGTGGGCTGACCAGCTCAGATATCTCTCATGCCCAGATCCTGGGCTTTAAATTGTCTCACCCCGCCATCTTCCTCATAGATGTGCATAAAAGAGATTGTTTGTCCTACAGATCCAAAACTATTGGATATCTTATAGGAGTCCCAGTGAGGTTCCAGTATTGACAGAGTAGTAGAAGTCTGAGGCTTCGGACCAAACCAATGAGTCTTTGGAATAAACACTTTAAAGCAAAGAAGTGTGGACAAAAGAGTATACTGTGGTCACACTGTGACCCACTACAGCTTCCACAGTGATTTTTTTCTCAGTGATTTTTGGGAGAAGTTTCAAGGGTGGAGTGCAACTACAAGAGGAGGGAGAGATGAGTGGGATTGGGGTACGTGATGTGAAATTCAGGAAGAAATAATAAAAAGTTAAAAAAAAAAACAAAGAATTCAGGATTTTCTCTCTCATTATCGCTATTAGTTACTTTTCTCACTGTGTGTCACTCTGTGACAAAAAATATCTGATGAGAGCACCTTAAAGAAGTACTGGTTTGCTTGGGCCACAGATTGAAGGAATGTCCCACCATAGTGAGGAGGATGTGGCGGCACAATCATGAAGCTGCTACGTCACTGCTGTGTCCATAATCAGGAAGCAGAAAGCGATGAGCACTGCCTCTCAGCTTCTTTCCTCTTTATAATTGAGTTCAGGGCCCCAGATCACAGAACAGTGCTGCCCACATCAGGGTAGGTCTTCCCTGTTCAGTTAAAGCTTTCTGAATACATTCTCGGAGACAAACCCAAAGGTGTGTTTCCATAGCAGTTCTAAAGCCTGCCAGATGGATAATGAAGATTATTCATCACATTACCTGTGAATGACAGCACCTCTGGAGATGAGAAGCCACACGTGTGCCACATACACTAACGTGCGTCGGCAATTCATAGTTCTACACGAAGAACCTGTTTCTGCTTTGGAATCACAAATAGAGTGATGATTTTTAACTACACTGCTATCATTTCTCACAAGGGCTTGCTATAGGAGCTATATGTTTGAAATACAAAATCAATTTCTTTCAGAAGTGTAGAAAAAGAGGAAAATTTCTTTTGCTAGAGAGAATGTAATAATAAAAAGATGATAGCTATGCAAATTGTCTTCCCAGAGCTGTAAATGTTCCTAAAACTCTTCCCTTTCCCATTCATCCTTCCCCCCAAGCTGCTATTGTTTAATATGAAGGGTGTTTCCAGCTGCTTATAGAAGCCAGCATTGGGTCCCATGTACCACCATCATCAGGCATCTTCACCCACATCAGCATTAAGGAGACACAGAGTCCTCTTACTAATTCATTCTTCAGTAGACACTTGGGAGCCCATTAGGAAGAATTTCATCCAGGAAGAGGCCATGAACGAGCGTGCCAATAAGGAGAAGAAAGACAGAGCATGCACAGAATAAAATTAGAGCAGTTGAGACAGGCCAGTAGATTTCT
>OU015743.1:25109096-25140221 GCA_907169655.1 Acomys percivali | reverse complement strand
AAGAAAGAAGCAAGCTTTTATTAAAATCTGCCACAGGATGTGTCCAGCAGCCACTCTGCTTCCTGCACAATGTAGCACATGAGTCCAAATGGAAGGACCATTAGTGGAGCCTGGAAAAGGGTCTGATGGATGGCTAAGAACCTCAGGAAACCAGCATTGTCAAAGGATCCTTAAAATGCCTGGTCAAGGTAGGAAACTGAAGAAAGTCTGCCCTCAGAGAGACAGGGGAAGTTGTTACTTATTTAAATTTACCTAGTATGGCAGAAGGAAAGCAGAAGGTGCAGATGTGACAGTCAGCTCAAGTTCCTAGAAATCATTGAAGCCTTCTCTCAGAAGCTGTTTCACAAGCTGCCATCAGCAAACAATTTAAATAGTCCTATAACCCTCAAGGAAATAGAAGCAGTCATTTAAAGTCTCACTGAGACTCACAGCCAAACACTGGGTGATGTGTGGGGTAGCCTTGTGGAAAAGTGGAGGGAAAGAGAAAAGGACCTGGAGGTGACAGGAGCTTCACAAGAAGACCAACAGAGCCAATTAACCAGGGCCCAGAGGTGCCATTTGAGACTAAAGCACCAACCAAGGACCATGCATGGACTGGACCTAGGCCCCCTACAAAGACACAGCCAATGGGAAGCTTAGGCTTCATGTGGGTCCTCTAGTAAGCCAAGTGGCAGGGGTGGGTGCATCTCTCTGACATGGACTCTCTTGTCAGCTTTTAAATTACATCTCTCTGATGGGACTGCCTTGCCAGGCCATAAGGGAAGAGGACACTCTCAGTCCTGATAGGACTTGATGAGCTGGGATGGATGGGAAAAGGGGACACCCCTTTTCTAAGGAATAGGGGAGGGGGAGAAGAAGGGAAGGCAGGACTGGGAGGTAAGGAGGGATTGGGCTATGACTAGGATGTAAAGAGAGTGAATGAATGAATGAATAAATAAATAAATAAATAAATAAATAAATAAATAAATAAATAAATAAATAATTGAAAAGTCTCACAAGGATAAAAATCTCAGGACCAGATGGTTTCAGTACAGAATTCTACCAGACTTTCTTTTTTTTAATTTTTATTATTTATTAATTTATTCTTGTTACATCTCTATGGTTATCCCATCCCTTATATCCTCCCATTCTTCCCTCCCTCCCATTTTCCCCTTATTCCCCTCCCCTATGACTGTTCCTCAGAGGGATTACCTCCCCTTGTATATGCTCACAGGGTATCAAGTCTCTTCTCGGTGACCTGCTGACCTTCTTCTGAGTGCCACCAGGTCTCCCCCTCCAGGGGACATAGTCAAATGTGAGGCACCAGAGTACATGAGAAAGTCATATCCCACTCTCCACTCAAATGTGGAGACTGTCCTGTCCATGGGATAGATCTGGGTAGGGGTTTAAAGTTTAGCGCCTGTATTGTCCTTGGCTAGTGCCTTAGTTTGAGCGGGACCCCTTGACCCAAATCTGCCTATCATAATGTTCTACTTGTAGGTTTCTAGGACCCACTGGATCCTTCTACACTGCTATTCTCCCATGGTTCTCTCATCTAGAGTCCCAATAGGATGCCCTCCCCTCTGTCCCAGTTTCCTGGTAAGTGAAGGCTTTCATGGAACATGCCCCTTGGGCTAATATGCAGATATAAGTGAGTATATACCATTTGAGTCTTTCTGCTTCTGGATTAACTCACTCATTATGATCATCTCTAGCTCAATCCATTTGTCCACAGATTTCGGGAATTCCTTGTTTTTAATAGCTGAGTAGTATTCCATAGTGTATATGTACCACAGTTTCTAGAGCTAATACCAAATACTCCTCAAACTATTCCACAAAACAGAAACAGAAAGAACATTGCCAAGCTCATTCTAGGAGGCCACAGTCACTCTGATACCTAAATCACACAGAGACTCAACAACAACAACAAAAAGAATTTCAAACCAATCTTTCTCATGAACATTGATGCAAAATTACTCAATAAAATACTTGCAAACTGAATCCAAAAGCATACCAAAACTATCATGGGATCAAGTAAGCTTCACCCCAGGGAAGCAGGGGTGGTTCAATATATGAAAATCCATCAACATAATCTGCTATATAAACAAACTGAAAGAAAAAAATCACATGATAATCTCATTAGATGGTGCCTCATATTTGACCACATCCCCTGAATGGGGAGACCTGGTGGCACTCAGAGGAAGGATAGCAGGCTACCAAGAAGAGACTTAATACTCTACGAGCATATACAGGGGGAGGAGGTCCCTCTCAGGCACAGTCATAGGGGAGGGGAATAAGGGGAAAATGGGAGGGAGGGAGGGAGGAATGGGAGGATACAAAGGATGAGATAACCATTGAGATGTAATAAGAATAAATTAATGAAATATATTTTTTAAAATGTCTCCTTTTCTATTGTTAATTTGAAATTATATACCAATAGTGTGTGTGCATATATATATATATATATACATATACATATACATATATTCATTCAATAGTAAATATTACAAACCAAAGACCTGAAATAACTAAAGAGTGTTCCTACACCTGGAATTGAAATAACTCTTTCACATTTCATTCAAGACTGACACAAAGTTCTGTCACACACAAATGCAGTGAAAATTTGTAGCTGTTAAAATGGTGATGGTTTATTAATATGAACTACATTCTCCCATTGCTGTCATGGATACTGTATTGTTGCTCAAATAAGAAACCTGTTCTTAGCCGGGCATGGTGTCACGTGATTTTTAATCCCAGCACTCGGGAGGCAGAGGCATGTGGATATCTGTGAGCTTGAGGCCAACCTGGTCTACAAAGAGAGTTTCAAGACAGCCAGAGCTGTTACACAGAGAAACGCTGTCTCAAAAAACCAGAAACCAAACCAAACAAAAATAAAAACAAAAACAAAGAAACTTGTTCTTATAAAATCATCCCTGAACTAGATAAGAGCAGTAAGAGCAGCTAAGTTGGAAGCTGTGAAAGAAGTCAAAGATGTTAAACTCATTTAACTCTTAGAGAGGGATCGTAACAGGCTACCAAGGGTGAAGAATGAGAATTCCTGAGTAGCTGGTATATTTCAGGTTATTACAGTGAGCTAAGAGATTTACTACTTTTGGACTGCATCGTAACGCCCAAAGAAAATACGTGAAAATGTTGACAAAATATATAGAAGATCTTAATACAAGTTACACAGAGAGAGTCACCAGGGAAACAGGAAAGAAGAAGTTGAATAAAAGACGTAAGTCGCGGAGGTCAAAGGCATGGATAAGTAGTTTGAGAGAAAGGAGAAAGATTTGAGAGGACATACCTCGTTACTGACAAGTTTTATTTTCTATAGCGTATGCTAGTTTTCCACAAACAACAATTAATCAAGATACTCCATTCCCAGTTACACTAAACACCAAGACAGGACAAATTTGATGCCAGCTTCCTGGCTGTGTAGAAAATATATATAACTGGGGTGGGGCTATTGCTTTTAATTTGTCAAAGTGTAAATATTCTATTTAAGTGTGGAGAGCAATTAATCTGGTGGAAGTGATTAATCTGTTAGAGGAAGTACTTAAGGGAGGAGTTTTTCATCAAAATGTGTAGTCTATAGTCCAGAATATTAGAATTAATTGCTAATGAACTGCTATTAATCCTAAAACAATCTACAAAAAACCTTCTCTATAAGCATTCCTTTTAATAAAATTGGAAAATTAATAAACATACCTGTTTAATAAATACATTTGTGTGACTCATATAAGTATTTCTAAGTATATTGGTAAGCCATGGTGTATTTCCTCTCCATCCAAGTGTTATGATCATAAAATCACTAAGAAAATTTATTTTTCTAATTTGGGAATAGTGATAATTGTATTGAAATATTCATTGCTCATCCATAATTTCAAAAATGTGTATCTCCCTCCAACACACACACACACCTTAAGGTTCAAAGGACAAATGGGCACATTTGAGGGAAAATATAAAAAAGAATTACAAAGCTAAATGATAGGCTCTATTGCTGAGAAAAAATAGCGTATCCATATTTAATCATTTCACTTACTTTACCTTAATGACAATGTTCTTCACACATGTAATCTGAATGGGATCATGCAGCCAACGTATTGATCATTATCACATGTTAAAGAACAATCCTGGCTGAATGTATTGACCTACCCGATGTTGAAGTGAAGACAAGCACTGCTTCTGACTTGGGAGGCAAATGAACAATAAAGACCATTTCAGTTCACCCTTTCTTTGGAGTCTTGGGTACACTGAAGAATAACAGAACAAGTTGTGCCCTAGAAACACCTCAGAACATTTTCCACAGAAAAGAGGCTTGGACCATCAGTTCCCAGTGTAATAGTACACTTCCTCTGCTGCCGGTGAGATCCTATGTTCTATGGCTGCTTTTCATGCAGTTTGAGAAATTTACAGAAATGAGTCAGAGGGGAGAAACCGGCAGTGTTTTAGATATAGGCTTACTCAACTTTCCAATGGTTCTGACTTACATTTGGGGAAATTTCTACCTAGAGTGAGTGTGGAGAGGACTAGTGACCAGTCCTCTTTTCACTTGTCCAGCCCGTTTGATGATTAGTGAAGGCCACTGTACGATATAGAGCACATTTGAGCTGAAATGGTAGATGACAAAAATAAAGCTTAATGTTCAGGAAACATTAACACTCACTTTTTTAAAAAACGTAGCACTGTCTTAAGAAAGAAAATAATCTAACTGACACCTGGGTTTGAAATTCCTTCTTTCTCTTCATGGTGCCTAAATGGCTGAGTTATCATGAAATGGGAAGCCAGGATTTTTCTGGCATTTATTTTTTAATTTCTTTGAGTGTGTGAGGGAGTTTTTGGCCTTGGAAAATGGAAAGGAAGCATTAACATTTGGGTCTTCAGCAAAAGGAAAATGAAGAGATGGCATCTACTTGGAGGAAAATTATTCCAGATTCTATTGTCTTATTATGATTATTTTTTCTTTCAGCCACTTTTTAATATCCTTTAAGTCAGGGTATTCAGTTTTGTTTTGCCATTTTTGAAAAATAAAACATAGTTCTGCTTTATCTTTGTCAAAGACCACAGACAAAGGAGCAAAGAAGGGCAGGGTCCTGGAGTCTTCCTGAAAGAGAAGGAAGATGTTCATGTACAGTCACGAGGAAGGATGCTCCCAGGTAGCTTTAAATAGATGCCATCTTTCTTCCACAATGCTCCTATCTTAAGGTCCTTAATAATAGCCTTTCTACAGAAAAGTTTATTAACATTTCTGAAGTCTGGACTCTTTTGCTGTCATTCTGTTCATCAACTCAACATTAAAATTGTAGGAATGTCTTTTTGTTTGTGATTTTTTTATTTTTATGTGTTTCAAAACATTAATCATAATATTGCTAATAATTATTTGTCTGAATTCTGCCATTATTCTGAGTTGTTGTCCTCTCTTTTTTTAAAAAAATTTTATTGTTTATTTTTTAACATATACATTTATATTATTACACATGAGTAAAATAAACTATATACAGCTAGAAGAACCATGAGACAATCAGGAATTATATAAATGTTACATTCATAGTGATTAGGCTATTTGTGTTTGGCAAACTTGAAGTAAACATCTTTCCTATTTTGTTGGGTCTAAATTTCTGAACGGAGATTAATATCTATCATATCTCATCTCTATTAACTTAAAACATCTTAACCCCTAACCTACTAAGCTTAATTGAAAGACTGAACTATCTGGTCTTCAAACTCATCAGAGACTTGAGAAGGGATAAAACTTAAATACCCAAGTGAACCCAGAGTGCAGGTTAGCAGCTTCCAAAAAGAGAAAATTGCTGAGACAGTTTACTGCCTGAACAATCACCCAACACTCTCTATAACATTGGAGCATAATCTTCAGCCTTCTGACCCAATATATCTGACAGACATATTTGCGAGGCAGGAACTGTGGAGGACTTGCTTATCCTGTCTTGGCAGAGTTTGGCCGTCAACTCTGCCTGCATCTAAACTTGCCCATTTATAGGCAGAATTCTGTCTGTGGCAGAAATGAGAACATTTTGCCCAGTGGCTTGTTTGCCACATTTGAAGCCAACTCCATAAGGAGGTTCTGTGATGTTCATCTTCTTCTATGAGGCAGGCTGGGTGTTGCAGGAGTTAACCTGTCTTGTTGTCAAAGAATCTTTAGAATAATAAAAACATCTTTAAATGCCATATTCTGTAGGTCTCTGAGGTTTTTGCACACCCTATTTAACTATTTTACCTCATATGTATATAGAATCATATTTATCTATTAGACCTAAAATATATATTCTTATGGTAAAATTAGACTAGTTTTTGACATGAGCATGACTTGCATCAATAAAACAAATTTAATACCATTTAATTAAAAAATAACCTTATTTGTGAGTAACAATTAGGGTCTTTAGATGAGGAGTAGATTCAATAATCTACCTTTTGTTCTATCCTCCTTCTATATTTCCATATACTCGTTTCTTTCTTTTCAGCTCCTATCTCCTTACCTACAAAAGAAAGATAAAGGAAAAGAGACACATCCCTGAGTCAAATCTAGTTTGCTCTCTGTAAGTGTTGTTGTCTTTCAAAGAGTATTCCAAATGCCTTCAATGTGTATGCCACTTCCCCTGTCGTCAGTGGGGTATATATAATCAGTAAACTAATGCTAAATTATTTGCTATAAGCTCTTAAGTGAGATAAAATTTAAAAAAAGACATAAAAATGCCATTTTAAAATTAAACCAAAGAGCAGCTGAGGAATTGGCTCAGCCAACAAGTGCTTGCCTTGCAAGCTTAAAGACCTGTGTTTAATACCTGCAACCCAAATTTGAAAAGAAAGAAAGGAAGGAAGGAAAGAAAGAAAGAAGGAAAAAGGAAAGAAAAGAAGAGCATGGCGGCCCCCATATATACACACATATAATCTTAGCTCAGGGAAGGTGGAGACAGGTGGATCCCGCTGTCTCGCTGGATCCAGTCAGCCCAGCCTACTTGGTGAGTTCCATCTCAAAGAGAGACCCTGATTCAAAAAAAAAAAAAAATCAATGACACCTTGCAGAAAGAATATCCAAGTTGGCCTCTGGCCTCCACATACACACACACACACACACACACACACACACACACACACACACCTGTATGCACACAAAGTAATTGAAGCAAAAAGTTGCTTTTTTTTTTTTAACCGAGTCATAAAGAAATATATGTCCTGTAAGGGGAAAATATGCAAAACTTTCATTCTAAAAATTTACATAAAGTTGACATCCAAAATTGGGACAGCCAAAAGAGACATTTATCATATTCCACATTCGTCTTTCAAGAAGTCAGTTGATTATTTCTGTTTGCTTGACTTGGCTATGTAAGACCTGGTTGTGGCTACAATGTGAGTGTGTGCTTCAGGAGAAAATTGGTGCTCTCCTGTTGCTCACCTTTCTCCTTCGCCCACTGTGAGCCTGTGGGGATTATTCTGAAACTCCTGTGAGCTGGAATAACTGATAGCAATAGAGAATAATACATAGAAATGCAAATTCTATGCTCTCGGTCTCAATTGACCGATCTCTCTATTGCTTTTCTGTGTACATTAGCCTTGACATTTCTGCTTGGGGAGTCTCCCTTAAATCAGTTGTAACACACCAGTGATTTCCTCATTAATAAGGTGTAAATGTCACTTTTATTCACCTGATGTAATTGGTGAAGGCTTACTGCCCGCATCTGCTAACCTAGGCCTAGTCCTGGAAGCTTCTAGCCTCCGTACAGTCTAATCTAGGCCTAAAGTGTTTCAGCCTCTGAGACTTAACTGCTGAATAAGCGCACCCTTTCTAGTCCTTTCTGAATTCTGGATGTCTGATTCAGCTTAGCTGTTTTGGCTCAAACTCCTCTCCAAGCTGACTGATTGAAACTGACTTCTCTGCTTCTGACAGAATTGCTCTGCTTGGCCTCAAACTAACTCTGTCAAATTGTTCTAATCTTATGGGACCTTCTAATTCTCTGGTTTCGACTGCTTCTGCACAAACTCAGGAAGGAACTCACCTCCACTGCCCTAAACTTCCTCAGCTGAACTGACTCTCTCTGTGCTGCTTTTAAGTAGCTTCTCTTCCCAATCTGTTTTCCTGAGAGTTGGGCATATCCTATCTCTGACTCATTCTATCAAATCTTTTTCTGATTTGTCACTTTGTCTGACCCTCAATTAGATGTCATTTTGAAACATGGGTGCTTCCTTCTGCAAACCAACTTTACCTTCATTGTTTGGGATTAAAGGCATGTACTAAGGGCATGCCTGTATTACAACCAGAAGGATTAAGGGTGTGGTTGTTACAGTCAGATCACATAGACCTAGATATTTGAATGTGATCACTTCCCAGAGCAGCCATGTTGCTAGATTAAAATTCCTCCACAATAAGGTAAATAAAATATTCAACTTACATTAATTTTCATACCTGAATATGACCTGTTTCAAAAATTGTCTATAACAGTAGTAAAACACTAAAATAACACAAAGACCATGAAGGCATTCTTTAATAAAATTAGAGCAAAATAAGTTTACATAAGAATTGCACACCTAATTTTTTCAGGGCTTTCTACATATTTCCTTCTTTCAAAATTATGTGTGTTCTTTATTGGTTCTCTTGGTGAGGATTATACAGTGAATTTTTCCTTCTTGTCAACCAAGTACTAGAACTAATATTCTCTTCATCTTATTGACAGAAACCAGATTTCCCCCATTGTGTCATTTGGTTGAGATAGTCTTGACTCAAGAACTTTTGATGTAATCTGTCTGAAAAACATAATTATTATATCCACATTCCCTTTACCCAAGTAACTGATTTATAATCAGCATATAAACTAACTGTTGATCTGTGAAGCTGAAAATCAGATATTTGTACAGTAGCTACAGAAAATAACACAAGGTTTTTTGAGCTACTAAGAGAAATACAAGCTGACCAAGAGGAAGGAAATCCTGAAAAGAGATGAGTCTCTGGGAGGTACAGTGGAGAGAAAACAAAAATAAACACAGTCAGATGGTCAAAGTTGGCAAGCCACTATGTCACACTACCCTGAAGCTTGCTTTGCCCTTAAACTTCCTGGTCATATAAGTGAGTAAACCTGTGTTGGTGTGAGTGCATGTGTGCTTGGGATGTGTGTGTGTGCATGTGTGTGTGTGTGTGTGCGCGTGTACGTGTGTGTGTGTGTGCGCGCGCGCGTGTGCATGGCTTTGTGTATGTGTGTGTTTGTGTGTTTATGTGTGTGTGCACATGTGTGTGTGTGTGTGTGCAGAGGGTCTGTATGTGTGGGTCTATGGAGGTAAGGATTTTTATCTCAGATTTGAGTTTCTCCTTCTCGCTACTTCATTCTTGGTTTGGCTTGGTTTTGAGACAAGGTCTCTCACTGGACTCAAAGCCTACTGAGTTCTCTAGTCAGTGAACTCTTGTCTCTTCCTCAATCCAGACCCCATCAGTACTAGAGTTACAGGCACCCTCTACCCTGCTCAGTTTTAACATGGGTCCTAGGATCCAAACTCACATCATCACTTTGCATGGCAGGAGCTTTGCCAACTAGCTCATCTCCCAGCTTCAATATTTTTAATGTCTTTAATTGAAATAGAATTAAATCACTTTCCCCTTCCCATTTTTCCCTCAAACCCCTTCTGTGCTCCCCCAAGCCTCAAATTCATACTTCTTTTAATTTATCATTATTGTTACATGCATGTGCACACACAAACACACACACACATACACACACACACACACACACACACACACACCTGTTGAATCTACCTTTGCTGTGGCTGTTGTAGGAGGGTTTTCTTCCAGTCCCTTGGCTTCCAGAATAATGGCTCATGAAACTCAATTATTATTTTACAAATACCGGGGCTATATAGCTATACTTTGCTCTGGCTAGCACATAACTTAAAATAATCCATTTATTCTAATCTACATTCTGCCACATCACTGGTTACGCAAGCTCAGTCACCATACGTCCATCCTCTTCATATTTTGTTGGCTGAATCTCATGTACCTGACTCTATCCCAGAATTCTTTTGGCCTACCACATGTTCCATCTCCCATTTATCACCTAAGCTATAGGCCATCAGATTTACTATTGGCAGATGCTACACCCATACAGTATACAAGATGTTCCTCCTACAAATGGCTTCCAGACTAATCACTTTATACTTTACAGCCAATATGGAGACACACCCCTGGAAGTGACTAACACCCTTCTCCATCAGTCATTAGTTACCTGTAATTCTTTGTCTAGGGTGGGACTCCATGAAGTTATCCCCTTCAGTACCAGCATCTTCCCTGATACGGTATTGCTATTGTTCCAGTCATGTTTATGCAGGCATTTCTAGGAGAGACTCTTCTGAGTATTTATTCTGTCTGAGAACTTATGGTTTGCCATTTTCTTAAGACCTCACAGAGCTCACAGTGTCTTATAAGTGGGCCCTCTAAGACATCTTTGAATTTTAACACTTAAAAAGTGCCTTCATTGTTTTCAGTTTTCACACTCTGTTTCACTCCAATTGTCCTTTTTTTTTTTTTTTTTTTTTTTTTTTTGTACTTCAAAGCCCTTTTATGTCTTGCCTGTGTATCCTTTCTCTTTTCCTCTAACTCTCATTGTACTTAAAGTATCTTTTTCTTGTTTGGCCACTATTTCACTTTGTACTTTTTAAAAAAGTATTTGTGTTATTTTAATGGGGTTTGGTGAAGTCTCTAACTGTCAAAGCTTTCCCTTCTTGACATATGAACGAAGACTCTACATAGAAAGTACCAAACTGATTTTATCCATTCATCAGAACCATGGCTGCTCTGAGCACTTTCTGCTTTATTTGCTCATAAATTTCCCCCACTAGATTTTAATATGGCTTTATAATAAGTCCAGCTTGGTTTTCATCAATGAGTATTTTAGAAAGGAGCAGTTTCAAAGTCACTTGTCTGTGAAGATTCACAATGTGTAAACTAGAATCATGGTTGTGAAGGAAAGTCAGCTATCTATTGACACGAGATGAGTGGATGTCTACTGACATAAGTATTTTTACCAGGTTGAAATAGTTACATCGTTTATAATCACAAAGATAAATATGCCTAATTCCCTTCTAAAGGAAAATGATTTAACATAGTCAAAGAGTCTTAGGAATGCAAGCCGGCAGTTGTAGGACCATGCCCACACATAGAACTCCGGCTCGCGTCTGTTGCAGCAATCAGTCTGAGAGGCAAAGTGCTTGTGTCTGCAACAGTTGGTCCAGGCCAGGGTGATAAAAAGTTATCAAATGGCTGACAGCTTCCTGACTTCTGTTTCTGCTTTTAAACTGATACCAAGCGCAGAAGTGGGAGGCAATTGATTTCCGTTATTTGACACATTCCAATCTGTAGCACCTTATTAGGGCAACCTGGAAAGTTATTTCAGTATTCAGTTAATATAACTGTATGTTGAAGAATAAATTTTATCATATGTAAAAATAAAGTTGCGGCAGAAGGCCAGGTAAAGCAATACCATTAGAAACACCAAGTCCTGGAGGCTTGTTACTGCCGGTTTATTTGACTCAGACTTCTCTATCTACAAAGCCAGGGCGCTTTTCTTCCCATCTCTGGGAAAGAAATAATTGCTGTAAGGACATACCATGGTGAACACAGTGAGTGTAGCCTTGAATGACAGCAAGAAAACAAGATCCTTCCACCCTGTACGCTCTAAGTTCTATCAACTGAACAAATGAAACCAGTGATTTTCTACAAAACCACTTACAAATTTTTATTATTTTGACAGCAGAGGTAGTTTGCTTTTTAAAACTAAAAAGAATTAGGACACACAATGTGCTTAGGATCCACCTTTTCAAAGCCCTATGCTGGAAAATGCTGTATTTTACAATACACATTAAGCAATGTCATTGTGACTCAAATTGCTGCCCTTTTGTTCCTACTTTTTAGAGATTAAAAAATAATAATTCCTCATAGGTAGCTTTGCCGTCAGAAGCAAAGCACTGAACTAGGCAGGTCCTCAGGAGCTCCTGCCCAGCAGCACATCTAGTACATAAGAGCTACAGACTGCCATCACCATAAGGGTCTGTATCTCTATGCACGTCTCCTTATAAATACACTTATGATTGTGATCTTTCTGTAAGAAAGTACAATTGATGTCATTTTTCTCTCATGGTGGAGAGAAGGAACTGAAAACAGATGGCTGATTTGCTAAAAACAAAAACAAAAACAAAAACAAAAAACAAAACAAAATATTTCCTATAATTTCCTCTACCTTTAAATCATACAATATTCACTTTTACAGACACCGTCTGACCTGGGTAACTGCTGGTGCACATTCAAGTGAACAGACACCATTTCCCTTTCAGCTCAGAAAGACTGAATGACTGTTGCTGCAGGCAAAGTGACGGTTGATGGGAACCACTAGATGTCACTTTATTTTATGGTGCAATTCTCTTGAAAGGACAGAAGATCTTTCTGGGCATCTACAGTGTCTCATTCTTCTAAAACCTGTGAGAGTAAATCAGTACAGTGATCAGAAAAATGAATGATGCTTGAGTAAGTCAGGGTGAGTAATATCTTAAGGAGATGCCCACAGTGTTACCATGGACACCGAGGGATGCCTTGGGGGGGGGGGGAGAAAAATATTTGCTCTGAAAATCACAGACCCACAGGCCAGAGCAGCAGCGATGGTTAGTTGTGATCATCAACGTGAAAGGCTCTAAAATCACCTACAAGACCAAAGGCTTTTCTAGATTTTTAGATGGAGAAACTTGCCCTAAATGTGACTGGCACCATGGGCTAGGTTCCCAGGCTAGATAGAAAGGAGAGAGTCTGTTAGGCCAGACGTTAGTTAGATGAGAGGCCACAGATGACAAGATACCTAAGTTTTGGGTATGATTCAAAATATCAGAAGTGGCAGGTGTGCTTTTAAACCCTCTTTGTATCACTTTATTTTCTACTTACACATAAAGTATAATACAAAGTGTATCAATAAAATGATACTGTTTTCCGGACAAGACAGAATCTTGACAAAACATCCCATACGCCAGGCAAGTTGTTGGAGTGTCTTACATGTGACAAGTAGGTCAAATCTCAGAGCCACTCCATCATTTGAAAAGACGTTTATACATTAAATGGCCAGTATAACTTATCACACGAGCCTAAGAAAGCAGGTCATCATCAGGTTTGCAGTTCAGAAAAATCTATCTCCCCTTGAGATGGGCCTTAAGCTCTTCGAGGAATGATAACATTATATGAGTGTGCCCCAGAAGTTTGAAGGTATTGCCAGGTTGAGTGAAATGTTTTTCCAGAGCTCACTGAAAAGAAAATGGAGTCATGGTAAACACACACACACACACACACACACACACACACATATGCATGTGTGCATGCATGCATCATGCATTCCTCTGTGTGTATGTCTGTGTGTGTGTATGTGTTTCTATTCCCAGACCTTATAGTGTCTTGTCAGATAGTGTGCTTATGTGCTAACTTTGATGGCTTGTAGGAATCTTGCTTTCATGTGATCTTAAGCTATAAATGTGTTATAAAATATGAGGGTGGAAAAAATGAAATAATAAATGAGAGAGGAAAAATTACAAGTACAAGCCCCATCCATCTATTACAGATACGCTTACTCTGATAATTTTCACTCTTAAACTTAGTTTTTAAAGACTCCTTGTTGGGCTGGAGGGATGGCTCAGAGGTTAAGTGCACTGGCTGCTTTCTTCCAAAGGTCCTGAGTTCAATTCCCAGCAAACACATGGTGGCTCACAACCATCTATAATGAGATCTGGTGCTCAATTCTGGTGTACATGCAGACAAAATACTGTGTATATATGATAAATAAATAAATCTTGAAAAAAAATTTAAAAATAAAGACTCCTTGTTTCTTTTCCAAATTAACGTATTAAAGATAAAACTGAGTTTCTTTCTAAAAGCACCATTAGTGTGGTCATACAAATTAACCTTTCAGTGTTTGAAATAATTGATTTATGATCTGTAAAATTAAATAATGTCTGCCTCACAAAATAAAATGCCCAAAAGGAACCCCTTGACCTGAAGAGAAAGGCTCTTAGAATTTGCATCTACCTAACTGTGATGACAAGTGGAATTAGTCTCTGGACAAAGCGAATCAAAGTGCTATCCAAAGCTACAAAGCACATATTGAGGGAATGGAGGCAAAACCTCTACTCCAGATACTTTCTTCCACTCCAAGAAAAAGAGCAAATGTCATGTTAGCAACTATTTAATGGAATGCTTTCAACTTCCCCTGCTGATTCATGTCTTGATATTAACACAAAAAGTATTTATGTTAGTATCATTAATATAAATGAAACTGAGCAGGGTGAAAGTTGTCTAAGGTTTAATAAGGTAACATTATACACACTGCATGGGATGCAGTAGTGCTTGTTCACATACTGGTGCTTTTCCTTTGCTGGTGGCTGCCACTAACAGGGTTCCTTCCAGAGGGAGCTACACATGGTAGGCTACAGTACCATTCCCTGCATGGGATCCTGGACTGTATAAAATGTACAGAGATCAGCACTGGCATTCATTCCTCTGTGTTTCACCGCTACAGATGCCATGTGACCAGGTACTTCAAGCTCCTGTTACCTTGGCTCCCACGCCATGACAGACCTCACCAAAGAACCTTGAGCTTATCTTGGGGTTGCTTTTGTCAGGGTATTTTATCCACAACAGCAAGAAAGAGACTAAGTCACTCCGACCTCTTACAATTTTGATCATCTCACAAGAACACATTTTCAGAAAAGGGCATATGAACAGGTACTGGACTTAAACATCTTTTGGAAGAAAATAATTCAATGCAAATGTATCTTTAATTGTTTGTTTATAGTGAAATACCATCAGAACTAATTTGAAAGTTAGATTAAGAGATAATGGGTTTTCCACAGATCTCAGATGGTCAGGGGAAGAGTTCGAATGATAAGAATATTGGACAATAAAACAATTGAACTCTTGGATGTTGTAGGCCACATGAGTTCCTCCTTACTGCCTTATAGATTTGTAAAACATTATTTTTTCACTCCAACCACAATAACACTAAAACACTGCATATACTGAGAAAGGAAGGACTTCACCCAAGGGCCTAAGGCTGGTAATGGAAAAGCTGTTATAAGTGAAGACTCCTGGGTTTTACCCTTGTTTGTGTTACTGCAATTCAAGGAAGCAATGGACTCTAGGCCAGCGGGTCTCAACCTTCCTAATGCTGTGACTCTTTAGTACAGACCCTCAATTCGAGGTGACCTCCCCCCCCAAACATAAAATTATTTTTGTTGCTACACCGTGACTGTAACTTCATACTCTTATGAATCGCAATGTAAATATCTGCTATGCAGGATATCTGATATGCCACCCTTGGGGAGAGGTTTGACCACAGCCCACATGTTGAGAAACGCTGCAATCGAACAGAGAGTTAACAAAGACTGACAGTGGACAAGCAAGCCTGCAGCTGGGAGGAGCATAGGTTCAGATATCCTGCTGAAACACCCAAAATGGAAAAATGGTTTAATAAAAAAGAGTATTTCTGAAAGTTATCATTTCCTATGTGCTAGGACTTATTCCAAACACTGTACTTACTTTAGTTTATGTAATCCCTGCAACAAACCCACAGGGCAAGCATAATTATTCTCTGAATCTTAGAGTATTGTTAAGGAAGATGCCCCAGGTAACTGGGTTTTGACTTCGACTCTGTGGTTTAATGCAATGCTTTCTTAAACATTGTGGGAGTAATTATGTACATTATGTATAAAGATGCTATTAGCATGTAAATTTATAGAGTATACAGCATGGCACGTATAATATTATGAATCAGTTAAAAATAATGAATAAATAATGTCTTTGAGTAAATGAATAAATATAAAACATTTAATGTGCAGTTTTCTTTGGATGACTAGACTAATTATCCCTAGCTCTGTAACACCCATTCATTTACTTGTTTTGTCATAATATTTTGTCCAGGGTTCAGCAGCTGACATCAATAATGGTATATGTATGATTGAAGGGTTTTCTTCCTATATGTCAGGTATCAAGTTATAAAAAAAAGGACACAACAAAGAACTCAAGACACTAAGCTTTTATAAACTGAAACAAAATAGCCAGGAATGTAGAGTTAGTTGCTTGAAGAACAAAGACTCAAAAACAAGAAATTTCTCTAAAAACATTCAATTTTTCAAACATAGTTTTATTCTATTCTATTGCCAGTAAAAGGAATTATGGTTAATTTTGTATCCATGATTTTCACTTGAAAGTATACTCTGAGCATATTAGAGTGCTAATAAATATGAACATGTATTATGAGTTCTCAAGGACAACTGATAAATATGACACAAGATTAGAATCTTCTGGAAAGTTTGTTCTTGCTGAGTTAATAAAAAAAAAAATTAGATATATGCTTGTATCATACCACTGCTGGATTTTCTTATTTTAAAACTTGACTAAGCAGGACTCACAGAGATGGAAGAGGCAGTCACAGAACCTGCATGGGTCCGCATTAGGTCCTCTGCATGCATGTTGTGGTTATTTAGCTTGGAGTTTCTGTGGGACTCCTAACAGTGGGGGTGGGGTGTCTCTGAGTCTTCAGCCTGCTCATAAAACCCTTTTCCTCCTACTAGCTTCCTCATCCAGACTTGATATGAGGGTTTGTGCCCAGTTTTGTTGCGTCTTGTTCTGCCATGTTCTATTGACATCACTTGGAGGCCTCCACTTTTCCAGAGGGAAATTAAGAAGGAGGGAGCACATCAAGGCAAGAAAGGAGGTTGAGGGGTGTGAGTGAAAGGAGGGGAGATGGTGGTCATAGTGTACATATGTGGACATATTGTACAAGAGAAGAGAATAAAGGAAAAGGAAAATATAAGAATAATAACATGCACCCAGCTTATTCAGAATGTTTAGTTTTTCATGGAAAAAAATCCTGAATAAAAGCCCTGTGACTCAAACAAACAAACAAACAAACAAACAAAAAAGTTAAACTGTGATTTTGATACACTTGTGTGTGTGTGTATGTGTGTGTGTATAAGTGTGCATGTGTGAATGTAAATGTGTGTGTATGCATGTGTTACTAGTGTGTGTGTGTGTACGTATTCATGTGTTACTAGTGTGTGTGTGTATATGTGTGCATGTTTTACTAGTGTGTGTGTACATGTTCATATGTGAATAGTGTCTGTGTGTGTCTGTGAGTGTAGACATCAGTGGTTGACAGGAATCTTCCTCAATGACTCTCCACCTTATTTTTGAGACAGCGTTTCTCAGTGAACTTGGAGCTCACCAGTTGCACTGGATGGCTGACCAGCAAGTGCCAGTGATGTTTGTGTCTGCCTTGTTTCCCTGCAATGCTGGAGCTACAAGCACACTCAGCCATGCCTGGCCTTTTACATTGGTGCTAGGGATCCAAACTCAGATACTCTTGTTTGCTGGGCAAGCGTTTGCCCACTGAGGTATACCCTCCAGACATCTGATTGGTCTTATGAAGAGCACTACAGAATACTTACAGGTAAGGAAAAATCAACTCCAACTGAAATCAAACACAGCTAATGGGTTTTTAGTAGGAAAGCAGACATTTGCCCTCCAAGCTGGGGTGGTTTCTTACCCCTCTTTTCCATGACTCGTTTGGATTGCCATGCTTCTTTTTCAAAATGCCTTGTTTCTTTTTTACTTTTTACTTTTCAGAAATTTCTGATTTATAGTGGCAATTCTTGAAGCTCCTATCCAGATTTCATTCAAAGAATTATGGGCATGCAAAAAGGCAACCTTTTACTGTATAAAATCCAAGTGATTAAAATACATTCCATGTATTTGTCCTTTTGCCCACAGGTAAGTGTAGTCCTCATCCCTCATCAAGGAAACTTCTTTTTGCAACAGATAGAAACCATTTGAAAAGAAGCAGCCCTCAACTCATCAGTTGGGATATCAGTCCCAAAGGATACGTCTACAAAAGAACTCTTACACATAAGACTCAGAGAGCATTGCATAAGGGAGCAGAATGAGTGTAAGAGACCAAAGATCAGACTGTTTGCTATGAGAGTGTGTCTCCTACGAATGTCACTCATAAGGTCTCACCCACGGACTGCCGAAATGTGAACTGAACAGGGACAAGAATGGTAGACTTGGGAGAGTGGATTGAGAAAGTCCTGTGAGGCTTCAACCCAAAGAACTGTAATAGGCAACTAAAGGAGATTGAGAGAAGAAATGGCCTTCCTCACAGAAAAGCACAGTTTGTAATCCAATATCAAATCGTGAAGTCTAAAACCATACACAGACTGAACAGATTGTATTTAGGGATAAATAAATATATATGCATATACACATATATGCACATACATACATATTTATGTGTATATACATATATGAATATAACAATTAATGAAAAAAGAAGCCATGAAAGAGAGAAAAGAAGGATATATGAGAGTTTGCAGTGAGGAACAAGAAGGGAGAAATGATGTAATTATATCATAATCTCAAAAAATAAAGTAAGTAATAAAAGTTATGGATAAAATAGCCACCCAAATCATATGCAAAAATGGTACACACTGTCTCAGCCTTGGATTTGAAATTAGCTAGAAGCCTAGTTAATTAAGCAAGACACGTTTAAATATAATTAAACTGTGCCAACATTCCAGAATAATGTCTCCCTAAGAAAACAAGTCTAGATAATTGACTACCTGCCACTAAAAATGGACCAAAAATAGAGTTTAGTGTACATCACAAACAAGAAATCAGAATAGAATAAAATACAAAAAAGGAGACATGGGGCAATTGCTTTAATGAGTGTATAAAGTATGGGCTGCACATAGTTTTTGCTTTGTTGACTATTAAATAAAATGATAATCTAGGGACTCAGAAAACAAAGGCAAGCAGATCTCTGTGAGTTCAAGGTCTCTCTGGTCTACTTAGTGAGTTGCAGACCAGCTAGGACTACATAATAAGATCCTGTCTATAAACCAATATAATAAATAAATTGTTAATGTATACAGTAAGAAGTAAACTCTATAAGAACTGTAAGTGGCTTTAAAAAATAGAAACTCACAACCAAGCATTAGGCAGAGCTCTGGAAGTCTTGTGAAAGAGTCAGGTGGGAGAGGATAGAAGGACCCGGAGGGGACAAGAATGCCACAAGAAGACCAACAGAGTCAACTAACCTAGACCCATGGGCGCAAATGGAGATGGAAGCACCAGCCAAAGGGCAGATGTGGACTGGACCTATGCTGCTACACATACGTAACTGATGGGCAATTTGATCTTCATGGGTCCCCTTGTAAGCTGAGTGGTTGCTGTCTGTGACATGGACCCGCTTTCAATCACTTCCTCCTAATGGGGCTGCTTTGCCTGGCCGCAGTGGGTGAGGATGAGTTCAGTCAGCCTTGATGCGACTTGATGTGCTGGGGTGGGTTGAGGGGGGATCCCCTATTCTGAGGAGAAGGGGTAGTGGGGAGGGAGAAAGGATGGGAGGAAGGGACCTAGGGAAATGGAGGGAGGGGGCTATGATCAAGATGTGAAGTGAACATATAAATTAAAAATAAATTTTTTAAAAATAGAATTTTTATGGATAACCATAGAAGATATAAAACTTTTGGCCTGCAGCAAAGAACAATTTACCACACAGAGCACTAACAAAAGCCCAATTACCAGCCTCTTGCTACTGATTTCTTGAGCTCAATTTGCACCCCTCAAATGAAGGGATTCTCTCAGATAGCAGCTGCATACACAATATGTGATCTGATAGAAAAACTTGGACCGCCGAACACCCTAATTGTTAATCGTGGATAGCACACACTCTACCCGTGCTTCAGAAAGCAGTACTGTTGTTATTTTCCAGGGCTAGCATCACAAGGGAGACAGCACTTTCCACCAGTGTCTGATCATTACAAAACTCTACTTAAAGACGGTGGAACAGATGACTGCCACATGCTCCAGAGAAACATGAGGCGCCCATGGTGTCTTTAAAACTCTAAAAAAAAATATCTCTTTGCATGCCACACCACATAGAAAACACAAATCTCATGCTTTCTATCATACGTATAAATGCGCTTATGAGTACAGAAAAGTATAAAGAAAATAAGCATCACAAGTATTGCTTCTCAGAGAGTGTCTAATGTCACTGGACTCAGTCTCTCATTTCTATCTACTTGGATGAAAGAGGGCAGGCATAAATCTGGGAAGATCTGCAGGGCATTCCGAGTGATCTAAATTTCCCCTTAGATTGTTCTATGCCAATACAGTCTCCGTTGGAGCCTTACTCCCATAGCTCTGCTGCTGCTTGATCAGCTGTGTCTTTGTGTTTGGCACTCAAAGGAGGCGTTCATCCATCACGATGAATACCCAATTAGGCTGTACCTCCTATCTTCCTGCCATTACTTTCCTCCCTGACACACCCCTGAAGTTGTAGTGATTATTTAATGGGCCAGAAAACACCTAATGATAACCCACCACCTCTGGACTCAGGAAGTCCTGCAAATATCTGTGATAGCTCTTTCTTTTGGCTTCCAGTGTGGAGCTGACACCGTGAAATTAATGGGCTGACCTAATTGAGACAAGTAACAGCTGTTCTTCTCCCTTGAAAGAACAAGTGTCCAGTTTCTTACATACACGGCAGAGTTTGTTTTTCAAGCTTTTTCGCGTTCTGATAGCCTTTAGTGTCCTGGAAATTGCTAAAAAGCTTTACGACTTAACACACAGGCATCCCTGTTTGACATCTGTGGGCATTTAAAGTTGAGACTTAGCATTTAAAGATAATAATGAGAGAGATGGAAAATTACTCATTTAGAGTTTTTGACCTATTGTTTGTAGCAGATATGAAGCCAAATTGTGATTAATAGCAAATATTCTTCTCTTGGGAAGAGTTACGATAAAAGCCATAAGAAGTGGCATAGTTCATTTGAGTAATTAAATAAAAGCAATTATCTAGTGAGTATTAGTGTCTTGTGTGGGCTCAATTTTCTTAATCAATATATTTTATTACAACTTATTAATGGAGCATACATAACTTATAACCCGATTAACCTAAATGATAGGAAAAGAGGATTAAAGAACACAATAACAAAACTGCAAGGATATCAGTTCCGAGGAGCGATTCTCCTGGTGTAATCAGCAGGATTTCTTCTGCTGGAACCTGGAGTAACCAGAACCCAGAACCTCAGCAGGAGCTGGAGCCCTGCAGTCTTCCCTCTAGAAGCGTCTTAAAGTGGAGTGATGAACAGCCAAAAACTATGCCAAGTCTCCAGAAAGCCTCGCCTCCAGTTCTGGGCTCATTTACATATCTCCTCCCAGAGTCTGTTCACAGGATCTTTTCAGCTGGCAACAATTATGCTCCTGCAGGAGGTGGTTGGTCTTCTAGTGGATTAACCTCACCTGTTCTCTCACAAGACCATTCCAATTCCATACTTGGGATCCTAAAAAACAGGTTTATCTCTCCTTCAGTCTTGGTTGAGGTTTTTGTTGGTATGATAAAAATACTCTGACCAGAGCAATTATGGAAGACAAGGGATTATTTCAGTTTACAACTCTCAGATCTCACACCATCACTGAGTGAAGGCAGGCCAGGAAGACAAAGCAGGAACCTAGAGGCAGGAACTACAGAAGCCACGGAGAAACACGGCTTACTGACTTTCTCCCCAAGCCAGCTTTCTTATACCCCCCAAGACCACCTGCCTAGGGGTGGCACTGACTGCAGTGAACTTGGCTATCTCAAATAAGTCATTAATCAAAAAATTGCCCTACAGACTCACCTACAGGCCAATGATACAGAGAGACTTCCTCAATTAAGATTCTTCCCTTCCCAGATATGTCTTGGTTTAGGTCAAGTTAACAAAAACCAGCCAGCACCGTATGATATAAAGTAGTAGGAGTTAAAAAAAAAAAAAAGTAGTAGGAATTATGACTCACTTTGATAGTTTGTAACTTACGAGCAGAAAAATTCTGTTGGAGGTATGAAACATTGCAAACTACTGGAAAGAAAAACAAATATATAGCAATAATTTTTTTCAAAAGGCATATCATTGGTGTTGGCATAATGTCCTTGTGGACTGTGTACAGTTTATCCTTGTCTTGTCCATTCAAATGCTGATGTCTCTACCCCATTATCTGGTCTTAATCCAGACATTACATTGTGATGTTTATTCTAAGTATCTCCTGCCTCAAGTTTGTGTAAACATGTCATCATTTGTTCTCTGTATTACCAACAAAAACCAACTAGCCAATGCTGAACAATAACAGAGAATAGGGCGGGACATCCTGGTGAGTGAGGGAAGGAGAAAGAGAAGGAAAGACAGGATGGAGCCATGAGGAGAAGACCGGGAAGCACCAGGAAGAGTGAGCCACACCTAGGATATGAGTAAAAATCAAGTATAAAGTGGGAAATCAGAATGGGAGGGAACTATACTAGCATGGAGGTTTAGGATATTAATAATTTTGCAACATATCGGTGCCCAATGTACTTAATGTATCCACACCCTTAAAAATCATGCTTTCTCATAGTTTAGCAGTGGGGAATATCTGCCAGAGAGATAATCCTCGCTTAGAACCTGCTGCGGGCAGACAGGAGACAAACAGAGCTAATTGACACACCTGCGAATAGAGCCATGTGGCCCAGAGAAGAAACTCTGAAGTTCCTCATGGAAAGAGATGGAGAACATTAGCAAGATTTTTGGATTATGGATGGAAGGTAGCACAAACAGAAATTATTAGAAGCAGATAGAATGGAGACTGGGAGTTATTGGAGGATGGCTTAGGAGGTAACATCTGACTTGCCCCAGGTAGTGGCTTATTCTAAAACACATCAGGTATCTATGTTTTCATTGATTGCTGGCATGTTAGAAAATACCAGCATAATAATAATTACCCTAATAATAAATATTTGTTAAGCAATCTTTCTAAATTAACCACAACACATTGAGAATAAAAGCAACTGAGCAGCTACCGGCTGGAATGGAGTAAAAGCGCTTTAAGTACTTATGAGAGATGTGGGCTGGAGGCCACGTCAAGCAAAGTCAAACCAAGTAAAGCACATAGCTACAAAAGGCAGCTGGCCCCATATCTGGTCCCCACCCTCATTCCCCTCCTCACACTCTCTCCCACCCAGTTCCCACACTTCATCCATTTCTGATGTCTATTCTATTTCCCCTTCTGAATGGGATTCAAGCATCCTCCCTTTGGCCTTCCATATTACTTAAATTCTTTGGGTCTGTGTTATGCGGTATGATTATTCTGTACTATATGGCTAATAACCATGTATAAATGAGTACAAGTGTGTCTTTCTAGGTCTGGGCTACCTTACTTGGAATAGTATTTCCTATGCCTGCAAATTTCATAATTCCTTTGTTGTTAATAGCTAAATAGTATTTCATTGTGTAAATGTACCACCAGGTCTAGGAGAGAAAAAGGAAACCAAGGTGGCCATCTCTGGGACAAGATGGATACCTGTGACAGGATAGGCCCCTGGGAGGATATAGGGGTGACTCTAGTTAAGACTCCTAGTATGGGGGACATGGAGAGAGGGGCACCAACCACATACAAAAACTTCAAACCAAAATGTGTCCTACCTACAATAAATGCAAGGATAAAGATAGAGCAGAGTTTAGGAAATGGCCAACCAATACTGGCCCAATTTGAGACCCACCCCATAGAAGAAACTCAACTCCTGACACCATTATTGATACTCTGATATGCTTACAGACAGGTGCATAACAAAGCTGTCTTCTGAGAGGCCTCACCCAGCAGTGGATCTAAACAGATGTTGAGACCCATAGCCAAACATTAGGAGGAGCTAGGGGAGTCTTGTGGAAGAGATGGGGAAAGAATAGAAGGAACCAGAGGAGACAGGAACTCCACTTAGGGCCATGAGGGCTCACAAAGACTGAAGCATCAACCAAAGAGCATGCATAGACTCAACCTATGCCCCCAACACATGCAACCAATGGGCAGCTTGATCTTTGTGTGGCTCCCCTAGCAAGTGGAGCAGAGGCTTTCTCTGAAATGGACTCAGTTGCCTGCTTTTAGCTCACTTGCCCTTAGCTGGCCTCAGTAGAAGATTCGCTTAGGCCTGATGGGACTGGATTTGCAAGGGTGGGCTGGGGAGAGAGTTCCCCTTTTCTCAAGAGAAGGAGAGAAAAGGGGGGAGATGGTGGGACAGTGGGACCAGGAGGAGAGGAGAGGTGCGTTCAGGATGTAAACTGAATAAATAAAAAACAAATTTATTTTTTAAAAAAGAAAGAAAACAAATAAATGGCAGCTGGCTCTCTCAATATTGAGGCTATATTCTGAGTAGGAAGAGAGTAATCATTTAGGGGTAGAGAATAATTATATTTATTTATTATATTCTTAGGTTTCTAGAAGGTAAATAGGAACCTAAACACACCTAGAGGTTGGCAGTAATTTATCCCAGATAAATATAAAAAGAGTATATGAAAGCCAGACATTATTTAAATAACTCACAAAAAATTAGAATGGATGTGAGGTTCTGTAAAGAAAAACTCAGTCACATTTAAAAACAATATTCCTACAAACCTAATGTTTAATGCTAAATTAGCATCTGAAATATTAGGCAGGGCACTAAAACATAGAAAATAAAAGGTAAATTATAAGTATCCTGGAGTTTAAGAATGCACTGCTTAGAATAACTTTGTGAGAGACATGTTGCTGAACCCATCTTTCAGGCTGAGCAACAGTAGATTGTAGCTGGGTTTTGTTTTGTTTTGTTAATTTGGGGTTTTTATTTATTTACATTACTTTATATGTATGAATATTTTGCCTGTAAGTGTGTATGTGTACCAAATGTGTCCAATACCCAGAGGGTAGAAAAGAGCATTGGACCCCTTGGAGCTGGAGTTTCTGATGGTTTTGAGCCACTGTGTGTGTGTGTGTCAGACTCGAACCCAAATCCTCTGTAAGAGCCACAAGTGATCTTAACTGCTGACAACAAGTGATCTTAGCAGCTCTGGCTCACAGCTTTTGTTTGTTTGTTTGTTTCATTCATATTGTCAAAAACATCTTTGGTACCTGAAGGAGAACTTTTGTTTCCAAGCTCAGGCACACATTTCCACCCCATCTGTGGTGTCAAGCGTTCTCTAAGGTTCACACCCATACTCAACAATAGGAAACTTCCCACCATCCATCACCACAGAATTCCACAAGGACTATTGCATGTCAGGAATTCAAACCCCTCTTTGTATTGTGTTGAGAAGAGAGACAAGGAAAGCCACCAGACCTCTTCATCGCATTCCAACCTGAAAGGTTTTATTGTTAAGCTATTTATAGACCTATCTTCTAAGCAGAGATTCTTGTCAGGAGTAACAATACTACCTCTGGCACACTCTGAAGCTGTGCTTTCATTTCTGGTGACTAAAACGTGTCCACTGCCATCTCACGTATGCCTTTACTAGTTAAATGTTCAGTAACTGTTATGAAGGGCACCGTGAGATGATGAACATTTGACATTACAGTTTTATTAATAAAGTATGAACTTCACTTATAACAATAAACTTTATTTAAACCATCTTGATTGTATTTCTAGCCAAGTGGTTCTTTAAATAGATAATAGTTCTACTTGGCATGTATTCCGAAGTGAACAGGGTTTTAGTCTGTGAACCTATTTTATTCATTTATGGTTGAGTGTGAAGTGCCTCCATGGCTCATGGGTTATGCCTTAGTTCTGGCTAGTAGGAACTTAAAGAGATAGAACTTAGCTGGGGGAAGGAGATCACTCAGGCCATGTAATTGATGTAACTGGAGCTCTGCCTCTCCCTATGCTTATGTAGCTAGCTGGATAACTACCTATCTATCATCTAAGTAATCTATCTATCATCTATCTATTATCTATCACCTATCTATCTATCTATCTATCTATCTATCTATCTATCTATCTATCTACCCAATCTAGCTCTTACTTTTGCCCACTATGAAGTAAATGACTCTCTTACACCAAATGTGCATACCATCATACTGGTCTACCCAAGATATGAGACCAGCAACTATGGGCTAAACTATGTACGACTGTTATACTGAGATCGCTCAGTGTAATACCAAGATCATCCAAATGACAAGACCCAAAAAAAAAAAAGACCACCAGGACTCGATACCGATGCAACATACACAGGGTTCTGTATTACAAGCTCAGAGCTTCGGATCACAACTCTTCCTGACACAGCAGCCTAGGAGAGTGACCCCAAGCTTCAAGGGCAATGGCCTTATAAAGGGAAGCAGGGGTTGTGGGTCACAGGAATTTCAACCCTTAGGCAGGTTGGGTGGAAGCTGGATCTTCAGGGAAGTTGTAGGTCACAGGAACGTCAACCTTCAGGCAGGCTGGGTGGAGGCTGAGTCTGGAAGGGAAGTCTTTTTATCTCAGAGAAACACTGGGAGCTAATTGTATGTAATCACTCCGGTGGAATTTCTGGGGCCTGCTGGGAGGTGTCATTCCCAGAATGAAGGGTCACCTAGAGGACAAGTTCTCATACAGAACATCAGTAATTGCAGCATATACATTACATATAGGATATGGCATTAATTTTGCCCTTACAAGACCATGAGCCCAAATGTTAAAGTTATTTTATATAACTGTGTTTGTTTCTCTTAGTTTATTTTCTTAACCTGGGTATCACACAAATAATTCAGACTCCTTTATATTTGTTTATAAGGTTTTATAACACAATCTTGAGCAGTTTAAGTCTGTTCTTAACTCTCTATGTTATCCTAACTTCATCTTTGTCAAAATCCCCAAGTTACTTACTTTTTAGTTCTTTCTTTGCTCCAGCTGAATCTTCATCTTTCCTGTACTTCTGCTTGTGGCTGAATCCCCTCTGAACCCCATACTTCCTCTTCTAACTCTTCCTCCCTTGGCTGGCAGGAAGTCCAGCCCTATTCTCTCCCCTGCTCATCAATTGGCTGTAAGATGCTTTATTGACATATCAGGGGGACAATTGGGAAGCAGAGTTTATACATTTAGACAGGAAATCCTCAGAACAAGGCTTGCAACCAGAATTGGGGGATACAGAAATCAGCATTTGAATTAGTTACACAATAACCTTTTGCCAACACCGAATAAAAGCCAATCTTGATTTAAAGTTGTTGTCCTTTCATGTATTTTGTCTTCAGCAATGCAAAATTAACTAATCTGGCTTCCCTTTCCACAGTAAAGTAGCTTAGGCTGAACATTACAGAAGTGTGACCAAGTGCACAATACACCAGCACCTGGAAGATCCTAGACCTGAATTTATCAATCCATAAATGGTTTTCTCACCCTTATGTGGCTGGCGGCCATGCACAACTAAGTCTGGGTTCAGGGACATATAAAGAGAGAACATGTTTTCTCATTTCTCCATCTTCTCAGTTGTCTTTATTTTCCACTGTCCTGGGATCTCATGCTCCCTTGTACTATCCACAGTAAATACACATAGGATAAACTTGAACTTTTATAATATTTAGCTTTTTGTAACAGCTTAGTTGTTACTGATTGCAAACATGTAAAAATTCACCCTAAACTCACTTTGCCTCTTCCGTAATACAAGGATTTTAGTAACAGTCCTAAGACACTGGCATGGTTATTGAAAGTTCAAACATGGTTATAGTAGTATAAAGTCTTGGAAAATTCTAAAGTTTTGTACAAATTAGTAGGCTCTCTATTTCTATGGGCAGAAATATAACCTATGAATAATAAAAACTGTCATCCTGCTTTTTTTCGCCATTAAGCTCTTGCTTTACCACAATAATTCTAATAATAATGATAAATATTATATCTTATAAATTATTTAATTTTGTATCCATATATTTATAGTAGTAAGCTGTGAAGTTGGGAAAAAATGATGAAGGCATAGTTAACAGACAGTGAGAAAGAAACATCCACTCAGACATTGCTGAGAGGCACAAAGAATGTCAAGGAGGCTCTTGGCCAGTGTGCATTTGTTACAAGCACAGCAATTATGTGTCCCATTTGGATTGTGTATGGCAGCTTCAGTTGTTCAAACAGCAGCTGAAAAGTAGAGACAGTAGAATTTCATTCACCAAGACATAGTCTTGTTTTTTTACCGTCAAATATTCCTTTTCCTTTCTATTAGTGACAGACTCTGACTTGAAGGTGGTTAAGTACCTGGGCTGGGTGACTTTGTCCTAAGCACAAGTTTGAACATAAAACCATCCAGCCAAACACAAGTTTGGTTGTATTTTCTGTCAGTGATTGGAATCAGAAGTGCATTTACTAAATGTTTAGTGTGGATCCTGAAGCCATGAAGGTTTTCTCTGCCACTTTGGTTAGACCCTGGCTGAGAATGACCTTAGCACAGGTGAAGCAAAGCCAAAAGGTGAAGACAGGTAGAGTGTGCTGCACCCTTCGAACTTTTCACTAACATGAAAATAAGTCCCTTGTTTTGCTTCAGCTAAAGTAAATTGGGTCATTTACAGGTGCAATCTAAAACATAGCTATGAATCTTCCATTATAGTCTCCTTCAAGAAAGTTAGAAGAAGAGAAAAGTCAAAACAATTCTGCTCTGCAGAGGTTCTGTGGTGCATTGACAGACAATCCTTGGTAAATCCACAATGTGGCTTGCTTTCTTAATGTAGCCATTGATTTATTTGCTTTTATCCTTTCTCTTTAACATATACCCTACAAGGAGTAGAGAATGTTCCCGACTCAGACAGGAAGTAGAAAAATTCAGCTCCAGTCAAAGCTAATAAAACTAAGTCTGACTTTAACACAATCTACTTCATCAACCTGGTAAATTTCATGTCTTTCATTTGCTAGTAAGCAGATGTCATTTTATATCATTGTGTGTATAGATGCATATTTGACAAGTTGAAGGTCAGATTGGAAGAGAGTTCAGTTTCCAGTGATTTTAATAGAAATATTCTGTTTTATGTAATATGCCATCCCTAATTCCAAAAGAGCTTTGTGCTGATGGCTACTCTCCAGTGGAAATACTTTTCTACACTAGGGAAAGTAAACATATTGAGATTAATATTTTGAATTTTAACAGTTAAATGTGAAAAAATAAATCTCTTATATTTATGGAAATAGTCTTGAGAACATGTTTCATAATCTTGCCTTGAACAATTAGTTATCTGTAAGCAACCAAGCATATTCAGCAACAGTAAATTCAATGAATTAAAAACTATGTAAAAGTTGTTGTTCACTTATGACTAAAGTTGCTCAAATTTCTAGTTGACAAACCATACATGACTACAATGGAAGTAGTCAAAAATGGATCAAATAAATCAGGAAGGTAAAAGAGAGGTTGTTCTTGTTTTTCTTTCTGTCACAAAAACTTTTGAAAAGTGGAATAATGCAAAACTTTAAAACATCTTTAATTTGAATAGAAAGACTTTCTGTCCTTTCATACATTATTATAATATTCATGAAAAATGAACATGAAAGCAATGGTAAGAACCATTTGCTTAAACAAGCTAGGAATAGCATTTGTGGTCTAGTTTCTAAATGTTGAGAAACTCCAGGCTTAATTAGAGTCCTGTGTGGGATAGTCTGAAATGCTGGACCAATTGGAATTGGAAGCTTTCTTTGAAAGTGTCCTGGGAGCTGTCTTGTTCTGATGAGGAACAGCAACAATTGAAGCACTTGGTGCTGGAACATGAAGGATACAGGATGTCAGTGTCCAGCATGCTGACAGGAATGCATCCTGTCAGATGTGATCCCATGTCAGTGTCCAGTTCTTTGTTCTGAAAGCATATAATTTCTCACAAGCATTATACAGTCCTAAAATTATAAGTTTATAAGTTGTGCGTGATGCACAAAACAATACATCTTAGGTGCAACAGATACATGTAATTCTATAGAAAGATGAGGTAAAATAGTTAGATAAGGTCTTCAAAAACCTCAGAGACATACAAATATAGCATTTAAAATGTTTTTATTATTTTAAAGATTCAGTGTCAATGGTACAGGTTAACTCCTGGCAACACTCAGCCTACCTCAAAGAGGATGATGAGCATCAAAGAACTTCCTTATGGAGATGGCCTCAATTGTGGCAAACAAGACACTGGGCATTTCTACCACAGACAGAATTCTGCCTAAAAGGCAGCAAGCTTGGATACGGGCAGAGTTGATAGCCAAACTCTGCCAAGACAGGGTAAGCATGTCCTCAATAGTTCCTGCCTCACAAATATGTCTGTCAGATATATTGGGCCAGAAGGCTAAAGAAGATGCTCCAATATTATAAAGAGTTTTGGGTGACTGTTCAGGCGGCAAACTGTCTCTGTCATCTTCTCATTTTGAAAGCTACTAACCTGCACTCCCAGCATATTCAGGTAATCAAGTTTATTCCTTCTCGAGTCTCTGATGGGATTGAAGACCAGGTAGCTTAGTTTTACAGTGAAGCTTAGTTGTTTAGGAGTTAAGATGTTTTTAGGTCTAGATAGAGGTTTTAAGTTGATAGTGACAAGATGTAATGGAGATTGATTTACATTCAGAATTTTAGATGCACCAAGATAGGAAAGATGTTTTCTTCAAGGCTGTCAAATACAAATAGCCAAAACACCAAGAATGTAACATTTATATAATTCCTGATTGTGTCATGGTTCTTCTTGCTATAGGTAGTTTATTGTGTAGATGTGTAATAATATAAATGTATATGTAAAAAAATTTTTAAAAAGTTTAATTAAAAAAAGAACTATTTGCTAAACACACAGACTGGGAAACATGATCCCAGGGAGAATGGGAAGAACAATCCATGCAGGTGTGTGAGTACAGAATCATGAATTACAACGTGAAAAGCTCCCGAGATTTTTTGAATTAAAAGCCTGAGAGCGTAGCTCAGCAGAAACAAACCAAGTACCTTATCTCTATGACTGAAAGCCGAGTAGCTCAGGGCATGGAAACTGTCCAGATGAATAAGAGAACAGATATCTCAGGAAACCCCACAAAATACTCACAATATTCGAAATAACCTTGTGAAGGTAGAGAAAAAAAAAACAAACCCTGGAAGAACACAGTGACTAATACGCAGTGGTTGCTTTTCACCCACTGAGAGTAACTTCAGAGAAGGTTGAAATCAATGCCATGTCCTTAGAAAGTGACTGCCTGGGCAAGAAGCAACACGCAGTAGGAGACAACATTCATTTTTGTCACATGATTCCTGTACTAGTCAAGGTTCTGTAGAGGAACAAAACTTGTAGAATGAGTGTGTGTGTGTGTGTGTGTGTGTGTGTGTGTGTGTGTGTGTGTGTGT
>OU015743.1:25074442-25109086 GCA_907169655.1 Acomys percivali | reverse complement strand
TGTGTGTGTGTGTGTGTGTGTGTGTGTGTGTGTGTGTGTGTGTGTGTACAAGTGTGTGTGCACATGGGCATATGTGTAAAGGAGATTAATTAACTAGACTGGCTTAAAGGCAGTGGTCCAGCTAGTCGAACAATGGCTGTCTACCAACCAAAGGTCCAAGAGTCCAGTAGTCATTCAGTTTAAGAGGCTGTGTTTCAGTTGGTCTTCAGTAGATGCCAGAATCTCAAAGAAGTGGGCTCTGATGCCAATGAAGGAATAGGCGTACTGGTGAGAGAGCAAGATCAAGGAAGAAAGAGAGCCTCCTTCTTCCCTGTCCCTTATACAGGCTGCCTGGCGAAGGTGGAGCTCAGATTAAAGGTGGAGAGTCCCACCTCAAAAGATCTGGATTAAAGGTATATTTTCCCACCTCAAAGATCTTGGTTAGAAGTGCTTCTTCCCATTTTAAATGATTAAATTAAGGGGGGAAAATCCCTCACAGGTATACCCAGCCATTTGGGTTTTAGTTCATTTCCAATATAGTCAAGTTGACAGCCAAGAATACCCATCACAGTCCCCAACTGGAACATGAAATACAGCTGAATGTAGGAAACCTGTAGTCTCATCAGTTGTTAGTTTTCATTAAAGCCTATTGATAACTCATTCTGTGCTTCTAGTAAATAGTACAAATTGACACAGACAGAATATTGCTGTATTACACTCTTAAGGGAGAGTTTTCATTAACCCTAAAAGACAGTGTTTCCTCTATTTTTGTTCATACATAAGGTATGAGAAACTTATTTCTGTGCCTGTTTGGCTGACAATTATTCATACATAAATTAAATGGATCTTTTTTATTTTGTGAGATAATCGTATGTTTCTCTTTATTTTTTTATAATGATGAATATACTCATTCTAATTGGAATTAACTTCTCATTGCAGGGTCCTTCATTGCAAGTAGAATGTATTCATGACCTACTTGGTCATCACACATTATCATTCTTATATGCTGCTGGCTTTGATTTGCTGATATTTTCCTGAAGACTAACATATTCAAAACTGTCACTATTACATTAGGTTACACTTGCCTCATCAAATACGGTGTGGTAGAATTGGAAACATACCTCACTAGATGCAGTCCTCAACTACTTTCTATAGGTATAATTTACATAAAATTTGTGTGGTTTGGAATTTCCTTTTGTGAAGGTTGTGGTTAAAAATTCAATTTTCTGTTGGGCTGGCTCCTGTCCGTATGTGTAGTTTTTCTCATAAGACTTCCCATGAGCCTGGAATCACCAATATGTTGAGGGTCTCCATTGCAACATGGGGTTTACTCTCAAAGCATCATACAGTTCGCTCTCAGCAGAGAACCCAGTCAACTCATCACCCATAATAATGCGGAAAATATAAAATATATGTGATGAAATGATATCCTAACTGAATTCTTCCACTGCCATAAGACAAAATTCATCCAGCATGATGAAAAGGAAAAATAACTTTAAGATTTAAATCACAATTTAAACAAAAATACAAGTAAGCAAGGATATTTTAGGTCCAAAATTTTTAATTATTTCTCCTTTGCAATTTCTCCAGGAAAAAAATAATTCCCAAAATAAAAAGTAGCCTAAAGATGAAGAGGGTATACCATCACGATGTGAATAAGGATGAAAAGGGAACACCCTTAGGGTGTGAGTAAAGATGAAGAGGGCACACTATCAGAGTGTGAATTAGAATGAGGAAGGCACACCATAAGAGTGTGAATAGGGATGAGGAAGACTCACCATCAGAGTGTGAATCAGGATGAGGAAGACTCACCATAAGAGTGTGAATAAGGATGAGGAGGGCACACCATCAGAGTGTGAATTAGGATGAGGAAGGTACACCATAGGAGTGACTCAGGATGAGGAAGACTCACCATCAGACTGTGAATAAGGGTGAGGAGCACACACCATGAGAGTGTGAATAAGGACAAGGGAGTGCACACCATCAGAATGTAAAGAAGGATGAGGAAGGTACACCATTAGAGTATGAATAAGGGTAAGGACGGAATACCATCAGAGTGTGAATAGGAATGAGATCTAGTTCTGGCTGGTTACAGTCGTTGAGTTCTTTGGGGGCAATACCAATGTCAGTTGTCAGGATATCTAGCAATCCAGCAACAACAAACAGCAAAGTGTAAAGCAACTGAAAATAATCATTATAAAGAAGCTATACAGCTGATAATTATTACAAGTTTCAACTCTATAGTGATTTTTTAAAAAATCAATTGTGAGTGGATGAAAAGACTCAAGATTGCTTCAACACAAATACAAATACTGCTACTTGTACACAGTCAACCTCCAAACCAGGGCAAACAATATGGAGTCCAATTACAGAATGTCCAAGGCTCTAACTTGAAGCACTGGGGGACCAACGGGTAATTCAATAGATTGTCATGTAAATTTGAGGTAACGGCATGGTCCCTCCCTCTCTTCAGCACAAACAGAGAGCTTTTTAATTTTTTTTATTTTTTATTTTTTGGTTTTTCGAGACAGGGTTTCTCTGTGTAGCCTTGGCTGTCCTGGACCCACTTTGTCGACCAGGCTGGCCTCGAACTCACAGCGATCCACCTGCCTCTGCCTCCCGAGTGCTGGGATTATAGGTGTGTGCCACCACGCCCGGCTGAGCTTTCATCTCAATGGTTATCCCATCCCTTGTATCCTCCCATTCCTCCCTCCCTCCCATTTTCCCCTTACTCCCCTCCCCTATGACTGTTCCTGAGGGGGATTTCCTCCCTCTGTATATGCTCATAGGGTATCAAGTCTCTTCTTGGTAGCCTGCTATCCTTCCTCTGAGTGCCACCAGGTCTCCCCCTCCAGGGGACATGGTCAATTATGAGACACCAGAGTACATGAGAAAGTCATATCCCACTCTCCACTCAACTGTGGAGAATGTTCTGCCCATTGGCTAGATCTGGGTAGGGGTTTAAAGTTTACCGCCTGTATTGTCCTTGGCTAGGGCCTTAGTTTGAGTGGGACCCCTGGGCCCAAATCTGCCTATCATAATGTTCTACTTGTAGGTTTCTAGGACCCTCTAGATCCTTCTACTTTGCTATTCTCACATGCTTCTCTCATCTAGAGTCCCAGTAGGATGGCCTCCCCTCTGTCCCAGTTTCCTGGTAAGTGAAGGCTTTCATGGGACATGCCCCTTGGGCTAGTATGCAGATATAAGTGAGTATATACCATTTGAGTCTTTCTGCTTCTGGGTTAACTCACTCATTATGATCATTTCTAGCTCAATCCATTTGTCCACAAATTTTGGGAATTCCTTGTTTTTAATAGCTGAGTAGTATTCCGTAGTGTATATGTACCACAGTTTCTTTACCCATTCTTCTACTGAGGGACACTTAGGCTGTTTCCATGTTCTGGCTATTATGAATAAGGCTGCTATGAACATGGTTGAGCAAATTTTCTTGTTGTGTGCTGGAGCATCTTCTGGGTATATCCCAAGGAGTGGAATAGCTGGGTCTTGAGGAAGCCCTATTCCCAGTTTTCTGAGATAGCACCAGATAGATTTCCAAAGTGGCTGTACTAGTTTGCATTCCCACTAGCAATGAAGGAGTGTTCCTCTCTCCCCACATCCTCGCCAGCATGTGGTGACGCTTGAATTTTTTATTTTAGCCATTCTGATGGGTGTAAGATGGAATCTCAGAGTTGTTTTGATTTGCAATTCCCTGATGACTAAGGAGGTTGAGCATTTCTTTAAGTGTTTCTCAGCCATTTGATATTCCTCTGTTGAGAATTCTCTCAAACAGAGAGCTTAAAGGAAAATGTTTTCCTTCTTAAATCTGCAATGGCTCTGCCATTTTCAAGTCACTTACATCAGAAATGTTTGTGTAGGGGTTGGACAAGGGGAGTTTGTCATGAAACATGAGACACTATGAAAATCAAAGGAGAATCTATGGACAATTTATTAACATGTTCAGGGTAAAATATGAACCTCTGGCTGCTACAGCTCCCAACCACCAGTTTACTTGTTGTAAAATGCTGACAAAGCAAAGGCAGAGCAAAAGAATGTGTCAAAAGAGAGAAACTATTCTTGCATCAGTTATCTTTTTTCCAAAGTTCAACTCAAGTAGTTTATTTAACAAGATTCAGAGTAAAGAAAGTTGGAGACTGCTTATTCTGAAACATGCAATTATTTCCTCCCTGTAACGTTTATACCTCCAGAGAGATGCTGTCAGCCTTGCTGACTTAAAGAAATCTCTCTCAGCCAAGAAAACTAGTCTTTTGATGACTGTTTTTTAATGCTGCCAAACTGTTTGCAGCACTTGGAAGGTACATCTCTTACCCTCTGACACAGAGTAGATAGTTTAGATCATTCTCTATCTCACTTTATTTCTCAGTTTTATTTCTACATGGTTATGAAAAGGGGAGATTGAGTTTATTTATTTTCCTGCTTATTGTGAAAAATTTATGATACTTGAAGCAGGGAGAAAACATAGTGAACCAAGATGTGTCTTCAAGACTTTTGGTCACATTGCATTCATCAACTCTGAACTAGTTTGCCCATATGTGGATACACAATAGTGTATGCAATCAATCCACTGTTCGTGGACTGAGTGGTGTATTTTCTTTTGCTTCTATGAGTACTTTTTTAGTACACTGTTAGGTCGAAAATAGACAGGAGCAGTGGGACTTGAGAAATGAGATCTGTCAACAGGCTCTGTTTGTATAGTCAGATAAGAGTTGTCAAACCCTGGCCCCTGACTCCAGTGCAAAGCAGAAGGCTTACAAATTCATTGAAACTGGGAAGTTCACTACTGAATTTTTAAAAAATGGGTTAAGGCAGAAACTAAGAAAGAAATTAAAGATTTTCTAGAATTAGAGTGAAAATTAGTACATACCATATCCAAATATATGAAAGCAGTTCTGAGGGGCAAATTCATAACACTATGTGCCTAATTTTTTTTTTAATGGAGAGATTTCAGACTAGTAACTTAACAGAAAGCTATACAACAAAAAGAAGAAATCACACTCCCAAAAAGTAGACAGGAAAAGTCTGAAATAAATAAAATAAACAAACAATACAAAGAAACAAAGAGTAGGTGGCTTTTTTTAAACCAGAATTTTAAGGAAGAGTTAGTTAATGCCAATGCTCCTCAAAGTATTCCACAAATTAGACCAGTAGGAACACTGCCCGATTCATTTTACAAGACCGCAATTATCCTAATACACAGAACACATAAATATCAAAGAGGAAGCATTACACACCAATTTCCCTTTTGCACCCCATAGACGCAAAAAATTTCTCAATAAAATACTTGCAAGCTGAATCCAAGAACACCAAAAAAAAAAAAAAAAATCATCCATCACAATCAGGTAGGCTTTATCCCAGAGATATAGCGATGGTTCAACAAAAATCAATTAACATAATCAACCATATTTTTTCTTTTATCTTTTCTTTTTTTATTTTATTTTTTTAATTAATTTATTCTTGTTACATCTCAATGGTTATTCCATCCCTTGTATCCTCCCATTCTTCCCTCCCTCCCAGTTTCCCCTTATTCCCCTCCCCTATGACTGTTCCTGAGGGGGATTACCTCTCCCTGTATATGCTCATAGGGTATCAAGTCTCTTCAGCCATATTTTTAAAAACTAAAGAAAACCCCACATGATTATCTCATTAGATGCAGAAAAATACAACATCGCCTCATGATAAAAGTACTTGAGATATTAGGGATACAAGGGACATACCTAAATGTAGTAAAGGTGAGCTACAACAAACCTATAGCCAACACCAAATTAAATGGAGAGAAACTCAAAAAATTCCACTAAAGTCACTGCAAGACAAGGTTGTCCACTCTCTCCATATCTATTTAAGATACTTGAAGTCTTAGCTGAATCAATAAAACAACCAAAAGAGATCAAGAGGATATGAAGTCAAAGTGCTCTTATTTGCAGGTGATATGATAGTATATATAAGTGACCCTAAAAATTCCTCCAGGGAACTCCTACAGCTGATGCTTTCAGCAAAGTAGCAGAATGCAAGATTAACTCAAAAATAATCAGTTGCCCTCCTACTACACAAATGACAAATGGCCTGAAAAAGAAATCAGGGATACAACCTTTCGCAATAGTCTCAGTATATTAAATATCTTGGGGTAACTCTAAAAAAGCAATTGAAATTCTTGTATGATAAAAACTTCAAGTCTTTGAGGAAAGAAGTTAAAGATGATATCGGAAAATGGAAAAATCTTTCATGCTCATGAATCATCAGGATTAACATAGTAAAAATGCTCATCCTACCAAAAACAGTCTACAGATTCAGTACAATTCCCACCAAAATTCAAAGACAATTCTTCACTGATCTTGGCAGAATAATCCTCAGATTTGCATGGAAACACAGACACAGACACACATACACACACACACACACACACACACACACACACACACACACATGTGCACACACACACTGTAATAGCTAAACCAACCCTGAATAATAAGAGAATTGCTGGAGTTAACACTATCCCTGGTTTCAAATTGTACAGCTTTAGTAATAAAATCAGCATGGTATTGGCACAAAAACAGGTATGTTGATCAATGGAATAAAATTGAAAATTCAACAAATGGTGCTGGTCAAACTGGATGTCTGCATGCATGTAAGAATGCAAATAGATGCATATTTACCACCCTACCCACACAAAATTCAACTGCAAATAAATCAAAAACCTCAATGTAAAACCAGATACGCTGAACCTGATAGAAGGAAACGTGGGGGATACCCTTGAACTTATTGCCACAAGGCTTTTTGAACAGAACCCTGTTGGCACAAGCACCGAGATCAACAATTAATAAATGGGGACTCATGAAACTGAAAATCTTCTGCACCACAAAGGACACTGTCATTCAGGCCAAGTGGCAGGTTTCAGAATGGGAAAATATTTTTACCAACTCCACATCCAATACAGGCCTTAACACCCAAAATATTTAAACAGCTAGAATATATAAATACCTACTAATCAAGAAAACACATAGGCCAATTTAAAATTTGGATACATATCTAACGGGAGAATTTTCAAAAGAGGAAACTCAAATGGCTGAGAAACATTTTTTTAAAATGTTCAACATCCTTAGCCACCAGGGAAATGCAAATCAAAGCTACTTTGAGATTTAATCTTACATCTGTCAGAATGGCTAAAGTCAATAAAAAACAAGCAACAGCTCATGCTGGCGAGGATGGACAAGGGCAGTAATGATCCATTGCTGGTGGGAGTGCTAACTTGGACAACCACTATGGAAATCAACATGGTGGCTCCTCAGAAAACTGGGAATCAATCTACCTCCAGAGCCAGCTATACCACCATTGCCCATGCCGGCAGGATGCTGCATCTGACTACAGAGACACTCACTCAACCATGTTCATTGCTACTCCTTTTATAATATCCAGAAAAAAATTTTTTAAAAACTAGATATCCCTCAATGAAGAAAAAATGAATAATGAAAATGTAGCACATTTACACAATTATTATTCAGAAATCTTTAAATGATAACGTGAAATTCGCAGGCCAATGGATGGGACTAGAAAAAAAAATATCCTGAGTGAGGTGTTCTAGACTCAAAAGGACAAATATGATATGTAGTCATTTATATGTGGACATTAGCTTTTAAGTCAGTGATAACCAAGCTACGATCCATAGAACAAGAGAGTAGATGTAGAGTAAGGGACTGGAGGAAGTTGATAGATCTCATTAGAAAACAAGAATAGAAAGGATATTTATTCATGGATAGGGGCTAAAACAAAAAGATCAAGTGAGGAGTAGTGGGCAAAAAGGGAGGGAATATGGAGACAGACAGCTAATATTAAGGGTCATTTGAGGGGTTTTGTAAAAACCTAATTTAGCAGAAGTTTCCAAGAATACATACATGAAAGTGATCTAAATGAAACTGCCAAATAGTGTGGGAGACAGAATTGCATTATTCACCTAACTGAGACATTGGATAAAGGGGCCTCACCCCCTCCCCCCTTTTTGTATAAAGACTGCCCATTTTACTTGCTCCGAACAGAAGGTGTACAGGTCTGATCCCAGGCATCAAAAGGTCTTGCACACTTTTGACCACAAGCCCAGAGTCAGTACCACCACCAGCTGAACACTCAGTCTGGTTACAGATAATGTCCCGGGTGTATAAGGGAAACTCAGACGGCTTAGGAAGGCTACCCTAAGGACTTCTGAGCATTCAGGCATAACTGGATGAACAGCTCAGCTGGGCACACCCTAATCTGACACATAGAGTTACAAGCCAAATAAATATGCCGCTGGCTCTTCCCATAACTTACTAAGTTTTGTCGTAAAGAAACTTTTACCTAGTGAAAAATAATTTGAAACTGCCAACTTCTCTGCTGTTAGGGTATCACCATTTTACAGTGACAACAGCAGTATGAATGTTGATCTGTTTTGCATCTGTTGCTAATAATGGAGTTCAATGCTTTCCTTAGCTGCCTACGCAGCCCCTGTTGTGACTCAACAATAAATGTACCTTCCTGTAACCCTGAGTATGCTATCAGAAGATGCCTACTGAAGCAATACTATTAACCCTAAGTCTTTAAGGTCGGTGCCTGAGTTCAGATTTGAAATGTCCCACAAAGGCTGTGTGTTAAAGGTTTTGTTGCCAGCCTGTGATGGCCATCGGTGCCACCAAGTCACAAAGAAAGGATCCATACAGAGACGTTAGATAATAGAGGACTGTCCTTGAAGATGATTTTTAGACCCTGGCTCCTTTCTTCTTGGTGCTGTCCTGTTGCCAGGAAGTTACCATCACATGCCATGACACATGTGCTGCCAGAGGTCTGAAACAATAAACCCAAGCAACCATTCAACACCCCAAAACACGGAGTTAAAGCTTTTCTTCTTAGACAATGATTGTCTACAGGATTGTGTCATAGTGACAGCTTCCAAACATTTGCCCTGCTTATTAAATTCGTTATGCCCCTACCCTCCCAGTGACTTTTTCTTCTTAGTGGGGACTATCGATTGGCTTTAAAAAGAATAGTCATCTACTTTAAGACCTGAGCATCCTGTTATTGAAGAACAAAAATTGAACAAATTGAAGTGAGTTCCTGCAAGTAGCACTTTGAAAAGCAGCATCATGAAATATGCCTCAAATACCATATAACATGGATTTAGCAGACCTGCTCATTCCAAGGAAATATTAGATCTCTGTCTGAGATACTCTCTGATGTTCAGAATACATTTTTAAAATTCCTTTAAATAATAAATTACTAGAAAAAAATTTCTCTTTCCTCTTAGAACTAGCTTACGAAGACACGTAGGGATACTGAACATGGAAATAACATCAATGCGTGATGTTCCTGCACAGTTATTAGGGGCTAATGGACACCTAGAGGGGGAACTATGAGCAACTGTGAATTGAGAGTCTGGACTGAATTTTCCAAGAAGTCTGGCACCTGTGTGGTTTTATTTCTACGTGCCCTCCCCAACCTGGTCTCTTCCAACAAATGAGAGCCATCTGTTTATCCATCTGTCACACAACAGAAGCTGAGCAGACACTCTTTTGTCCATCTAAACATTTCTAGCCATCAGCCCAGTACCCAAAGTACAATAGACGTGCAAATAAATACTTGGTGGACTGAAATAAGCTGAAAGACAATCTGTAGGAAAATTAAAACTATTCACCTTGATAATAGCTATTAGCATAGAAACATATTCATGTAGATTTCAGACCTTCCTAAACAACAGGCTTCCCAGTTGAAAGATGCTAATGGGTATTAAAGACACTCCCATTCTATTTATATAATAATGTGAAGGAAAACAAACAGCCTAACACAGAGCAAGAAAGATCTTACAAATTCATTTATAAATGTTATTTCAAGGTGACAATGACCTGATATAGGAGAAGGTAAGGAAGCACGCAGAAAGGAACATGAATTCTTCCATAGGAATAAGATTTTACTTGAACCATACTGAACCTTATGAACAAAAGTTTGGGGCCATTTTCTAACTCACCTTCTCAGAACTCAAACCTCACTCTTAATAGTTTGTAAGTAGAGACAGAAAGAGAAGGACTCCGATGTTTCTCAGCTTATGAAGATAGGGATAGTGATAGGTGATGAATTCTGTGACCTTGTAATTAATTGATCTTAGGTTCCTAGTATTTGGCATTTTCAAATAAAAACCCAAGCTTGCTACTATAACAATGGCATGTGTGCTTTCATACATGCATATCCAAGATGTGTGTGTGTGTGTGTGTGTGTGTGTGTGTGTGAGAGAGAGAGAGAGAGAGAGAGAGAGAGAGAGAGAGAGAGAGAGAGAGAGAGAGAGAAAGAGAAGGAGAGTGGCCTTTACACATTTTGGTGAAGGGAAGTCCAAAATGACAGGTTTTAACTAATCTCTATCATTTTTATCTTGACCTTTCTATCTAATTCCTCAAACTTGTACTTCCTTCTTACAGAAAAATAAGATGCTGGAGGTGTGTTCTCGTTACGGTTTCTATTGCTGTGATGAAACACTAGGACCAAAAAACACAAGCTGGGGGAGAAAGGGGCTTATTAGGCTTACACTGCCACACTGTAGTCCATCGCTGAAGGAATCCAAGACAGAAATGAAAGCATGGCAGGATCCTGCAGGCAGAAGCTGGTGCAGAGGCCATGGAGGGGTGCTGCTTACTGGCTTGCTCCACCTGCCTCGCTCAGCCTGTTATAGAATCCAGGACCACCAGACCAGGAGTGGCACCACCCACAATGGTCTGGACCCTTCCCCATCAATCACTAATTAAAATTTTCTATAGGGTGGCCCAGAGTCTGGTCTTATGGAAGCATTTTCTCAACAGAGGTTTCCACCTCCCAGATGACTATACTTTCTGTCAAGTTAACACAAATCTAGCTAGCAAATGTGAAACCACCCAGGACATACCCTGAAAAAAATGTGGTTAAATAATTATGAATTTGTTTATTCTTTCTTAAAGTGATTACCATATTAACCTGTAATTTTGTAGCAAAATCAATACTTTGAACAGCTCCACTCAGCAGGCTACAGGGAGAGCTTATGCTTCAGGCTCTAATTTGAATTTGGCAAGTGGCTGATCCTCTTCAAGTCCATTACATCACCAGTAAAATGAGAATATTGAGAGAAATACAAGCACCTAACAGAGTGCTCTGTAGAAATAAAATATTCTGAAAGCATCTCCTCTGTTTTAAGAGATTGGAATTGTGCTGGACCTCACAGCCAGAGTTAATTAATAATACATCTTGAGGTCACTTAAGACTTAAAACTGCTATCCTACTGTGTGCTCAGCCTGTTTGTTTAACCTGCCTTTAGAAAGACTATATAAAAACCAACCTTACTCGCCTAGAAGCTCCCATGAAATTAACTTTTACAACCTAAGTTGAAGCATAGCTGCAGTCTTAAGTTTCATACCCTCCCATGCCCCTGGGCATATGTATCATTTGCTGAGAGCAGCATATACAGAGGTTGAAAATAACCTTCTAACATCTGATGTAAAAGTTAAAAATATGGGTTAAGAAACAATGGCATTTGTAGTGCTGTTTGTCATCTGAGTCAGGTGGGATCAGTTGTAACCAGCGACTGACTCCTTTACAGAACTCTCTGGGAGGTTTCTGTAAAATGTACCCTACTCTTTCCACATGTTTTGCTTTCTGTGCCATTCAATAAAGATAGGGTGAAGCCCTTTGCGAGTGACAGACACATGAAGTAACAAAATACACACAGAGAGACACACCAAATACACAGACGACACAATCGCACACACAGTCACCCGCGGGGATAGACAGATTCACAAGACAGCATTTGCGAAGCAGGAACAGGCTCTGACTCATACAGCAGACAGAGGGCTGGAGGCACAAGAAGCCCGAAGCAGAGACATCACTCTTGGCTAAATGACTCCAAGGGGAAGTGTTTTTTTCTCTCCATGATGTGACACAGATGTATGATTGCTATCTCAAAGTTAATCACTATTGCATCGAGTCCATGCAAAGTTTCAGCACAGAATAACTGTTGAATAAATATAACATTTCTTTCTTTTCTCTATTTCAAATTATTGCACTTGGTAGTTATAGATGAATATATTGGTTTAGTGGGACATTTTAAACCTAAACACCGATATGCTGGAGTTGGTTTTCTTGAGCCACGATTACTGACTGACAGAGTAAGAAAATAAAATCGCCTAGAGCAGAAATTCATGGTTCCTGAAAGCTGATAATGTTTCATGTCATATTCATAGGATTTCATGCAAGGCATTCCTATTTCAGATGCATCAGTAAATTATTTCACAGTCCAAGAAACACTCACACAGTACAAAACCCTCGAGGTGTATTGAAATTTGCCTGATCCTAGCCCTGTAACTCTTCACCAGGAACATGATGGGTTAATCCAGAGAAGAAAATGGAAGAAGCAAGCCTGAGGGGCTCCCCAGGGAGAGAACCGAACTGGTGAACACTGGGACAGACACCTGGCCTATCCTGAAAAAAAAAACACATTTTTAAAATTATTTCGCCTTTTAGCTATTGACAATTACCAGTCAATATGATGCAACATGAATGGAATGGAAATCTCCCTTTTAGGAATCAGAAAATAAGCACAGGAATAGAAATGTCTCTGAAAGACAAATATTGTGCTTCTCCTCATTTGTGGTACCTAGATTTCATAAAAACATGTAAAATTATTTATGTAAATATGATATAAAGGTAAATTTAACACTATTCAGAGAAACGACGGCATTTAGTGGGAGAGTAGAGGGAGAAAGGGAAGGTAAGAAATAGATGATAGCATGCTCATCATTCAACGTGCACAACATATGAAGGCGTCATGTGATACGGTAGCATGTACAGTGAGCAAATACAATAAAAATAAAATGAGAATTGAAATAGCAAGAGAAAAGTAAAATGTCATTGAAACTTGGTGTTTCACTCAGTCTATTTCCAGGATATAGAAAAACAGCAGATTTGGAGGCTCTGGCAAGGCAGTGGGAAAAGAGTTGTCTGAACATTGAAAACAACAGAATTGAAGTTTGCTTTTGTTAATCCAGAAATTTTCTCTTACTCTTTGCATCCTTGCACTCCCAAAGTTTTCCTAGTAGAAATGGCAAGTGCCTCTTTTAAAATACTTTACAAAGTAAATATATTCCGATTTCAGCCTCAGAGGACACTGCATTGTCTGTGGTCTTAACTAGAAGAAGGAATAATTGAGAGGCCAATGGTCATGCCACCTGATGGAACCCTATGAGCACATTTCCAGAATGTGTTTCCAAGTACTTTTGAAAGTATAAGAGAGCCTTTAAAAATAGATATTGTGATGGTTTTAAAGATCTCATATATGACTAAATTAAACCTCAATTATTCAAGGTAAAACAAAGTGGTCAATTTACAGAATATTAAGCTTTGAGATGTTGTATGGCTCTCATTTTATGGAAAGTAAAACCAGACCTTTTCTTTTCTTTGTAAATAGATAAATGCGAGAGAGAGGGGGGGGATAGATGATAGATAGATGATAGATAGATAGATGATAGATAGATAGAGATAGATGATAGATAGATAGATAGATAGATAGATAGATAGATAGATAGATAGATCAATCACATATAATAGAGACAACATGGATTCAAAGATGAAAATTAATGAGAGGAAATTCCATCTGGAGTATTTGTACCTTATCTGGTATTTAATAGTCACATCTGAAGAATAATGTTGAATTGCATTTCGAAGGCCTATCTTTAAGGAAGTCCCTGATAGTGCTAATCATTCTTTAATATCCTCCATGCAAGTGCTCAATTATATATTTCAGTGCCTTTGAATTTGTTTCTTTGGTACTGAGAGCTTCCTATTCAGCAGGAACTTCCATTCATATAAAGAAATACTGGTAGACCTTTATAATGTCCTAGTAACTCAAATTAATTTGTAAGAGGAAAGCTCTAAAATCTTGCCATTATCTCTGCTGGAAATGCATTAAATAACATAATTTTAGAGCTCTAGGAGCCAAGCTCATTATTTCTCAAAGCCCAGCTGTCATTTATACTAGCTCACAGCAAGTTCATTCAATAAGACAAAGCTGCCTTTTCATTCATTCATTCATTCATTTCCTAGTTTGTTCTATTGTCCACCGAGCTACAAATGTGTAACTGTGTTTCCACTGTGTGCCTTCCAGATTCCTTGTGATACCCTGAGTTACATGAGGCAGAGTGTGTCTTTCCTTCTCTAATCCTAGGATTAGCCTCATTAAATTCTATTTAAATTCTATTTATTTTAGCTGTAGTAAAACGTATAAACCATGAAATTCATCACCTTAAACACTTAACAGTATAATTCATCATGTCTACACTGCTGGGAAGCCAGACTCCAGAAGCCTTACACCATTGCAAAACACAATGCTCTACACATAAAATTCTTCATCTCTCTTCTGCTCAACCCCTGTGCGCCACCATAGTGCTTTCTATCTCTGTGAACAGACTACTCTGGGCAATTCACATTAGGGGGATAGTATAACTTTTTTCTTTCATGACTATCATATTACACTTAGCATTATGCCCTCAAGAGCCATTCATGTTGTTTCAAATGTCAGATCTCTCTTCCTTTTATGGCTGAAGAAGCTTCTAAATGAATGTATGTGGTACATTTTGTTTATCTGTTCCTCCACAGACGGATGCTTGAATTGAGTCTACTTTTTGTCTATTGTGAGTAGTTCTGCCCTGAATGTGGGTGTACAAATATCTCACTAACTTCTGAACAATAGTGTACTTTGGGAAGATCAGGTAGATCTAGGAAGAGTAGGGAGATGGTGGGGAGGCAATTAGAACATATTGTAAGAAGCTCTCAAAGAACTAATAAAAACCTCAGTGAAGTTTGTCTGTGGCCTGTCTCTTCCACTGCGTGTCCCTTGGGCATCTTGCTCAGTGTGTATTTCCAAGGCTCAGCTGCTCATCCAGTATGTTGTATTTGCTCAAAAACTATTTACTGAAAAAAAAAACCTAAATATAATCTTTTTGCTATTAGCCCTGATAACTAAAATACAAAATTCATTTCCTTTGCTTTCAGATAGTTTGGTCTCTAAGAATAGGGACTGAACAAGGATTAACATTGTCGCAGATGAAATGCTGACTTAGTAGTAAAGAACAATAAACAGATGCTGGAAGTGAAGCAGAGTCAGGCCGTGTGTGTGTGTGTGTGTGTGTGTGTGTGTGTGTGTGTGTGTGTGTGTGTGTGTGTGTCAGAGAGAGAGAGAAAGAGAGAGAGAGAGAGCATAGGAACAGATGACATGATAGATGGGATTCTAGAAAGGCATATGAAGTCAGGATGATAGGGTGAGCTGGCCCCAGTGAGGAATGAAGCTGAGCGAGGCATAAAAAGACCTCACATTTTGATATGCAGTGCTGTGGCATTTGTACTTCAATCTGAAAACTTACTGAAGATCAGTGAAGAGCTCTAAGTCGAGTATGAAATAAGAATACCCAACATGACAAACTGCTTCAGAAAGTTGGTGAGTTCTGCCTCGAACACAAATGAACTAAGCTGGCAGAGAAGCAATGATCAGTGGGATTCAGACACCAAGGAATGCAGACATCGGGAAGGTATGGATGGTGAGACCTGAGGTCTGTAATGTGACTCTAGCCCTCACGTAGGCTAACTCGAAGATTAAGATTTGTTCTTGAGAATATTGCAGGGCAAAGGAGAATTCCTATTTGTCAAAAAAGAAAGCAAAAATCAGTCTCACAAAAAGATAAAATTACTCCTTGCACTGTATCCAAATGGACTATGAGATGGGTTTTGTAGCTGTCACCAAAGAGACAAAGGGTCATCCATGAGGACAGAGGAGCTGCCCCAGGAATGCATCCCTATCAAGGCTAAGTGCAGTGTTTCCCCTTAACTTCCCTTTGGCTTTCTGCAATTTCAGTTATTTGTGGTCAACAGTGGTATGAAACTATTAAATGGAAAATTCCAGAAATAAAGAGCTCATGAGTTTTAAGTTGTGCACCATTCTTAGGAGCATGATGAAACCTACCATCTGCCTCTCCTCCTCTCAGGTGACATATTAATGAGCCCTTTGTCCAAAAGATATGTGCTGTATTTGGACCCTTAAATCATGTAGTAGCCATAGTGATTGTGGTCAGTAACCTTTGTTTTCCTTAAGAATGTCCCTACTTGGCTAACAGTTCAGACACATGAAAAAAGATCTGTAACATCACCTCATTATGTGACAAGGTAGCATTTGTCACGTAAAAGGAAAGAAAAATGTTTTATGCCAAAGTTTGCAAGCTGAGATGTAATAAGACATTATAAAAGGAAGAAAACATTCACATAAGTTTTATTCTGTAGTGTTTTAATTGTTGTTGCTTGTAACATTATCGTAAGTATGTATAGGAGAAAACATTAGACAGACTAAGTAGATTATATTTAGAAACATATATAAAACAAAATTGTAAAGGCCAGAGGCCATGAATTTGAGGAACTTGTAGGAAGTATTGAAGGGAAGAAATAGAAAGGAGAAATTATGTGACTGCATTTTAATTTTTAAAAAATAAAATAAAGTAAAGTAAATAGGCAGGATGTGGTGGTGCATGCAGCACTTGGGGAGGTAGAAGCAGGCAGATCTCTGTGAGTTTGAAGCCAGCCTTGTCTACAGATCAAGTCCTGGACAGCCAGGGGTACACAGAGAAACCCCATCTCAAAAAACCAAAAGTAAATAATAAATAAATACTTCACAATAGGCAGTTGAAGGAAGGGGCTAGAAATACCTGGTGTGCCCACGTGTACTTTTCTGATGAACTGGTATATGCAATTTCTCAACAATATCCCTATAGCAATATAAATGACAATATTTATGAACCATTTTAATTTATAATCATGTTCATATGATATGAAGTTTAAAAATAGCTCCATTACAAATGGACATTACCTTTAACTGATTTTTCGCTTAAACTGGAAATAAGGATCATACAACATTTCAAAACTTTAACACCTGAAAACTACACCTTAGTAGAGGAGATAAGGAGAAAGAGGACATTTCTAAGCCTTTATGAACAAGCTGGGACATATAGCCAGAGCGGGATGCCACTAAGAATGGCAGTGCACTGTGTTGTGAGCCCAGATCCTTAGATAGCACACTGTAAAGGTTGCAGCTCATTCAAACCCAAATGAAAAGAACAATTCTTCACCCAAGACTTTAATTTAAAAATGTTTTGCTTGCTCTTCCTGAAAAGATGACTTCTTGGAAGTAGATAAAGGAATTGGGTGATAGCTGGTTTTCTCAGCCCCTCACTTAATGATATTAGGATTATATTTGAGTCTTGAGTGCACTCTAGGTCCAAGAAATACTGCTTGGAAATAAGAGGCCAGACAGCCTGAGTGTTCTCAAAACAGACAATAGGAACTCATGGCAGGATGCTTCCTTCTGGAAAGATCTTGTCCTATTTATAGTCTTATTTCAATCTGCCTTTATGACTTTTAATAGTTTAATTCTAAATAAGGTCTTTCATAGCCAGCTTTCTTTTCTATAGAGAAAATGAAACTCCCTCGTTAACCAAAAACACAGAAAAGGAAAATATCCTGTTCAGTCTTCATCTCAGAGTTCCCTCATCCTGATTTCTCATTTTGGATGAGCACTCATTGCATTTCTGTTCTTGTCCCTTAAAGGCACAGAGCTGATTTCAGATCTCCATCCTTATAGCTAGTGTCCTCCTTATATTAGAGACTCAAATGAAAATCGTATTAGTGAGTAGACCAGAAACATAGAACCTGCTCTTTTAGGCACTATGAAACCTATGTACTCACGTCCAGAAGCTCACTGCAGGAGCCCCTCATCCAGAGACATTGTATAACAATATTCTAGCAAGTTGTTATTACACATCAAAATGTCAGAAAGCTGACAAAATACAGATTGTGCAACACCGAATGAATCCCTAACCTGCAGCAGTGCACCATAGACAACAGGCAAAGAGTTTGAACTAGCTCTGTCCCTGGACCACAGAAGGTGGTGGTGCCCACACAATTGTTTTAGCCAATTATATATCTTGAATTACATTCCTTTACCTACGGTATCTCTAACATTTCTTGTGCTGGCTTGTGAGTCCACTGGCTAATTACTATTTTTAAGGCCATATGAAATCATAACTGGAGTAAGAAGCAGTGATTAAGGTGTTTCAGATCCTATTATTAGACTGGATCATATACGGCAATACCTGAGTTTACATATTCAACTTAGCGTGCTTCACCATGTATAGCTTATAATTCAAGTGAAGTATTTTGCAGCAAACTATCATATAAGCAATACATTAATCATAATCCACATTCTGTCTTTGTTTTTTATTTTTATTTTTAATTTTATTAATTTATTCACATTACAACTCAATTGTTATCCCATCACTTGTATCCTCCCATTCCTCCCTCCCTCCCACTTTCATCCTATTCCCCTCCTCTAGGTCTATGACTGAGGTGAACCTCTTTCCCCACTATATGGTCATAGGCTATCAAGTCTCATCTTGGTATCCTGCTTATTCTTTCTTTGAGTGCCACCAGGCCTCCCCACCAAGGGGTGGTGGTCAAATATGGGGTACCAGAGTTCATGTCAGAGTCAGTCCCTGCTCTCCATACAACTGTGGAGAATGTCCTGTCCATTGGGTAGATCAGAGTAGGGGTTTGATGGTTACTAAGTATTACATTGTCTTTGGTCTTGATCGCTTTGAAAATGGTTTCTCTTGGCTGTCCAACCAAGCCCTGTGTTGACACAAGCTGAGCTTGGTGCGCAGTCCCAGCCCGAAAATTCTGGCTGGACCCTGTGTGCATTTTGATCCCAGAATTCCTAGCTAAGCTCGGCAGATGGGTCAGGCCCTGAGATTCTAGCTGAGCTCGGATGGTGGTTTGGGACTAGTGTCCCTGGCTGGACTTGGCAGGGAACCCAGAAGGCTGTGGATACCTTGGCCTGACCCAACGCTCATCCTGAGACTCAGAACGATTGCAGGACCCACAGCTCAGGGGAGCTGAGGATCACTGGCTGTGAGAGCCCAAAACGCCAGGGCTAACCTCCTGCCATCCACAACAGTAAAACATCAGAGCTTCCAACCTACGGAAATCCTGAGAAAACAAGTGAATCTATCATCAGACTCCCTCCATCCAACTCGGGAATCTACCCAACGAAAACAAAGCCAGCAAGATGTCTAAAGGACAGCGTAAAAGCATACACAAAAAAACCCAGATCAACATGGCGTCTCCAGTTTCCAGCTATCCCAAAGAAAACAACCCAGAGAGCTCAAATACAACGGAAATACAAGAAAATGACCTCACATCCTTAATAAGGAGCATATTAATGGAGGAAACAAATAAAATTTGTAATCAAATATAGGAAGACGCAGCCAAACAGGTGAGAGACATAAAAGAAGCACATAGAGTGGAACTGGAAAAATTTCAGGAAAATGCAAATAACCAGATGGAAGAAATAAATAAAACAGTTCAAGCTCTGAAGACCTATAAAGAGGCAATGGAAGAAACTCAGGAATATACAAAAAATGAGGTGAAAGAAATAAAAAAATCAGTTCAAGATCTGAAGATGAAAATGGATTCAATGATAAACACACAGACAGAAGAAAGACGAGAACGTCAGACCTCAGAGAAGAAGGTGAGCAACACAGAGGTGAGCTTTTCTAACAGAATCCAAGAGACGGAAGAACGAATCTCAGGTCTAGAAGATACAATCACAGATCTTGAAGCAACCATTAAAGAAAATGCCAAATCTGGAAAACTCCTGACACAAAACATCCAAGAAATTCAGGACACCATGAAAAGAAGAAATCTGAGGATAATAGGCATTGAAGAAAGAGAAGATATCAGACTCCAAGGCGCAGAAACTATTCTCAACAAAATCATAGAAGAAAATTTCCCCAACCTAAAGAAAGAGATACCCATAAACATACAATAGGCCAACAGAACACCAAATAGAATTGACCAGAAAAGGAAAACTGCCCATCACATAATAATCAAAACACAAAACATACAGAACAAAGAAAAAATGTTAAAAGCTGCAAGGGAAAAGGGCCAAATAACATTCAATGGCAAACCTATCAGAATTACACCAGACTTCTCAGCAGAGACCATAAAAGCCAGAAGAGCCTGGACAGAGATCCTGCAAACCCTGAGAGACCACAGATGCCAGGCCAGACTACTTTACCCAGCAAAACTATCAATAACCATTGATGGAGAAAACAAAATATTCCATGACAAAAACAAATGCAAACAGTACCTATCCACAAACCCAGCTTTACAGAAGGTACTAGAAGGAAAACTACTTCCCAAAGGGTCAAGCTACAACCAAAACTACTCAGGAAATAGGTAACTATACCATGGCAAAAACACAGCTACACAAACACTCAATTGGAAACAACATCAAAATTAAGACTCTCAACAGTCACTGGTCGTTAATATCTCTCAACATCAATGGTCTTAATTCTCCAATAAAAAGACATAGACTAACTGAATGGGTGCATAAACAAGATCCAACATTCTTCTGCATTCAAGAAACACATCTCACCTATAACGATAGGCATTACCTCAGGGTAAAAGGTTGGAAAAAAATATTCCAAGCAAATGGTCACAAGAAGCAAGCAGGAGCAGCCATTTTAATATCAAACAAGATAGACTTTCAACCAAAATTAATCAAAAGGGATGCAGAAGGACACTTCATACTCATCAAAGGTAAAGTCAACCAAGATGACATCACAATTCTGAACATCTATGCTCCCAATACAAGGGCGCCCACATTTGTAAAAGATCTGCTAAAAAAAACTTAAACCACACATAGATCACCACACAATAATAGTGGGAGACGTCAACACCCCACTCTCACTGAAGGATAAGTCATTGAAACAGAAACTAAGCCAAGAAATAACATCATTAACCAATGCCATGGGTCAAATGGATCTAACAGATATCTATAGAACCTTTCACCCAAACAAGAAAGAATATACCTTCTTCTCTGCACCCCATGGAACCTTCTCCAAAATTGATCACATCGTAGGTCACAAAGCAGGCCTCAACAGATACAAGAGGATTGAAATAATACCTTGTATCCTATCAGATCACCATGCTCTTAGGCTGCAATTCAACAACAACAGAAACAACAAAAAGTCTACATGTATGTGGAAACTAAACAACTCTCTGCTAAATGACACATGGGTCAGGGAAGAAATAAAGAAAGAAATCAAGGAGTTTCTGAAATTCAATGAAAATGAGGGAACAACATACCCAAATTTGTGGGATACATTGAAAGCAGTGTTAAGAGGAAAACTCATAGCACTAAGTGCCTTTAAAAAGAAATTGGAAACATTGCACATAAGCAACTTAACAAAACAGCTGGAAGCCCTAGAAAAAAAGAAGCAGAAACACCCAAAAGGAGTAGACATCTGGAAATAATAAAACTCAGGGCTGAAATTAACAAATTAGAAACTAAGAAAACAGTCCAAAGAATCAACAAAACCAAGAGCTGGTTCTTTGAGAAAATCAATAAGATAGACAGACCGTTAGCCAAACTAACTAAAAGGCAGAGAGACAGTATTGAAATCAACAAAATCAGAAATGAAAAGGGAGACATAACAACAGACACTAAAGAAATACAAAGAATCATAAGATCCTACTTTGAAGGCATATATGCCACAAAATTTGAAAATCTAAGGGAAATGGATGACTTTCTTGATCAATTTCACTTGCCAAAGTTGAGTGAAGAACAGATAAACAAGCTAAATAGTCCCATTTCCCCTAAAGAAATAGAAGCAATCATTGATAGTCTCCCAAGCAAAAAAAGCCCAGGGCCAGATGGTTTCAGTGCAGAATTCTACCAGACCTTCAAAGGCGAGCTAATACCGATACTCTTCAAGCTACTCCAAAACATAGAATTGGATGGAACATTACCAAATTCATTCTATGAGGCCATAGTCACGTTGATACCTAAACCTCACAAAGACTCAACAAAGAAAGAGAATTTCAGACCAATTTCTCTTATGAACATCGATGCAAAAATACTAAATGAAATTCTTGCAAAACGAATACAAGAACACATAAAGGATATCATTCATCATGACCAAGTAGGCTTCATTCCAGGCATGCAGGGATGGTTTAATATACGGAAATCCATCAATGTAATCCACCATATAAACAAACTGAAAATAAAAAACCACATGATCATCTCTTTAGATGCAGAGAAAGCATTTGATAAAATCCAACACCCATTCATGTTTAAAGTTTTAGAGAGATCGGGGATACAAGGCACTTTCCTCAACATAATAAAGGCTATATACAGCAAGCCAATAGCCAAAATCAAAGTAAATGGGGAGATACTCAAGGAAATTCCTCTAAAATCGGGAACAATGCAAGGCTGCCCACTCTCTCCATATCTCTTCAATATAGTACTCGAAGTTCTAGCCAGAGCAATAAGACAACAAAAGGAGATCAAGGGTATCCAAATGGGAAAGGAGGAAGTCAAACTATCTCTATTTGCAGATGATATGATAGTGTACATAAGTGACCCTCAAAATTCCACCAGAGAACTCCTACAGCTGATAAATACTTTCAGCAATTTGGCTGGATACAAAATTAACTCAAAAAAGTCTGTAGCCTTCCTATACACAAATGACAAGCTTGCAGAGGAAGAAATTAGGAAAGCCACACCCTTCACATTAGCCACAAGCAATATAAAATATCTAGGAGTTACTTTAACTAAGCAAGTGAAGGACTTGTTTGAAAAAAATTTCAAAACTCTGAAGAAGGAGATTGAAGATGACATGAGAAGATGGAAGGATCTTCCTTGCTCATGGATAGGGAGAATTAACATAGTAAAAATGGCCATCCTACCAAAAGCAATCTACAGAATCAATGCAATCCCTATCAAAATACCTACACAATTTTTTAAAGACATTGAAAGTTCAATTCTGAACTTCATATGGAAAAACAAAAAACCCAGAATAGCAAAAACGATCTTGTACAATAAAAGGTGCTGTGGAGGAATCTCCATACCTGATTTCAAATTGTACTATAAAGCAATTGTAATTAAAACAGCATGGTACTGGCACAGCAACAGGCTGGTTGATCAGTGGAATCGAATTGAAGACCCAGATATGAATCCACACACATATGGTCACTTGATTTTTGACAAAGAAGCCAAATCCATTCAATGGAAAAATGATAGCATCTTCAACAAATGGTGCTGGTCTAACTGGATGTCTATGTGTAAAAAAAAATGCAACTGGACCCATATTTGTCACCGTGCACAAAACTCAAATCCAAGTGGATTAAAGACCTCAACATAAAACCAGAGACACTAAGTCACTTAGAAGAAAAAGTGGGGAAGAGCCTGGAACATATTGGCACAGGAGACAACTTCCTGAACAGAACACCAACAGCCCAGGCCTTAATGTCAACAATTAATAAATGGGACCTCATGAGGCTGAAAAGCTTCTGTAAGGCTAGAGACACTGTCAAGAGAACAAAGCGACAGCCTACAGACTGGGAAAAGATCTTCACCAACCCTACATCTGACAAAGGTCTAATATCCAAAATATATAAAGAACTCAAGAAATTAAACACCACCAAACCAAATAACCCAATTGAGAAATGGGGCTGGAGGATGTGGGGAGAGAGGAACACTCCTTCATTGCTGGTGGGAATGCAAACTAGTACAACCACTTTGGAAATCTATCTGGTGCTATCTCAGAAAACTGGGAATAGGGCTTCCTCAAGACCCAGCTATTCCACTCCTTGGAATATACCCAGAAGATGCACCAGCACACAACAAGAAAATTTGCTCAACCATGTTCATAGCAGCCTTATTCATAATAGCCAGATCATGGAAACAGCCTAAATGTCCCTCAGTAGAAGAATGGGTAAAGAAACTGTGGTACATATACACTATGGAATACTACTCAGCTATTAAAAACAAGGAATTCCCAAAATTTGTGGACAAATGGATTGAGCTAGAGATGATTGTAATGAGTGAGTTAACCCAGAAGCAGAAAGACTCAAATGGTATATACTCACTTATATCTGCATACTAGCCCAAGGGGCATGTCCCACGAAAGCCTTCCCTTACCAGGAAACTGGGACAGAGGGAAGGACATCCTATTGGGACTCTAGATGAGAGAACAATGGGAGAATAGCAATGTAGAAGGATCCAGTGGGTCCTAGAAACCTACAAGTAGAACATTATGATAGGCAGATTTGGGCCAAGGGGTCCCACTCAAACTAAGGCACTAGCCAAGGACAATACAGGCGGTAAAATTTAAACCTCTACCCTGATCTAGCCCATGGACAGGACAGTCTCCACACTTGAGTGGAGAGTGGGATATGACTTTCTCATGTACTCTGGTGCCTCACATTTGACTATGTCCCCTGGCGGGGGAGGCCTAGTGGCACTCAGAGGAAGGACAGCAGGTCACCGAGAAGAGACTTGATACCCTATGAGCATATACAGAGGGAGGTAATCCCTCTGAGGAACAGTCATAGGGGAGGGGAATAAGGAGAAAATGGGAGGGAGGGGAGAATGGGAGGATACAAGGGATGGATAACCATAGAGATGTAACAAGAATAAATTAATAAAAATAAAATAATAATAATATCTATATCTTTGTAGAACTCATCATTTTGAGTAGTCTTTGGAAAGATGGAACAAATGAACTTAAAAACTGTTGTTGCACAGTGGTAGAAATTATATAGCTGACTCGCTAATCAAATCTTTGAGCTACCCCAGCTGTTGTCACTGTTGCTTACAATTCACTTCTCCCTTCCTGTGGACACATTGGGAACTTCTCTTCTTTCAGCTTGCACCTTCCATGAGCCTTCTCCACATGAGTACTTCTTAGAAATGGCATTCTCCTTCCCTAGATGGTCCCCTAGACACCACACAGCTGTCTTCCACAGTCATTTCTCCATCTTTATCCGTAAAACCTAGACCCTCAAAGAAGACACATGTGTATTCCTTTCGCATTTAATCTGATCACAGCTGCTGTGCAGACTTTAACACTGTGACTTTAATGACATTACCTGAAAGGAACTTGTTGCAGGGTTCATGCTGTGTCCACCCATGACAGAATAGTAGCTCATACAATTTTATATTAAGTCCAAAACTAAAACAGTTACTTTGGTTTTGTTATCTTGGGAGAAGTCAATGCTTCAAAGACTAGAAGATTTTTCCAAGTCACAGAGGCAGAGATGGAACTTGAATCCAACTGAGGTCTGACGTTTCAATGTTTATATTCTACCAACACAAGATTAGAAAGAGTTTTCTTGCAGTTAATTTAGAAGTAGGGCTTAAGAAATGTTTATTAGTAGCTATAATGATTATTATGGTGGTATTTTCTAACCCACTAGCAGTCAATGAAGACACAGACACTTGCTATATTATAAAATAGCTTTGGTTCACCTGGGGCAGGGCGAATATTAATCCTCTAAACTACCTCCCATATTGGGGCAGGTAACCCATACCCTGCCCCAATCTTATGTCATGTGATTCTAATCATTTCTATTGATCCCCCTCCCATCCATAACCCCAAATACTCACTAATGCTCTTCATCTGGGATGCACCCTCCATCCACGCCGGCCATGCGCTTCTTACTCCGCCTAACCCATGGCACCAGCCTTCCTTCTCGCCTTGCTCTTCCAGTCTCCCACCTTTCCTTTCCCGGTCTCTGATCACTTCCTTTCCCAGGAATCTCTCTGTTCAACCAGTCCAGGAACCTAGCCAGGCCTATCCCATTTGCCCTGCCTGGGTGCATTGGCTTTTTGTTGGTCAAAGTGGAATAACTTCTTAGGCAAGGTTACAAACATTTTGGGGTATTTGAGTTGCTCATTTGGGCAGCAACCAAATCAAACCCCAAGAGTCTGATCCTCAGACAAGCACAAATGTTTTTAAATGAGAAAAGTCCAAAAGTATCAACTATAATTTTTAAAAACAACTTATAATTTAAATGCACTAGAGACAAAGAATCAAGACACCAGGTATAATGGCATTGATCAAGCATGGCTGAGTCTCTAAGAGGTATGTAGCCATGAGTAAACTATATAATTGTTGAGTTTCAACAATTTTACCTATTAAACCACAAAACTGAACCAGTTCACTGGTTTTAATAACTTTGCAATCTACAGCCTTGTAAGCCAGTTCTATCTAGAGAGTGAAAAAATTCCCTTAATGATTGTCAATTACTAAAGAGCAAAATTATAAATCAGTCTCATAATTTCCATGCATATTTATGTGACATCAGACTTTGATGTAATTTTCTAGTCCATATGTATGATACTTGTAGCTTCATTTCTTACACTGTCTTGCACATAATTAGAAGGATATTTTTTTCCTTCTTGCCTATATTATAGTTGGGGATGAACCATAAAAGTCAAAGTTTAAAACATATGAAATAACACTGGCTTATGAGAACTTAGGAAAGGGATGTGATGGAGACTTCCTATTTAGGGCTGAGTTTTGCAAGATATCTCCCTCTCTGCATAACGTCTGTTTTGAATCTGTGTATTTGTTCCCATCTGCTTCAGGAGGAAGTCTCTCTGATGAGGCTGAGCAAAAAAATGAATCTATGAGCATATCAGAATGTCAATAAGAGTCATATTATTGCTCTGCTCCTTAAGCAGAACAGTAGTATTTGGGTTTTCCCCTAGGTCCATGGGCAATTTAGTCTCAGGTGCATGGAATGGGCCTTAACTCAAACCAGATACGAATTAGTTACACCCACAAGCTTTGTGCCACTATTGTATCAGCCTATCTTGCAGGAAAGTCAATTTTGTAGATCAAAGAGTTTGTAGCTGAGCTGGTGTCTACATTTTTCCTTTGGTAGCATGCAGAATACTTTCCAGAAACTCGAACACTAGTCCACAGAGGTAAAGACTCTAGCTAGGCATGAGCTCAGCTTCTCCATTCTCAGTGAGTTGTGTAGAGGAGAGACAGCTAAAACTAAGGACTATTTAAAGGGTCTTGTGGAAACCTAACACAGTAGAATCTTCCTATAATATATACATATATAAAGTCCATCTAAATGAAATCACCAAGTACAGGGGAGACAGAGCCCCAACTAGACATCTCTTGTCATCAAATGAAGCTGTCAGTAATGAGAATGGGCTACGTCTAATGAAGTTCTTGGTCAAGAGGGTCCCATGGAAAACCCCAAACAGCCCAGGCTATTGCCAAGGATAGTGAAGGCTCTCTACAAACTGATGGTAAAGCTCTATTGCTAAATTTCATTTTAAGATCACAAACATGAACAGGAAAAAATAAATGTCAGGCAGATGACATAGTTTTTTTGTATAGAATATTCTGTATAAATAAATCCACAAGTACCTTACCAAAACTACAAAGTGACAGGAGATGCAAGGTAAATATTTTTTTTAATCGGTCGTGATTTGTGCAACAAGAAATATCAAACAAAATTTAAAAGATAGTTACATTTAAAATATCACCCAAACATCTTGGCAATATATTTAAATAAACACAGGAAAGACTCTCATATAAGAACCAATAAAGATGGCAAACTGCATGGGGGAAAGCTGAGGCCTCAAGCCTAAGCAAAGAACTGTAGTTTAAAACTCTATCCTCCAGTTAAGCTAACAGACCATTTTCTGAACATTTGTCCTGTAGAGAGCCATAAACAGTTACTCATTATAACCACTGAAGACCCTAACCCAATCACCTTTCCTCACACCTGAGGTCACCCTGACTAGCCCACCGTTAGCCCTAACCCTATTATTAAGGAGGTAGATCTGCAGCTGGCAATCCTGCCTGCGTGCCTGGCTGCTCATTAATACATTCTTTCTTTCCCTTTAACTACTCTCTTGTTTTAGGAGTTACGTGCTGCACAGTGGGCAAAGCAGGCCTCATGAAGGAACAGCCATGAGCTTTCATAGGTTTCTTTTAAAAGATAAACATACAAAGATCGAGAAATGGCACTAGGATGGATTTTTTATCACCAAAAGCCCAATAGGTGTAATACTGTATCATCCCATTTAAATCAGTCTTCTTTCATGAATTATATTAGGGTGTACACACACACACACACACACACACACACACACACGTAATAAATTATTGAATTATATAATGTCTCAGGTTATTAGCCCAAAGTGAGCTTGCACAGGCTGGAGAAGGTTCACTTTGTAGAGAGCTTGGCCAGCACATGTAGAGCCCAAGGTTCAGCCTTAGTGACAAATAAGTTGACCCGAACACTTGAGAAGTGGAGGCTGGAGCATCCGAAGTTCAAAGGTGTCCGTGGATAATGAGCAAGTTCTGTGACAGCCTGCTCTATACCAGACCTTGTCTGAAAACAAAAAAAAAAAAAATTAAAAAACTGAGTTGATTATTTTCTACTATTCTATGATGAAAAAAGGTACTGGGATTATATAGCTAATTATTAGGAAAGCCAGAATTTACACATAGTTACCAATGTAGATACTGTTCTTTTCCTAGGTCGAGATAAAATTTGTTTTGTACAAATACATTATTTTTGTGAAACCACATTTTATTGGACAACTTTCATTATTTTGTCTAATTAGGTATGGAACAAATTTGTTGACTGTTTTAAAACTTGTATTTTCAGTGCAAAATACACATACAAAGATGCTCCATCAGCCCGAAGGAAAACATATTCACGTGAGCCATAAAATAGCTGTTTCTTATTCCTGCTCATTATTTTGAGCCTTCCAGCACTTTCTGGAGCATTTTTGTGTATCTTGGGGCATGTCCCATATGTACTCACAGACGTGACATTTGTCCCTTTTCATGTTAGGGATCTCCTGGACTGTGTGTGGTAGTAGAGTCCGCTGCTGGGTATGGTAAGTCATTTCACCATGGCCACAGTTCTCTGTGTTGGCTGGTGTCAGCAGCCCAGAAAGCCACGCCCACCGAACTGTCCTCCAACATCACTAGTGTTAGTGTGCTGCGTCTCAGATTCCCGGAACTGCCTACCTCTGCCCTGCAGCCAGGAAAACTGTGGTCCTTCAGCATCTGGTATAAGCCTCTGTCTGAGCTAAGGTGAGTAGAGCCATCTTACCCTAAATCCAGAGTGCGCTTTGCCTAAATACTCTCCTTCCATGTGCACTAACCAGTGCCCAGGTCCTCAACCTCCCTGACACTAGAATTCCCTGGAGCACATGGGAAAATATATATTGCATCCTTCTGCTATCTCCAAAGAGGATGTGCAGACCTGATATTTCATATGCTGAAACTCTGTCTTCATGTAGTGGTTTTATATATTATCAACTCAATATACTATGAACACAGGAGGACAGCTTTAGGGGCTGTAAATATCTCTCTCTCTCTCTCTCTCTCTCTCTCTCTCTCTCTCTCTCTCTCTGGCTTTAGGAACAAAGTGTCAGGTGTCACACAAAAGCACATTTTTCATAGATCCTTTCACATATCTGACGTGACCTTGTAGGAAAGACTATTAGGGCAGCTTGTTAAATGCCCTGTTTCCAAACTTTGCTATACTCCAGTTTCATCAAGTTCAGCTCACTTACATAAATTGGTGTCAAGTTGGCATCTTCCATTGTTCTCATTAAGAACAAAACCAACACAATGTCCAATTAGTGGAAATAGTAACTTGAACCATATTCCCCACTCCATTTTAACCACACTGACATATTGAACTGAAGAGAACAGTTTCCGTGTCAGAATTCCCTTCAATTATCTTTCCAGATGCCAGTGGTTATGAGTAGCTATAAAGTTTATACAGAACATTAGTTAAAAGTACATTTGAGTTCAACTGAACACCTCCGTGCTCATTTCTTTTTAAAACATAACCCCTTGACAACTGTATATTGCCCAGTAAAAATTAAGAATTAGGACAGTAACCTGGGTCTCCATGGTTGTACCAAATCACATGAGGATAGACACTGTAAGGCCACCTCAATCCGATGCCTGCACAACTTGGAACCTTTATAAGACAGTAGAACAACGTATACTGAGATCTGTCACATGTTAGGGATTGTTTCATAAGTCAGAGCTTAACTCAAACAAAAGTAAAAGTCATTTTCCTAAAGTTTGAGTCTCACCTAGCTTTGAAGCAGATACGTCCACAGCACCAACAAAGATCCAAAAAATGATCTGAATTATCTAGTGCGTATCTGGTTCAATCTAGTAGTACACTTGGCCAGAAAGAAAATTCTCTTTCCGTCAGCTTGTGGGAGAACGTCAAAGACAGCTTTCTGTTCATCCCAATGTACCAAGTCTTCCTATCCGTGCACTGCATAAGCACGTGAGTGAATGACTCTGGTTGTGTGGCTGTGCAGTTGTGTGGCTGTGCAGTTGTGTGGCTCTCGAGAAGGAAGACAGACTCCCATGCAGAGTCTCAAGACGCAAACCATCCAGTTTCATTCAGGTGGGAAGAATTCTAACTGATCAGACTGGATAGAAAAGGATTTGGATAGGAAAGGTCTTCCACTAGATGGCCATTCTAAAAATAGTTTTATTTATACAGATGTCCCCAACCTGGGAAGAGCAAGGAACGGTTTCATGTATGGCAAAAATATCATAGCCTTGAAGTGTTACCCCCTTGATAAGAGAAATGTTGCCATGGTGATGGTCCATCCCCATCGGCTCCCTCTCTCTATCAACAAGGCCCCTGATTGCAGATAATATGGACAAAGAAAATTAAGTGTACCTAATGTGACCCATTTTTTTTAGAATTTAAAGTGACTCTCAGATTTTATCTATCTGTAATAATGTCTAAAGACTTTCAAATTTTGAAAACTGCTAAAGATACCATACTTAGAGTTGCTACGTTATTTTTCAAACCCATTGCTAACCTTTAGTGTTTCAGAGTTTTGCATTAAAAAAAAAAGAAAGCAGTGGCTTATAGTTTTTATTTATTTATTTATTTATTTATTTATTTATTTATTTATTTTTAATTAATTTATTCTTGTTACATCTCTATGGTTATCCCATCCCTTGTGTCCTCCCATTCTCCCCTCCCTCCCATTTTCCCCTTATTCCCCTCCCCTATGACTGTTCCTCAGAGGGATTACCTCCCTCTGTATATGCTCATAGGGTATCAAGTCTCAGTTTTTTCTTTCATAAGTAATATACACATATGTCCCATAGGCAATGATATACTTATGGGGATACGAGGAATAGGACATAAGTATTTTATTAATTATATCATTGGTGGCTTTTGTTTTAAAAATAATCCCTATTTTGAGCTCTGTGCTACTCTGCTGCAGGGGTGCCAAATCTCAATCTCCCTGGCCTTGGATTTGAGGCCCATCTAGGCATAGAGTAGGAACTCCATCTTGGTCTGAGAGGGGCCTCTTGTAGGCTTACGTTCTTGGCACTGAGGTCCAGACCTTTGTGATACATTCTAGAGATCATACACAGAAACACCTAGAAAGACCAATAGTAAACATGGCTGCAGATACTTTGGAAAATTTGTCATATTGTTTTTTTAAAATCATCTGTATGAATTGTCACTATCCAGCTCAGGATTTAGAAACAGTCCTTATTTATATTTTCATTTATGTCCCACATTGTATTTTTTTTTTCATTTATACTTATTTTGACCAAATAAAATATTTTCATTCTCAGTGTTAAATTTAATATGACATATCTAGTTTAATAAGTACTAGCTAGATTATATGATAGAAATAATCCCTAACCCTAGTGACATGTGACCACAAATCATCATTTCTCCATCCCACTAGGCATACCGCGTAGGCCCGCAGAGGGGAAAGGGATCTTTTCTCCAAGTGTCTCCAGAGACGGAGGCTGAAGGAAGCCTCATCCGCCTAAACCCTGACACCTGGGGTAAAATGCCACAGCAGCTATCACTACAGGGATGGTAAAAATAGGCTTGTTAGCACAGACTTAAGACAAAATCCATTCGGCTTTATGCAGAAGGACTTCAGGAAAACCCAGACTGATCGGACTATGCATGCTCAGGAGATGGAAAAGTGACGTGAATATGCTGGTCACTGGCTCGGTCTGCAGAAGGGTCTATCCTTTCTGCGTCTGTGTGCACAGCCTGGAATTCTGGCCCCAGGAGAGCGCTGGGCGCTTGGTGAACAGCAGTGCTTTTTTTTTTTTTTTTTTAACTTGTTTTTGAGTTTTTGTGTTTTGTTTGTTTGTTTGTTACCCATAGGCACTTTCTCACATTAGGAGACTGTTTTTAAGAATATAGTGCTCAGTCCTAGAGAGCGTTCTGTTTCTTCTAGTTGATTTATTAAGTTTAAGTGCACAATGAAGCGTCTCCCATTCCTAACACCAAGCAAAATCAGAGCAACAGAAGACACAAACCATCCTATATCTCATTAAAAAAAAGAAATCAGTGTTTAAGAAAAATCGCATCTTTCACAGTAATACAAGGACTGGGGCAAGATGAAGAAGGCGCATTTTTCCTCCACACATACCATATTAGTAAATTTTTATTGGCTTGAAATTACACACATTTTCTTGATTTTTCCCCCCTTTGGTCAAAAGCCTGGACTCAGAGCTTAGTAAGTGGAATCAAGGTATCAGTGCAGGGTGTATTTTCCTCTGGACTCCACACAGATCTACTCTCCGGCTCCCTGGATTATGAGTGGAACCTATTTCTTTACAGCTGAAGGACTAAGGTTTTACCATATTTGCCAGATACTGGCCAGAAACCCTCTCATCCCCAAGCAGCCTCTAGTGGTCCCTTGCTACACAGAAGCCCTCAGACCATGACAGCTTAATTTCTTCAAAAGCAGCAAAAGATACCTCTCTTCCACTGAGAGAAAGTATTGCATAACATGAGCCATTCCAAGTAGCAAAGGCCGAACGCTTCTCCAAACTGTATTGTGTATAAGCAAGGCTAGGTATGCCCTGCTCACTGGTGAGCAGAGGGAGCCGCACAGGGCTGTGACCCACTGGGTGTCTCCTGGCCAAAGGACATACTGATCCTGTGCTCCTGGAGGAAGTCAACAGAATCCCAGCCTGGAGGGACACAGATCTGGCAACCCTTTGCTTTCATAGCACACACTCCAGACATGATTCCTCAGATGCATAACCTCTCTAAACGTCCGCGTGCACGGTCTCCCGCTTGCTCTAAAGAGCAGCCATCAACTCAAAGCATAACTGTAGGCTAATTGTACCAGACAGCAGGTGTTGTCTACTAGCCATTGCTGTGGCAATCCCAAACACCCAGCTGCAGTGTGAGAAAACATTTAATTACACGCTAAATGTGGCTCGTTTGGAGCTTCAGGAAATTCCTGCACCCAGCACTATACTCACTCTCAACAAGATTTTTATTTTTAAAGAATTGAGGACTTCCAAATATGTATAGGAGACCAAAAGCCACAATTTTAAGAAAAAAAAAAATTTTTCTTTATCTAGCATGCTTGTTATACAGCATTGATATTCTAACCAAATGTGTTATTGATCCCTGGAAAGGGATGTAAACTTTCTTTGTGACACAGCCTGAAGAGATTACTTTATATCATTTGGTTTTGCCAGACATTTTCTGCTCTGTTTGCCATTGCCTCATTGTAGCCTCATTGCCTACAAAGTCAATAACCAGCTCTGTGACCCTATCAATCCAACATAGTAAAGTCCTTTGGTGGATTCTGAGAGGTAATTTTAATTTTCCTGGATTTAAATGCAATTTCTGACTATCAAGAGAGTACATTTGTATCTTTGAGGTGCTTAAAATAATTTAAAAGTTGAAAAAAATTGGAGAATCTTACCCTGCAGCTCTAGAAGAGTGATGCTTGTAAGTTTGGCTTGAGCCTTTCAACGTGGGTGTTCCCCCAATATGCTGAAGTTTAGATCCATCATTAGGTATAACGTATGGAAACAATTCAATTATGGAGTTTAGAGGTGGGGACTTTAGGAGATGACTACGATTAGATAGTCACTAGCATGGGGCCTCCATGGGTGACTGCTGTTAGCATCATGAAAGGGAAAAAGCAGAAGATATGTAAGAGTGTTCCCTGACTCTCATCCTGTGGCACCCTCAAAAGCCCACCAAGTCAGACTGTGCCAGCAGAAGGACCATCACTAGCTAAGGCACTTGACTTTGGACCAAGGCAGTGTGTCAAAATACACTGCTCTTATTTGTCACTTAGTGCAGGGTACTGTGTTATTACTATGAAAAAATAAATCTACTGTGAGTATACTAGAAGAACCCATAGGACAATTTGAACTTATTATTCCATGTAAATTTCCAAAGACCCAATTAATAAAGATACAAATACAAGAAGTATAATTGGTGAAAGTCATACATACATCCCTCTATATTCACAAAACTATGATTACACTAAACCAGTCCTGTGCCAAGCTGTGGACTGGGCTACCTAGTAACATCTGCTGGCTTTATAAACATGAGTTTTAAAGTTTGACATCAATCTAGGCCATGTGATCCAACAACTACATCCACATAAAAGTTTTCACTAGATTGACTAAAAAGAAATTTATGGCTGGGTGTAGTAGTGCACACCTGTTATCTCAGCCCCCAAGAGGCAGAGACAAGCAGATTTCTGTGAGTTCAAGGTCAGCCTGGTCTACAAAACAAGTCCAGGACATCAAAGCTATACAGAGAAATCCTGATTGGAAAACCACAAAAAAAAAGAAAGAAAGAAAAGCAAGGAAGGAAGGAAGGAAGGAAGGAAGGAAGGAAGGAAAGAAAGAAAGAAAGAAAGAAAGAAAGAAAGAAAGAAAGAAAGAAAGAAAGAAAGAA
>OU015743.1:25061061-25074177 GCA_907169655.1 Acomys percivali | reverse complement strand
ACACACACACACACACACACACACACACACACACACACACACACACAAGAAGCTTATGAGTTTATGCTTACTGATTTTCTATACTTGCTCTCTTATTTTTCACTTTTATCAAGTCTTCATTATTGCTTTCAATGCACACATATACTATATTGTTAGAGTTCACGAATAGCCACACACTGACCACTTGAACACCAGACTCAGGTTGAAAGATATTTATTGAATGTTTAACTAAGAACTAACGGGCCAAGGGCGCAATCTGAACTTGGGAGTTAGACCATGAAATTGGTAACAAGATCTGACCGGTCAGAGCCAGTCTGAATTTGGGAAATCAGACTCTGGCGTTGGTCTGTTTCTAAGTCAGGCTGTTTATAACTAGGTAGGTGGGAAGCAAGGAAGGAGGGCAATATTTTATCATTTTGAGTAACTAAACATAAAAAGAATTGATCTTGTTCTGATAATAATGTACCCAGATGGCTAGGCAAAGCACTTTAAGCTGATTGACTAGGACATCACTGGCTTGGGGACTTTTCAGTTCCCCACCACTCCAGAAGAAAGGAGGGTATTGCGGTTTTGTCTAAGTAGAACATAAATCATTAACTCAAGCAGAATGTCCAACAAATATTGTAAGTAAAGGGCTAGTCAAGCTCCCAGGCAGGCAGAGCTGGAGAAGCTGAACTCAACCTCGCCTTATGATCAAAATGGAGACCTGGAGGCAAAATGGCCTCTGATGTACTGAAAGTGATAGCTGGTGTTAGCAGAGGAACCACAGCCATGCTTAGAACCGAGGCAGGTCTCAATGGAGGAGCCACCGAGCGTGAGCAGGCCAAGCAGGTTACAACAACAGAATGCCTCTTACCTTTAAAAAAAAAAAGTGAAACTTTGCCAGCCATAGCCCTTCCCAACCAGACTCCTGCCCACTTCTCTGTTCTATTTGAAGCAACAGCAAGAAAACCCTCCAATCCTTTTTCTCTACTTGCTTTTTATCCTATTCCAGTCCGAGTTTCTTCTTCCGGGTTTTTCTTCCCTCCTTGTCAACAGCATCTTCATTTTTCCAGCAGCTCAAGCCAAAAGCCTTAGGTCATCTCTAACTATCCTCTTTCTTTACCCTAGAACCAATTCCTTGGCTCTATATTCCAAGTACACTCAGGGTTCAACACTTTCCTCCACCTCCTCTGCTGCCTCCTGGATCTCAGCCATCACCTCTTACAGGTTAACTTTGACAGAACCCTAACCAAATCTGCCTGTTTCCACTCACTCCCCACAGGCTGATGCTAGGACAGAAGATCACTCTCTGTAAACTGACAGCAAGGACCCATTGCTGAAGAAACATCCACAGAGCTCATTGGGTGTTGAGAGGTGGTGCCTTCGTGGAGCCTTTGCCCCTGTGTTCTAGTCTCTTTGCTGTGGGAATGTACTCTGCAGGCTATGGACCTCAACCCAACCACAAAGACTTTGATCGAAACTCTGTCCTGCCTGCCAGATGTGCCGGGTCAGTGGTAAACCAATGTTTCGTTTAACTTGAAGCCCACACCACAAAGGAGATGTCATGCCTTACACTGCCTAGATGGCCAGGAATCACAGACTGGATAACCTAGAGGGTAGAACCAAACACGATGGGTTAAAAATAAAATCTGAAGTGGATGAGAGAACTGGGTAGGAAAAGAGGTGGTGAGAAGAACATAGCTGGAGAGAGCCTCGGGGGAGGACTAGGAGCAAGAACCGAAATCATTGGGGGAGGCATCTCTGGGATGGAGGAGGTTCCAAGGAGTCGATGGGGGTTTCCCTAGCTGAGACTCCCGGCACCAGGGGAGTCTCCTGTAGAAGTCGCCACCACCTGTAGTCAGGTAGAACCTCCAGTGGAGGGAGGGGGACACCAAGCCACCCATAAAACCTTCAACCCACAAGAAGTATAGAGATAAAGATGGAGCAGAAGAAATTTGAAGGAATGGCCAACCAATGACTGGCCCAACTTGAGACCTACCTCATGGGAGAGAGGCAGCTTCTGGTACTCTTAATGAAAGTCTGCTGTGCTTGCAAACAGGAGCCTAGCATAACTGTCCTCAGAGAGGCTTCATCCAGCAGCTGATGGAAACAGATACAGAGACCCACAGCCAAACAATAGGCAGAGCTGGGGGAGTCATGTGGAAGAGTGAAGTGAAAGATTAAGAGAGCCAGAGGAATCAAGGACACCACAAGAAGACCTACAGAGTGAACTAATTTGAGCCCTTGGTGGCTCACTGAGACCGAACCACCAACCAAAGAGCTTACATGTACAGACCCTAGACCCCCTAACATATGTAGCAGACATGCAATTTGGTCATCATGTGAGTCTTCTAACAATTGGAATGGGGGCTGTCTCTAACTCTGTTGCCTGCCTTTGGATCCTCGTCCTCTAGCTGGGCTGCCTTGTCTGGCCTCAGTGGGAAAGGATGTGCTTAGTCCTGCTGCAACTTGATGTGCCAGGGCAGTTTGTTAACCATGGGGGGGAGGGGCTGGCCTTCTCTGAGGCGATAGGGAAATGAAGAGAGGGATGTGAGGGTGGGACTGGGAGGAGAGGAGGGAGGGGCTGCAATTAGGCTGTAAAGTGAATAAACAAACAACTAAATAAATGGAGAAAAAATATTTGCATAGAATAGAAAAGCTGTAATGAAGTGAACCTTGTCTGCTGGGGGCAAAAAACGATCAATGAAATGATTCCTAATGATACTCTTCTATACTTGTAGATTTGTACCCTGTCCCACTGTCATCAGAGAGGCTCCTTCCAGCAGCTCATGGGAGCGGGTGCAGAGAGCGAGCGCGATGCATTGTATGAGCTAAGAACCTATTTTCAGTTTACAAAAAGAAAAGACCCTAAGTTTCTAGTAACTTATTAGAAAGCAATCATAAATATAACCCATCAGATTTAAATCCTGACTTTGGGTATGTGCTGCAGCTCGATGGGGAAACTGAAAGCCTGAATGGGCTGTGGTTCCATAGCAGGCAACAGAACTAATGTGGAGAAAAGTTAATTTAACATTTAAGTCAGTCATTAATAAAGTCACATATATTTTCTGCCCATTGATTCGACAAAAATGAAAACACCAACATCTTTCCATTTTGAGTTTTAACTTTTCAAATTCTTACGGCCAATAACATACTTAAAAACTCAGAGACTAAGTCCCAGGGAATGCCTCTGATGAGTCAGTATAGCAATAAACTCATTTCTATGGATTCAAATCCATTACAGACTCTATGGAAAACTGAATAACTACATAGAGTTCACACAACAGTTTTATGAAAGAGAACATCACAGGAGATGCATTGTTTCAACTGACTTTAACTGATAGCCATTCTGTTTTCTTCGTGGAATTTATATTCCACTTTACAGAAGGCCAACCCAAACTGGCAGGCTTGCCAAATGAATGAATTGTAAGATTATAACTTTTGACTGTTCTTGCTGCTGGCATAGTCAGTTTTAGATCATGTGATTGTGCATACTATAAAGCAGGTGGCAGACATTCTGATATGAAGGCCTTTACCCTCTGAAGGGCTAGAGTTGATTTAGCTCAACCAGGTAGCTAAATCTAACAGTCTGCCCAGATACCAGCTCATGACCTAATCATGGGTGCTATTTATTAACAGATCTCAGGCTTTTCAAGTGGTTCTAAGAAATAACTCCTGCTGTTCTATTTAAGATAGGCTAGCTATTTAAAATGGCTCAAAAACACCCTAGAAGAGACACTTGTTAATAAAAATAGAACTGACCCTCTAACTCCGATTTGGATTTTCTCTTCATACTTCGGCCAGTTTTCTGCCTGGCTGGTCACAGCTTTACAAGTGCAGTGGGTCTCTAGTTTTATGTCTGCACAGATTCCTGCACTTGCACTTTGCAGACTTTTCCACGGCGTGATTACGTCATTAATCTTAAGTAAGGCCTTGTTTATCTTCCATCTTCTCAAGGACATGGCTAAGCCCATATTCCTAAAACCTCTCATAATTTCTCTAGTGCCGAACACATAAGACACTACATAAAAATTTGTCTATAGACGGGTTTTAAAGGGCTTCTTTTCTATTATTTTGTGTCTGTCTTTTTCCCCATCTCACCTTTATTTAAAACAAACGAGCAAAAACAACCTACCAAATGGAAAGCAGCCCACTAATCCACTTGTGTCTCAGAGTCTGTTTTCTGTTGCTAAAAACACTCAGGCTGAATAACTTACATGGAGCAGAGGTTCATTTGGTTCAGTGGTCTAGTACCTGGGTAATCCAAGAGCACGGTCCTGAGATCTGCCGAGGACCTGCACGCTGCATCATCCATGGCAGATGACAGAAGAAAAGACACTGAGCTAGCAACAGTATGTTCCTTATAAGCATCTATTCTCATAAAAAGCAATCTGCCACCACCCCACCCCTGCCGCACAAGGACTTAATCCATTTTTAGGGCCTCTACACTCATGACCCAATCAACTCCCATTTGGTCCCCACCTCCCGGTACTGTTACCCTGGGCATTTTGTTTTCATACATATACTTTGGGAGACACATTCAAAGCACTACTATATAACAAGCCCTAAATTCTGTTCAAACTAGCTGAGGAATTAGTGTTTTAAGACTTGGTTTGTTGATGGTGTGTGGTGCTGGGGATTGACGCTAGGTACTTGTGAGTACTTCGCAAGTGTTCTACCACTGAGCTACATCTCCATGCCCAAGGCATTGAAATTTTATCTTATTTCATTTTGTTTTATTTGAGACTATACCACACTACATAGCTCTGCCTCACCTAGAACTCACTATGTAGACCAGGCTGTCCTTGAACTAACAGAAATCTGTCTGTCTCTTGCTTTGTAGATTTTAAGCCCCTGGTTGAGAATCACAGCTATAAACTCATAGCTGTCATATTTGTTGTACTTAGAATAACAAGAGGTAACTGTAGCAAAATCCTATTCCCTAGCCTCATAGCATGGAGTAGACTACATAAATATTTCAACTCTTTTCAGCTCTTACACTTTTGTCACTAAGGATGGAGAATACCTTTCTGATCTCTGACATCTGCCGAGCCATGCCACTTGTTTGACCAACAGGATGACACTGGGTGTCACAGAAGCAGAGACTCGCATGCAAAGCATTTGCAAGATCAGGCCTGCATGCTAGCCCCTTGGCCTTCCTCTGCTGTGAGAACATAACTGACAAAACCCTCTAATCTCAGGAGGAGACTACAAGATGTGTGAAATAAAACCAGCTTAACCCAGCCAAGTAGCTAAGTATCCAAGAAGTAACCCTAGCCAAGCTCCTCAGAGCAGCCAGCAACTCTCCAGGAGATAGAGGACCCCAGCCAACCTTTAAGCATGTGACCAAAACATTCACTGAAAGGCTATAGCCAATGCACCAACTGTACCTGGTAAAGCCTTCAAAGAAGCTCACAGAGTGATTATATTGCTCAAGACTCTTGTTTAGAACTAATAAAAAGCTGTTCCAAGGTCTTTCAATTTTCTTCATGTTCTGGGTTACAAAACGAGTAGTGCAAAAGTCAGCTAAGCTTCAGGAATGGCACAGTGTAAGTATTTAATTAGTAAATACAATTGCAGGAGAGGGGTCTTTGAGTTCCCACCCTGTATGCTGGCTTCCTTCCCTTGGCGGACTCTGCACCTCCATGTGCACACTCTATCAGCGGCACCGGGTTAGCGGAAAGAAAAGGTCTGCTTGAGAGAAGTCTCAGTGATACTATTTCATGGGTTCTTAATGATCTGCTCATCAGTTTCAAAACTCCTCTGACTCTGATGGATAGGGGTGTACAGTGCCAGTCTCATGAGCTGGAGGTGGCATTATTCAAGACAATCTCCCAGTTGGGAGTAATACATCAGCCAGTTCTTTGTGGATGCCTGAAACCACATCAAACAAAGAAACAAACAAAAAGCCCCACCACCAACAACAAATATCATTTAGTTTTAGGAAGACATTAAATCCCATGAACAGTCTTTTATATACAAGGTGTGTGGTGATTCCTGGTGAGTCATGGTTATTCCAGTGAGATCCCTGGGGTTTTGCATTATTACAGTTAACTCTTCACTTCACAGGCTTTAGAGAATGTATGGGTTTGAGGCAGCGGCTGGTTGTTCAGTTTAGGTCGTTTTGTATTTGATTGGTTGCTTGGGTTTTGTGTTTGTGTGTGGTGCTGCTCAGCCCTCTCTTGGATGGCAACCCTCTCTAATATAAAGTTTTGTTACTTTGGGAAATTTATTATTACCTATTGCTTGACTCAGAAGTATTAACAAGTGAGCCGCAAGCATTGATGCCACTCAGAGTGGAATTCCTATCTCCGGACCCTGGGGAAGAAATCCTGGCCATGACAAGCGGACCTGATGCATGCACACATTAAGAACTTGTCTTTCTCATTTCAATAAAAGAATGAAAGAAACAGGGAACTAGGAACATAAGCCACAGATCAGATTTAACCCAAGGAATGAATGATATCTCTGAGGCAGGCTTATGTTTTCAGGAACATGACTCACTTCCAAGTGTTTTCTGTTTCAACTCAGAGTCTAACGGTGTTTTAGCTGTTTGTTGCTGACCCAAGTGAAGCTCTTGAGTCATAACTTCTGCATACTAACTCCCTTAGGACTCAGCAAGCTATGGAACTTTCAGCTAACTTTTACAATGCTTTGGGAAACAAAAATAAGGAAGATGAATATAAAATTATTATTCCTTAAAGAACTGACAACATTTCTTCACACACAATAGAGTGCAGCTACTCAACAGCCCGTTCATTGTCACTGATTATCAGGTGGACCGTAAAGAAGGAGACACACTACACCTCGTCACACTGCTGCCTATTTGTGGTCAACAGGGAATCACAGGTCAACCCTGCACTGAAGAAAGGGGATTGCATAATAACACAGCTGTGTCCCTGTACATGAAATCCAAAATGTAGATAAGCGGTTCCGGCAGTGAAAGTAGCCATACCAGACCTGACAGGGAAATCTAAGGAGCCCTCTCACCAACACAGTAAAAGATAATTACAAAGAAAACCACCAGATCTGAGCTTTTCTCTGAGAAAGGAGCCAGTCCATACATCAGATGCAGCAACTTTTCTGTGGGCATTCAGAAGTCAGGCCCCCTGCCTTGGAGGACAGTGGGATGAGGCATATCTGAGCCACTGGAGGCCAATGACACCAGTTTCACCTGAAAGTAACCATAATCTATCTCCACAGGCAGTAGATTAAAAGCCACTGTTCCCAGCTTTTTCCTGGGGAGAGAAAAGATGCAATCACTGCCACAAATGTCCCAGAACCTGCACAAAGAACTGATCTCTGTATTGTTAGCCTCTGTGGGGACAAGACCCAGGATACCCTAGACACGTGAATTCCAATGAGATCAGAAACGGTAGATCAGGTGGTCAGTCACAAAAGTCCTTGTTGACAACACAGGCTGAGTAGATGAAAATTCTGAACTTCTAGAGTCTTCCTGAGGGAAAAAAAAAGAGATAGACCACGTACCTAAGACCTCAGCAGCTCTCCAAGGACTTACAGAAAGGCAGCTCCAACCCCACTTGGCCTGGTACACTGATAGGATCCAAATACTTTGGTTCAAAAGCAAGTGGTCCAGTATAGAAGTTGTAACAGGTCTTAGGCTGGCCTGACTGGCGTTGGTCTTCTACCTTACAAATCCAGTTGCAGGAAGACTTCCAGGGGCCACTGTCTTCTGTTGTGCACAAAGGACACATGTGTTGACATCAAGGAAAATGAACAAAGAAGCTGTCAAAACCACCTGACTGAGATACAAAGTCATCGTTATAAAGATGCTTAGGAGCCAGTCTCAGTGGTGCACACCTGTAAGCCCAGCCCTCAGGGAGGCAGAGGCAGGCAGATCTCTGTGAATTCAAGGCCAACCTGGTCTGTAAATTGAGTCCAGGGCAGCCAAGGATACACAGAGAAACCCTGTACTGGGAGGAGGGGGAGATGTTTAGGAAGATTGGTAGAAAACAGAATACATGAAATTAATTCCGAAAAAGAAATACAATAGCTCGTATTTGTTTACTTTGTGATAAAACACTGACTAAAAGCAATTTGGACAGAAGGTTATAGTTGCAGTCAACATTTTTGAGCAAAGTGAGTTAAGAAGCTCAAGGCAGGAGCCTGGAGTCAGTAACTGAAGCAGAGACCACAGAGGAATACTGCACACTGCCTCGCTCACACTCCTCGTACTCCCCCAGGACAACTGCCCAGTAGTGGTACAACAATCAATCAAACACCCACAGACACAAGTATGGGCCAATCTGATAGAGGGATTTTCTCCCCTGAGGTTCCCACTTGCCACATGACTCGGGTTATGTCATGTTACAAACTCAAACCAGCACACAGCTTATGAAAAAAACTCCATGAAAAACTTTACCTACCAGGAAAGTGGGTCAGAGGGGAGAAAATCCTATTGAGACTTTAGGGGTGAGAAGCCTGAGAAAATGAGGAAATAGAAGGATCCAGAGGGTCCTGGAAAACTACAGGCGGGTCTGGGCCCTGGGGTCCTCCTCAAACTATGGCACCAGCCAAGGAAAATATAGGCAGTAAACTTTGAACCCCTACCCAATCTAGCCGATGGACAGGACATTCTCCACTGTTAAGTGGAGAAGGGGATCTGACTTTCACACAAACTCTGGTGCCCCATATCGGACCATGTCCCTTGGATGGGGAGGCCTGGTGGCACTCAGAGGAAAGATAATAAGTCACCAAGAAGAGACTCAATACCCTAGGAGCATATACAGGGGGAGGAGGTCCCCCTCAGTCACAGACATAGGGGAAAGGAGTAGGGGGGAAGCGGGAGGGAGGAAGGAAGGGGAGGATACAAGGGATGGGCTAACAATTGAGATGTAATATGAATAAATTAATTTTTAAAATGTAAAAAAAAAGAAAGAAAGAAAAAACTCACTAGTGGGTTTCAACAAAAGGCCACATTAAACGAAAGACAAGGTAAGCGAGCCTGAAGATACACCATTACAAATTACAACCATAAGAAAAAAAAGAGAAGAACAAAGTTTCAAGGAACGATTAAAGTACGGTGAATTTACAGTACACAGTTAAATGGATTGGTATTCGAGACGTACAGAAAGAAAAGAGAGGAAAGTGGATAAGAAATCTAATGAAAGAAATAACGTTAAGAGCTCAAACTCTAAGGAAGGAAATAGATACCCAGGCCTTGGGAGCCAAATTTACCCCCCCCCCCCCCAAAAAAAAGAGCCCAGAGAAAGTATCAGTGAGACACACTGTTTCAGGTTGTCAAAAAACAAAAGGATAGCTGGGCATAGTGGCGGATGCCTTTAATCCCAGCACTTGCGAGGCAAAGGCAGGTAGATCACTGTGAGTTCGAGGCCAGCCTGGTCTACAAAAGTGAGTCCAGGACAGCCAAGGCTACACAGAGAGACCCTGTCTCTAAGAAAACAAAACAAAACAAAACAACAATAAAAAAAGGATATTTGAAAACAGCAAAAGAAAATGGCTCTCAGTGTACAAAGAAATCTCCATGAACTTGTCTTGGATTTCTCAGCAGACACCTTTGTAAGTCTGAGTGAAGCATTTTTAAAATAGTGAAAGACAAGACTATCTCCCATGAAACTGACATCTGAAAAAAAAAAAGGTACACAAATACAGAGAGACAGAGAGAGAGAGAGAGAGAGAGAGAGAGAGAGAGAGAGAGAGAGAGAGAAAGAATTAAATAAACAAATGTAATAAAACCTTTTCAAAAAAAAGCACTCTGCATTTTTTGTCTGTTTGAACACTTCCTCAGAATGTACCTGAGGACTGTGTTGAGGCCTTGGACTTGAAGATGTGTCCAGTATGTCCTCATATGGACATGACTGCCTGTGTGAAGTATTGTGTTCACACTTGCCTCCTTTCAGTGTCTTCTAGAGATCCCTGTACAGGCCTTTTATTTTCTACTGTTGCTTTTGAGACAACTGTTGTGACGTGATTCTTTCTTCCTTGTTTAGGTAAGTGTCTTATTCTATAAGTTTTTTAAAAATTATCATTTTATAGTTTCATATCTATCTATATAAAATACTTTTCATTCACTTAACATCACTTCTTCTGCCTTCCACTCTTGCTGGGCACCTTCTTCCCAAGAACTTCCTTTCCTGATTTAATGCCTTTTCTCTCTTTTAAATTATTTTCTTAAATATTCAGAGAAGCCCTTTGGAATAGGAAAATAAGGCAAAAGGTAAGTGACCTGTCCTTTGCGTGTCATACTGAAACCCTGAAAAAACCAAACAGTATTTGACTTCCATAATTCTTATCAATTAGCATTCAGACATTTTAATGTATAAACTTGTAGAGTTTTAGCCTTTTTAAGTACAAAGGTAATAGTGTTACTAACCTACACTAACAGATTTCATGCAAACATCTAATTCTAGCATGCTTTGGTTAAAAGTTCTTACCCCTAGTCAACTACATACAAACTTATTCCTCAAACACTCTTTCAACCGATGATGATGATGATGCTACATTCCTGACAGCCCCACTCAGTAATTAGTTGAAACAAACACAGGGCAGCAGGGAGTGGTACCCACCTCCTGCAGTGCAGTGACTGAGAAGGCAGAGTATAAGAAGGTGCCCTCGAAATATGGGAGAAGCCAAATCCTTAAATACAAAGTATCAAGAATCAGCAGACATCACATCATGAACCACAGTGATGAGTAGAGTAAAGGAGATGCCTCAAAGTGACCAGGGCAAAGGTTATTCAGTAGCATAAGAAATGTTCCCTCCAAGGACTCTTAGCAGCTGAGTAGTGGTGTGTATCAAGGGACCAATCAGTTGCCCAAAGTTTCAATGCTATTGCTAGTCATACTGGGCCAATGTGGATTCCTCTCCACTACATGCACCTTCCTTGTTTGTACCTGCTTCTAGAATGGAAATGAGTGGATAAGTTTTAAAATTGTGTTGAAAATAAATTTATCTTAATGTCTGAGGCGATTAGTATACTGAACTTGACACTGAGATGTATTTCAGAGTAGTTTCTCACAGTACTTTAATGAGTTCCAGAAAAGTCAGAAACATTCATCATGAGAAAAAGATACACTGTAGAATACAGTAAATTTAAAGATGCTAAAATGAGATTGGTCCAATGACATGAGATCATGCATATATATATATATATATATATATATATATATATTCACTGCTCCTTTGGAGGAGCTACATGTAAGGGAATACAAGAAAGGACCTCAACTCAAAGCCCATTCCCAGTCTGACACTTTCTGCATGACTGTGAGCATCTTGTTTAACCTCAACGAGCTTTAATCTCAATGTATTCTCAGTTTCACACTATCAGTTATATTTGTGTGGAAATAATCTACATGAGCACATTGCTGAGGCCAATAACAGAAACAAACTGAAAAGGAGAAAGAATTTTTAATCTATAATTTTCAATAATGAAGCAGATGCAAGTTATATGTCATAGGACATCATATGAACTATATATTATAATATCATTATAAAGACTAATTACTGAATAAGAGAAAATAATTATAAAGGTTCTAGCTAGTTCTCCTCTGTTCTTCACAACCCTTTCCACTGCCTTGGACTTATGAATTTGCTGTTCTTGCTAAACAGTTTTTTTTCTCATTCATTAACCCTAATCTGGATGAATGTCTTCCAATAGTAGAAATAATATGTCAGGAAGAATGTACATGGATCGAGAGATTGATTAAGAGCATGTACTGCTATTCCAGAGGACTTGAATTTTGTTCTCAGCACCCATATCAGGCAGCTCACAATATCTGTAACTCCAGCTTTGTGGAACTAATGTGCTGTACATACATGGCATTCAAACACACATGATGATGATGATGATGATGATGATGATGATGATGATGATGATAATAATAATAATAATAAATAAAATAGTAATAATGTGATTTTTTTTAAAAAAAGAAAGGTCAGCTGGGAGTAGTGGTGCATGCCTTTAATCCCAGAACTCAGGGAGCCAGAGGCAGGCAGATCACTGTGAATTCAAGTCCAGCCTAGTCTAAAAACTGAGTCCAGGACAGCCAAGGCTACACAGAGAAATCCTGTTTCAAAAAAACCAAAACTAATTAAATAAGTAAGTAAGAAAGTAAGTAAGTAAGTAAGTAAGTAAGTAAGTAAGTAAGTAAGGTCCTTGTTCTTTAAATAATGGTAAAAAAAAAAATAGTTAAAGCATAATTTAAGAGAAAAAGTTTGTCCAATATTTATGAGAATAACCATTGCCCTAAATATTGAGTCAATTAAAAAAGAACTTAATTGCAAGAAAAACTATACAAACACCTGGAGACTGAACAATACTGTCTAGACTGGCCAATAGGCCACTTAAGAAATTGGGATGGGTTTTTTACATTTTCATAATCAGATGAAAATGAAGGTACAATGTATCAAAATCTTTGACATACAGCAAATAGTCCTTAAGGAAAGTTACAGCTGTGAAAGTCAGGTATGACTCTAATAACTTGATATCTCAAGGTCTTCAAACACAAGAAGATCCAAACCCAAAACTAAAAAAAGAAGTAAGAATCAGAGAAGAATTTGTAAAATGAGGCTTGGAGGTCAAAACAAAGAGCCAATAAAACAAGCTGTTACTTCCCTGAAAAGATGAAAAGGATTGACAAATTGTTGGCCAAACTACAGAGAACATCACAGCCGATAACCAAGGAGAACAAAACAGCACAGATCACCAGGAAATATTTTGAAAATTTATGTTCCAAAAACTTGTAAAACCTAAGTGAAATGGGTAAATTCTTAGACATATGTGGTTTAACAAAATTCTATATGTATGACAGTTACACAAGGAGAAAGCAAGGGTGGAATAGAAAGAGATTAAGAGAGATCAAGATAGAGAGAGACAGAAAGAGAGAGAGAGAGAGAGCGAGAGAGAGAGAGAGAGAGAGAGAGAGAGAGAGAGAGAGAGAGAGAGAATCAAAGCAATAATAGTTTCCAGAGCCGGGTGTGGTGGCACAAGTCTTTAATCCAAGCACTGGGGAGGCAGAGACAGGTGGATCTCTGAGAGTTTGAGGCCAGCCTGATCTACAAAGCAAGTTCCAGGACAGTCAGGGATGTTACACAGAGAAATCCTGTCAAGAAAGAAAGAAAGAAAGAAAGAAAGAAAGAAAGAAAGAAAGAAAG
>OU015743.1:25041926-25061051 GCA_907169655.1 Acomys percivali | reverse complement strand
AAGAAAGAAAGAAAGAAAGAAAGAAAGAAAGAAAGAAAGAAAGAAAGAAAGAAAGAAAGAAAGAAATGAAAAAGAGTTTCCAGGGCCAAAGGATTTACTCCTGAATTCTACCATCAAGCACTAATACAAATACTCCTCAAACTTATTCATAAAACAGAAAGTAAAGAAACTACCGAACTCCTTCTATCATGTCAGTATCACTCTGATACCAAACCAGACAAGGATACAACAGAAAAGGAAAAAGAAATTATCTATTTATCAATTTCCCCAATGAAAACAAATTTTTTAGTCTCAATAAAATGATTCCAAATGTAATTTAACAACACAATTAACACCATTATCAACTAGTTGATGTCCTTCCTGGGATGCAAAAGTGGCTCAACATATGAAAATATATAAAGGTAATACAGCTCACAAATAGACCAGAGACAGAAACCACATGACCATCCACCCCAATTAATGCAGAAAAGGCCTTTGGTAAAGCTGAACAACCTTTCATGATAAAAACCGTGCAAAAACTAGGAATAAACTGATGTACTTCAAGACAATGACCATGGGGGCTGGAGAGACAAGCCAGGGGTTAAGGGTGCATACTGATTTTCCAAAGGTCCCAGTTTCATTCCCAGAACCCACATAGGGTGGTTTACACTGTAATTCAAGATCCAAGGGATCTAATACCCTTTTCCGAATTCTACAGACACCTACATATACATGTGCACACACACACATGGAGGCATACACATATATAAGTAATCTTTAAAAGATAAAATAAATCTTTAAGAAATAAGGAGTGTTATATACTACAAAGAAACCCACAGCTAACATGTTACTAAATGGGAAAAAAAACAACAACAGAAAAAAGCAAAATACAAAAATGCTTTCTCTTATGCCAGAAATAAGACAAGAGTTTCCACTCTCTCCAATATTTTGCTTGAATTCCTAGACAAGGCAATAAAACAAAATAAAAGGGGATAAAAATAAGAAAGGAAGAAGTTAACCTACCCCTATATAGAGGTGGTGTGATCCTATACCTAAGGGATTCGAAATATTCTAACAGAAAACTCTCAGCTCTGACAAACACTTTTAGCAAGACAGCAGGATGCAAAATCAAAACAGCAAATGAGACAGGGGGCTCATGCCTGTGTTCTCAACACGGCAAGGCTGAGGCAGCAGGGTCATCAACAGTTTCATCAATACTTTCAGGCCAGCTTGTGATATGTAGTAAGTTCCACATCAGCCTAGGCTACAAAGTAAGACCCTCTGTATACATTTTTTCTAAATATCAATAATGAGCTTGATAATTTTTTTTAAACTTGGAAAATGGTCCCAGTTACAATCATCTCAAAAAACAGTCTCGTAATAAACCTACGTAATAATAACGTAATAAATGTAATAAACGGTAAAGATCTGTATAATGAAAACTTTAAAACACTAAAGAAAGATATTGAAGAAGACACTAAAAGATAGAACACTCCTGCTTTTGGATCATCACAATTAAGCTTGTGGGAAAATCTGCAGTACAAAAAGCAAGCCATACAATCAACATGATCCACACCAAAATTCCAGGAAAAAAAAAAAAAAAAAAAAAAAAACACTAAACGTCATATAGAAGCCAAAATGCCCTTGAGTTGCGCAAGTAAACCTAAGTAGGAGCAGTGCAGGAGGTACCATCGTACCTGATCTCAAGGTGTACAACAAAGCTGTAATAACAAAGTCAGCACGATGGTGGTAGAAAACAAATCAATGGAGTGGAATGGTCAGCCCATAAATAAACTACAGCCACATGATTGTTTGCTAAGATGCCAAAATGATACACTGGAGAAAAGATAACCTCTTTGATAAATGGCTCTGGGGAAACTGACCGTCTACATGTAGAATAAAACAAGATCCCTGTACAAAAATATCAATTCAAAATAGATCAACGAACCAAATGGAAGATGGAAACATTAAAACTACTAGAGGAAAATGTATGCAGAACACTTCAAGACATCGGCATATTAAGGACTCTCTAAACACAGCCATAATAAATCAGGAAATAACAGCAATCATTAACAACTGGCTCTGTAGGTATTAAAAAGCCTCTCCACAGCTAAGAAAGTGATCAGCAAAGTAAAGAGCCAGCTTATAGAATGGGGCAAAATCTTTTGCCCCTATGTACCTGACAGAGTGCAATCACTAGGAGGACAAATGAGGGCCCGTGACATGGCTCAGTGATTAAAGGTTGCCAAGCCTGGTTATCTTAGTTTGAATAAACCCACAATGCGGAAGGAAAGAGCCTCTGAGCTCCAAACATGTGCTGTGGCACACGTGCATGTACATGCACTCATGTGTGCATACACACATGAATAAATGGAGCATAAGATATAATAATTTAGCTGGGCTGTGGTGGCGCACGCCTTTAATCCCAGCACTCGAGAGGCAGAGGCAGGTGGATCGCTGTGAGTTCGAGGCCAGCCTGGTCTACAAAGTGAGTCTAGGACAGCCAAGGCTACACAGAGAGACCCTGTCTCGAAAAACCAAAAAAAAAAAAAAAAAAAAAAGATATAATAATTTTTAAAACATATTTTGCCTCTCCAATTTTATATAATTTTGATTACACATAAGCTGAAAATAATTACAGAGGGAAAATAGCAAAACAAGTAGGCAGGAATATTCCATAACATCACATTTTGAAGTGGTCTGACAAAAAAAACAAATGTGTTTGATCAACATAAAGTAAACTAAATAACAGGGTTTATTAATTATCCTAGCCGCAAAGTATATAATTAATGGCAATGTGTGGTTGCCATTTATCGGCTGCCAACAGCAGCTGTAACATGGAAGCTCTTTAATAGTGTCTAATGTCGAGGGTAGCAGTGGCACAGAGAAGGATTTTGATTTAAAGAAGCCCAGAAAAATCAAAGGCTGGGATAACTTCTAATAACTTTAAATTCCAAGAAGATAACACTTTTTGATACTTCAGTTGCTGGTAGGAACTTTTAAAGTGTTTGTTTAGTAATTTGGAGTGGGGGATGGGGGTGGGGGATGGGGGCGTAGGGGATGGGGGTGGGGGATGGGGGTGGGGGATGGTCAGAGGACCCCAGTCAGGAATCGATTACCTCTTCCCAGATTGGTTCTTTCTTCAGCCATGGTCCTAGAGACTGAAACTGAGTCAGCAGGTATGTGTAGCAAGCATTTTACTTGGTGAGGTCTCTTGTCACGCCTGGTTTAAAAAACAGAAAAAGAAAAAAAAAAAAAACACTTAAAAAAAAAAGATAGCAATAATACCTGGACCCTCTAAACCCTCTCTAGCTTTTCAATAAGACTGAGTTCAAATTCCCACAACCCATAGATCACTCATCAACAGACCTGGGTGGGCATTTTTCCTCCTGGCTTAGATAAGTGCAAGATGTATGTTCTCGGGTTATTAAATTAAGTTACTCTGGAATCAAACCCCGAGGAAAAATATTTGAAATGAGGAATACCAACAACAACCCCAAGGTAACCCTGACATGTGGAGAAATGTGAATAAGAGGGTAAGAAAGCCACCAAAGGGATGTCAGTGAGTAGGCTGCTGCTTTGAGCAGCTAAAACCATCCTGGGAAGAACTCCGGGACACTGGCGGGGAGGGGGGGGAAATGCCTTGGTGTTCATTCTGCCAGAGAGACGATGGTGCAGAGTGGATATCCACTAGTGCCTGGCCGTCTTGTGTAAATGCGGCTCCCTGGAGGACTTTACTCCCACGCACTTCCAGCTTGCGGGGAAGTCTGTAGCAAGCCATTAAATGTGCTTCCACATGGACGGCGCGCCGCGGGGTTCCAGGGAGGACGTGGGCTCCTCTGCAACAGGTTTCTCACTTCTGTAATCTCAGCTTACTCGCCTATAAAATTATGATGCCATTGCAGTGTATAAGGGGGAAATATCTGTGAAACTTTCTCTTTTTTTTGGGGGGGGGGGAACTTTTTTTTTATTAATTTATTCTTGTTGCATCTCAATGGTTATCCCATCCCTTGTATCCTCCCATTCTCCCCTCCCTCCCATTTTCCCCTATTCCCCTCCTCTATGACTGTTCCTCAGAGGAATTATCTCCCCCTGTATATGCTCATAGGGTATCAAGTCTCTTCTTGGTGACCTGCTGTCCTTCCTCTGAGTGCCACCAGGTCTCCCCCTCTAGGAGACATAGTCAAATGTGAGGCACGAGAGTACGTGAGAAAGTCAAATCCCACTCTCCACTCAAGTGTGGAGACTGTCCTGCCCATGGGCTAGATCAGGGTAGGGGTTTAAATTTTACCGCCTGTATTGTCCTTCTCTTATGTAACATTAAAAAAAAAATCAGGGTAAATAACTCCTGGATCTCTTTCACATTTCTATTGCATCAGTTGTTACATTCCTATAAATTCCATTCACCTAGGATGGTTCAGGATAACACAAGGTAAATTGAAAAGATGGGTGTGTGATTCTTTTCTCCATGGCCTTGCAATTTTTGTTGATTATTTGAGTATTTCATATAATATATAGGATGTGTAATTTTTACTGATGAGACTTTTAAGTTTTAAATTAGTTGTCACATCTTTACATTTATCTGAAACAGCTAAATAATGTGCCAGTCAGATCAAACAGATAAATGTTTTGTGGTTTACTACTTATCATTTTACCATCAAAGAGCAAAATAAAATGATTTGCATATGAGGCAGCTGTCTTGAGTTACTTGCTTGCGTGACTGATACATTTGCCTTTACTTTGAAGTATGTTATTTACTACATTTTCAAGTGTGTAGACATAATGTAGACAAAGTATCCATATACATTAAATAAATCTTTTTAAAAAACATTATGGCAACAATAGTTTCTTCTCCATTAAAATAGACCATTTTTTTTAACAACTAGAGAATGAGATTATACGTTGTTTTATACTGTCTTTCCTTTTTGACTCCAAGCACAAGCCATTGAGGCAGTCAGTGAGGTTGACAGTCCAACTGCACTCAGGTATCAAACTGGCCCCATGACGGCACATTGTCTCTGTGTAATTGCAGCTGATACAGTGAGGGCTCCAGGTGAGGTCTTTTGGAAACAGTGACTTCTCTATTAGAAGTGAAAGTAACATCTCCTCCCATTTCAAGCTGCATCTTTATCATTAGCTTACCTATCTATTGAAGCATCCTTTTGTCTTCCAATATTATGGAAAATATAAAACTAACTATAGATATTAGTCGTTTTAATATTAGTTACAAATATCCATTTTTCTACTTTTTCATGAATTCTCTAGTACAGACTTTTTAAAAATCAAATAATCTTATCTTTGAGGCATTCTGGCTTTGTGGTTAGAGAGTTAGAATGCCCCATTTATGCTCAAGTAAAACAGGAATTTTCTCATATATTTATACTACTTTTATATTTTAGGTTTTTTTCTATACCTATGTAACTTATTCTGAGTGTGTTCTGTGACACATGAGACAAGAGCCCAAGTTCTGTGTGCCACAGAGGGGTTAGTGATGGTTGACAGAATTTCAGGGTTCTGATTTATCATACTTACAGTCAATTTCCAATAATTTATTATCTATTTTACACTGCTACAAAGTTATGTCATGTTATAAATAACAAGTTTTATTGCGTGTTCATGAATATGCATTTCATACTATATACTTCATAATATGTTTACCAAAGAACAATTCAACATGGTAGAACTGCAGTACTGTTACGGCAATGGGTGTAAATGACTTAATCCATTTTACTGTTAGTATTTAGTGAAAACGACTGACTAAAAATGCTAGAAGATGACTGTATAAATAATAGAGATTAACTATATTGACCTCACAACATGATTAAGACAAGTTGAGAAATCTTGATGCTTGTTGTAGTCCCATGAAGAAAATAAACAAATTAGAAAACTATGAGTTTAGAAAATAATAAAAGCCTATGATCTCTGTCTCCTGTGCTTCCGAGGGCTCAGTCCACCAGGTGGAGGGGGAGTGAGAGAGCAAAGAGCCTCATGTCTTCACAGAGCAGAAAAAAGACAGGGGAATTCTGACATTTAACTGGATTTTTTTCCTCTCTCCTTTAACTCTTTCTAGGTCCATGAGATGGTGACATCCACATGCAAGGTGGCTCTTCACCCCTCAATGAATCGTGTCTAGAAATGTCATTATGGACACAACCACAGGTGTGTGCCACTAATCTCCTAGCTGACTCTAAGTCCAGCCAATGTGGCAGTGAAGATGAACCTCCCAGGTGGCTTCGCCTTTCCTTCACCCAGAGCTCCCGCCCCTTGGCTCTTGTGTCTGGGTACAGGTTCTGATTGGTTCTTCTCAATGATGCTTCTGGGCTAACAGTCTTCCTGTCTAGCTTCGGGTTAGAAACTCACATTACTTCATTTCCACAGAGATATAATTTGCCATTCCTCCTCTAACTCTGCAAAAGTGTTTAGTGTGGAGTTAAACCTTTTTAGCTTAGGTGACAAGGGGCCAAGTTGCTAAATCCTTGTCAGGTCAAAAAGAGAGAAGATCTAGTCTGTCACCTTCTAACTAGTGAGGCTCCCATGCTGGTTGAACTTTTTCTACAAAACTTAGCTTTTCTAAAACTGACCTCTCCGACTTCCACCACCACCGCCCCGCCCCGCCCTCTCTCTCTCTCTCTCTCTCTCTCTCTCTCTCTCTCTCTCTCTCTCTCTCTATCTCGCTCTCTTTTTCCTTCCTTTTTTAAATAGGTCCATGAAAAGAAAAATAAGAAGCATAAGTTATTTAATTAGTAACAGAAGTTTTGCATTTCTAAGTCTTTAAAGAGAGCATTGAACCTATTTAAGAGCTGTGAATGAGTAAGTGAGAACTATGCTCACCTGCCAGTATAAGAATAAATACTTAGACTACAGTAAGGGATGGTCCTGGTTTAGTGAAATAGAGGTATGCCGGTAGCAGGTAATGGGGGATGGGGGAAAGGGAATCACTTTAGTCAGTGATGTAATTACTACTTAGTTTTATTCTTCATTAACCAACTTCTCCTCCCCATATCTATGCACCAGCCCTGTCTGCACTCAGTGAGTCTCTCACACATGACATGAAAGTAGGAAAGAGAACTAAGAACACCAAACAACTTTTTTTTTCAGTTTTTCCAGTTATACCCACCAATATTTACATTAGAAATTAATACTGTTACACTTATAAGTACTAAGCATTTATAAATTTCTGGAAAATATCAATAGTATACTTCTTGTGAATGATACATAGGGCATTAGACTTCTGTAATAAAAAAAAAACAATTGTATTTTTTAAGCATAAATGTATAGTGAGACATCATTGTCTTCCAGTTTTGAAAAAGCTATATAATGTCTTCCCAGAAGACAGCTGGGTTTTTCAAACTGATTATGTGATCAATTTATTGTGGTGTGCTATTTTGATCAAAGTATCTGAAGGAATCCTGGCCTCACCCAGAATTATAGTCTTGGGTTGCCCCAGCATCCTAGGAACTCTATGGGGATGTCTGCTCTTCAGTAGAGCGGCTGTGATGAAGGACTTGCTCCTTACAGTCTGATGTCTCCTGCCCTCTACTTCTACCTAACCATTTAAATGGACTATGTTAGCTACAGCAAAAAATTGGGTGGTACCAACTTTTTATATTCTTATTAGTAAAAATGCCCACTAAAGGAGAACTTGAATGCACTTTCATATTTCACCAAGTTTCATAGGGACAAAAAGCAATGTTGTCATACATATACAAAGATAAATTGAATAAATGTGCACAGAAACAAAATAAATCCATGGAGCAAGAAAATGTAACCTATAAGTTGAGTTATCTTGTTAGAGAACGTGCACTTTGGAGCATGGTGAAAGGCTGCAGTGGGCTTGTGCTATGGTACAAGCAGCCCTGTTATCACCGTGACCTCTCAATGAAGTGACTTAGGCTGACAGTGATGTGATGAATTACACCAGTCCTAAGAGGGCTGCGAGTAAGAAAAGTCAAAACACTGGCACACACTTAGACAAATGAGTGCTAAAAGCCTCTGCCCTCACATCTTATTTCCAAGGCACTTTGCATTTGTCTTCTTGTTTTGAAATCACTTCTGTCTTTAACTTACCCAAGAAAGTGGATCTGCTTCATTTAGAATACCATGAATACATGTGGGCTTCCTTTGCTTTTTATAATAAAACATTACTTAGGAAAGCAACATCAAAATACAGACTTATTTACAGTATATATGGTTCTCTGACAGGTAACAATTCTTTGGGCATCAGTGGGCCATAGATCCAATAGGGCTCCCCTAAGACTATCATCAAGCTGAAATTTTCCTACTGTCTAGTGACTTTGTAGCTATCATGCTATCAAAGCACATTGAATTACTCATGGTTCTGTGGTGATACTTCCGGTCACAGAAAACTATGTAGTCATGTATGGTACAAAATCAATGATAATTCTTAGTGGCCTATAGATGCATATAGTGTGCTTCTTACTGTGTATGGCATATCATTCAATTTATCAAAAGAAGGCCTTTATTATTTGGGGATTGGAATACAATGGTCCCCAGAGGATCATAGATTTGAATTCTTGGTCACCAGGGAATGGCACTACTTGAAGATTAGGAGGTATGGCCATGTGGGAGTAGGTGTGGCCTTTCTAGAGGAAGTGTGCCACTGTGAGTGTGGGCTTTGGGGTTTCAAAAGCCCATGCCAGGCCCAGTCTTTCTCTGCCTCTCTGCCTACAGGTGAGGATGTAGCTCTCAGCTACTGCTGTAACACCTATCTGCATGCTGCCATCGCCATGCCATGGCAGTAATGGACTAAGCCTCTGAAACTATTTAGCAAATCCCCAAATACATGCTTCCTTTCATAAAAGTTTCCTCGGTCATGGTGTCTCTTCACAGCAATAAAACCGTGACTGAGACAATTGTGAGTCTGTGGCTGTGTCCCATCAACGATAGTCTTCTCTGTCTCATATTTACCAACTACGAAATTCTGAGCTCTTGTTGAGAAGCCAGGTAAGTGGTGACTGGGATCTCATTCAAACTGATCAACAACCAGAAGAAACCAAAACTCTGTTTACTCCTTTGTTTCAAAATGGTACTCGGATGGCCCTATAGACTATGACTTGGTGTCAGAGGGATTAATGGTGAATTTTCAAAGAGAAATAAGTTTTCTACTTATGGGTAATAAAATAGATTCACTATTTTTCAGAACTTTTGTTAGCTGTATATATAATGATGTTATGCCCAAATTGCAAGAGACGCCCCGAACAGACCACCCAACAGCTGGGTGCAAATGCAATCCTAAGGAAGTCTTTATTGCAGGCCACACCTCCTATGGACTGACACAGCAGATGCAGGGAAGTGGCCCCAAGTCTCAATTGAGAGGAGTTTTTATGAGTTTTAAACAAAGAAATGGGTTTTACAGTATATGATTGGATGACATTTGGGCAGAAAAGCTGCAAGCAGGGAGTTACAAGCCTTGGTGTTTCATGGTTGGGTAATAGGTGTAGGGGGCAAGATGACCTATAGAAAAGATTGATTGAAGCAGACATGGGGGCATTAGGAACTTTGGTCTGGCTTCTTCTAATTGGTTGTTGCTATGTGCCAGACCAACTGCTGGTCAGCTTGACCAACAGAGAGTATATTTGGACTTTTCCAAGGTGAGCTAATTGTGTTGCTAGGGAAATTTTTTCTGTTTAGACTAGTTTGTGATTATCCTTGGTTCAGCCCTTGGCCAGGTTTAACACAAAATGGAGTTTCTATTTCAAAATGGAGTTTGTCTGGTCCTTACAATGACATCACATTTGTAGCCCAAAAAACATTAGGGCTTTTCTGCCTACCAAATGTCCTAGTTAAATATGTAAGTTATAACTTTTTGATCTAATGAAACCAAGTATTTTGACAATGTGTTCAATTGTTACCCATCAATGTTTCAGCATAAGCCAATTACTACTTGATGAAATTCAGTTGTCAGTCCTCCAGTGCTGTTGTGTGAGGACTAACCAAGGCCGAGTGCTCCTGGTTGATCCCTAGGAGTGTAGAGAGCTATAATATAATGCTCACATGCACAGCGGAAGTTGCTGGGGAGCTTTTATCCTATTCAGTATCCCCTCACTGTGGTAAATGTTACAGAAAATAAAGACAAGAGGTAAGATAGTGACCCACCTGAGAGAGCATGACTATTAGCAGCTTCACAAGGCTGTCCTCAGGCTACCTAGCAACCTATGATGTCATCACAAGTCACCTACCACCAGGTGTGTGCCCCTGCCCAGGATATAAAATGGCAAACACACTCTCTCTCTCTCTCTCTCTCTCTCTCTCTCTCTCTCTCTCTCTCTCCCCGCCCCCCTAAGGAGCCCCTCCCCCTTCCCTCTCCCCCTTCTCCCTTCCTACAATAAATCTTATATCATACATGTTGGGTGGCATCTTATTTAACATTGTTGGCCCATATAAGGAGACCAGGCTGAGACAGACAGACACAACAAGAGAGGGAAAGAACAAAAGAGCAGGAGAACAATAAAGAGAGACAAGGTGTGTTTGCCCTTTTAGATCCTGGGAACCTAACACAGCTAGTGGCAGGCAGGTGATGACACCATGGGTTGCTAGGCATCATGGATGCAGGTATGCTAACACTGACAACAAAAAAGACTTAGAATATCCATTGCTAAATTTTTATATCTTCTCAACTTTTTCCACATGGAAAGAGTAAATACAGCCCAACATGTTTTAGACATGAAGGCACATAGCAAACTGGTGCATGGATTCTCTTATCTTAGAATGGAATGCCTTGGAAGCTTATTGAAGCTTGCCTTAAAGCTAGGAGCATAGCAAGGCCTCTGGCTCCCAGCCTTATCCAGATTCCACATTTCATGTGGATAGTTGCTTCGATTTCTAGTTTGACTTCTACAAAACAGGTGACAAGCAACTACAGCAACGTGAAAATTGTTCCAGTTAGGGTTAATATTGCTGTGATAAAATACCATAGCCAACCATGACCAAAAGCAACTTAGGGAGGAAGGGGTTTATTTGGTTTATCCTTCCATATCACTGTTTTGCATCAAAGGAAGTCAGGACAGAAAACTCAAACTGGGCAGGAAGCTGGAGGCAGGAGCTGATGCAGAGGCCATGGAGGGGTGCTGCTTACTGGCTTGCTCCTCATGGCTTGTTCATTCTGCTTTCTTACAGAACCCAGGACCATCAGCCCATGTCTGACATCATCCAAATTAGATGAGGCCCTCCACCATCAATCACTAATTAAGAAAATACTCTACAGGCTTGCCTGCCGTGTGATCTTGTGCAGGCATTTTCTTATTGATATTCCCTTCCCTCAGATGGTTTTTGATTGTGTCAGGTTGAACTAAAACTATCCAGCACAATTGACTCCTTGTCATTCTGGCACACAAATTCATCATTGGTAAGCCACAGCCTTTCCTTTCTTTTTCTTCCTCAAAATCACACATTAATATCAACACAAGAGTGTAAAACATTTTACAAACTTCAAAAGCCCCACAGTCTTTATGAATCCAAACATTCAATCTCCATAAAATCCAAAGTCTCTTTTAAAATATAAAATCTTGCTGGGCGCTGTGGCGCACAGCTGTAATCCCAGCATTTGGGGAAGCAGAGGCAGGCAAATCTTTATGACTTCGAGGCCAGCCTGGTCTACAAAGTAAATCCAAGACAGCCAAACAACCAAGGCTACACAGAGAAAAAAATTAAAATCTCTTTAAAGTTTTGGCCTCTCAGCTCTGGGCTTTTATAAACTCAAAAGTTAAATAGTTCTGTTGCTCTAGAACAACTTCTGGTACCAAAATCTGTATTAGTCAGGATTCTCTACAGTACCAGAACTTATATAATGAATATATAGCTATTCTATCTATCTATGTATAATTTTTCTCTCTCTCTCTCTCTCTCTCTCTCTCTCTCTCTCTCTCTCTCTCTCCTCTTTTTCTGTTATAGGCTGTGGTCCAGCTAATACAAAAATGGCTAGAATAGAAGGTCTGTGAATCCAATAGTTGTTCCGTTCAAGGCCAGATGTCTCAGCTGGTCTTCAGTTTACAGCCAGAATCCTGAAGAAGTGTGCTCTAATGCTAGTGAGGGTAAGAGAAATCAGGCAAAAGGAGAGAGCTTCCTTCATCTGTGTCCTTTATAAAGCCTGACAGCAAAAGGTGTGGTCCAGGTAAAGCTGGATCTTCCCTTCTCAAAAGATCTGAATTAGGGTAGCTCTCCTCCCCTTCCTCTGTGTGCCCTCAAGGCAGCCCCTCCAAGGTGCAGTGATCAAATCACAGGCACCAGAGTTCATGTCAGAGGCAGTCCCTGCTCTCCCCACTCCCCACTACCCGCTCCCCTCGCATGTGGCAAATGAGCAGTCCGTGGAGGGAGAGGAACCACCACCACCCACCACGCACTCCCATCAGAGGGTCAGAGGTCAAGGGGAGGGGAATAGGGTAGAAGAGGGATGGGTCATAGGAATCGGAACATAAGAGTGAGGGGGATCACAGTCGGGATGTAATAATGTGAATAAATTACAATAAGTAAGTTAATTTTAAAATAGAATTTTTTAAAATTTTTAATAAAACTTAAAAAAAAAAGATCTGGATTAAAGGTTTGTCTTCCTACTGCAAAGATATGGATTAGAAGTTGGTCTTCCCATTTCAAATGATTTTATTAGGGGGGAAAATCCCTCACAAATGTACCCAATCATTTAGGTTTTAGTTAATTTGAGGTGTAGTCAAGCTGATAACCAAAAATAACCATGTTAATAATCAATATAAATTATCAATACAAACATTAGACATTAACTCTAATAGACAATGAGCTTCCAATAGTGCTATTGCATTGCAGGCAGAAATCCACTGTGGTAAAGTGGGAGAGATGGCCACAATGCATGTTAAGGCTTGAGTAGTTTGCTTCTACACAGTTTCCAATAAGCAATTCTATAGTTCATAAAACGTATTTATTTCATCCAATGGCATTTATTAGAAACAGTAATGATGCAATATTTTCTGTATCTGATGCGAATCCTTTAAGCTTTCATGTTTATGCATAATATAGATCTGAACTGTGAACCCACAGAGAACTCACTAGAATTGGTTAAATTCCCCAAGATGAAAATGGTATTTTCCCTTTCTACGGGACACCTGATTTAGGCATACATCTGGTACGTATTCACTGCTTACATAGTTTTTCTTAATTTATTTTGTATTAACTTGCTGAGAATTTGTTTCTATTATGGCACCTCTCAAGTATATTTCCTATTTTACTCCTATCTGGCTTACACCTGCTCATCACACCAAGGCCTGATCATGTTCTTGAGTGAGGGACCAAAAAAAAAAGAATGGTTACCTACAGCTCTCCTCATATCTTCATTCTTCTGAAATGCTAAGCTAAATACCCCATCTCTGACTCAGGGACAATAGCTATCTTTTATTTGATTCTTAACACTACTATATGTGAACATGAATACATATTATAACATTTTGTTTCTATACTTAAACAGTGTATTTCAAAAGATATTAATTTAAACTTATGCACATCTATCTGATAAGGACGTATTATTTTACAATAAATTTGTTATTATATGCCACCTGCTTCAAATATTTAAATCTATGAAGATTTTTCTGTTCTTATCATTATACCATTTTTATTCTTATAATTACATCATTTTTGTTCTTATAATTACACCATTTCCTTCTTCTCTTTCCTCCATACACACCCACTTGCTCTATCTACCCCTACTTGCTCTTTTTCAAACTCATGGCCTCGTTTTTATTAATTTTTAATACACATGTACACACATATTTCTGTATGCATAAGTACACCTTCTCAGTCTATGTAATGTTGCTTGTCTATTTGTTTTCAAGGCTATTTGGTATTGGATAACCAATTGATGTGCTCTTCCCTAGAAAAAGCTATTTCTCTGGCTTTCAGCATTCCTTGGTTTCCTGTAGTTCTTTATGTAGGGTTGAGATCTTTGGGGCTTTCCGGAATCCATGTTGGCAAGTCTATTGTTCTTGTTCAGCTCATGTGTAGGCACTTTGTGTTGATGAGACTTTGTGGGTGTAGCTTCTGACATTCTGAAGAGACACTGTCTCACAGCAACCATTCTGTTCCTCTGACATTTATAATCTTTCTGCCTCTTCTTCCACAATATTTTCTAGGCTTTGGGTACAAAAGTTGCATTGTAGAAGGGGCCACCGCAACTGTAGATACTTAAAAAACTAATCAAAGTCACAATGGAAGTTCAGACTGGAGAAATGAAAGCTGCTTGTTTGTTTGTTTGTTTGAGGGCATTGAGACAGGGTTTCTCTGTGTAACCTCGGCTGTCCTAGACTTGCTTTATAGACCAGCCTGGCCTGCAACCCACAGAGTTTTCTGCCTGCCTCTGCCTTCCTTAAAGCTGGGAATACAGGTGTGCACCGCCAGGCCCAGCAACGACAGCTCTTTAATGAGACTATATTTCTATATTAATTCAACTTCTTGGTTCAACTATCAACTAATGTACTATATTATAATCCTTTTTCTCATCAGCATTGAAATTATGCACAGCTATATCATCTCTTTCCACAATATCTTAGAGTCCTTGGCCATCCTTCCAGACAAAGATGCATCATCTCTATCCATAACTCCTACCAACTTCATTTATAAACAAATAAAATACATACACACACTCCTAAGACCTACACATGTGCATACATACACTTTACACAAACAGTGTGAAATTGGAAAGAAGGAAAGGATTATGCTTTTTTCCTTTGTATCTGCCTTAAGTTCTCACTAGGTTAGAATCCATTACTACAATGCTTACAGGCTCTTTTATAGCACTCCTAAACAGTTACATGGGTGTTAAGTGGGAGAAGCACTTTGTCATGTGGGACAACACATGTCCTGACTTTTGCTAACGGTCACCATGGTGAGAAGCTGCTGGCAGAATAAGGACTCACAAGGAGCTTAGACTGGGCATGTAGGCATCATAGCTTGCTATGCTTTTTTTCCTTTTATTTATTCTTGAGATTGTAATTTAATTACATTTCTTCCTTTTCCTCTCTCCCTCTAAGCCCTCCCATATACTGTTCCCTACTCTCTTTTAAATCCATTGAATTCACGGTCTTTTTATTGTTATTATTATTGTTATCATATGCATATATGTATTTGTATATACATATCTATTTCTAAACATAACCTGTTGAGTGCAAATAATGGTACTTGTTTTTAGGGCTGACCATTTGGCCTGGACAGTAAATCAGTGTGCCCTTCTGTGGGGAGGACTACCTCTCCTGCTCTTATCTGTCCTCGGTTCCCTGTAGTTCTTTGTGTAGAATCGGGACTTTGTAGACTTTTCCTTGATCAGTTTGGCATGTTCATTGGTGTCATCCTTGTTCAATTTAGTATTTTATCAGACATGTTGGTGAGGTTTTACAGGTGTAACTTCTGATTTTACTAGGAGTCACAATCTCTCACAGCAAACTCCCTGATCTTCTGCCTTTAACAGCCTTTCTGGCCTCTCTTCCACAATGTTCCTTGAGCCTTAGATGCTGGGGGTCGGGGGGGTGTAAATGTATCCATTAAGACTGGGCTTCACAACTCTGCATTTTGATTGGATGTGGTTTTTTGTAATGGTCTCTGTTGTAAAGAGAAGTTTTCTTGTCTGTGGGGTTAGAAGGATAAATGTTACAAGTGTTTATAGACTGATGTTAAGGATTGTGCTGGTTTCGTAAATTAGTGTTTATTAATTAATTTATTCTCCTCTGTGATTTCACTAGCACTGAGTGTCTTAGGTATCCCTGTTGTTGAGAGGGTTTTTAGTGCAACTAGAGATCTATTGGTTATTGACAAGACGTGTGTGCCAATACTATACCCATAGGGTCATGGTGGCATGCTGTTTGTTGGTGTGATTCATACACATAATAGCCAGGTAGGACTTTTGGTCATCTCCTTTCTTTGGAAACTTGCATTAATGCTTTTGGCACCAAGAAAGCTACTCCCCTAGGAAGAGGGCATTCAGGCTATTTCCAGCTCAGGAGTCCCTGGACCCTGTTTCCGGTTTATATGAGGTCTTCAGCAATAGAGACTTAGCTCCTGCCTCTTGGGAGTAACCATAGGCAACAGTCACATGCTGTATATCTTGAAAGTCTCTTAGACAACCCTAGACAAGAACTCAAAAGAGGACTTCACATCTCCGGTACTGGGGGGGAGGGGGTTGTTAGGTGGTCTTTGGCTCTTGGAGCTATGCTTTTGGGCAGTTGGTGACAATACAGCAGCACTTGGGGGTTTCAAGTGTCTAATTACAGCATAAAGTGATAGTGTTTGACATTTCCCACAACCTGTCACCCACAATTGTGCCTGACACTGCAATTACCTTTCAGGTTTTAGCACAGGACATACCTGTTCCAACAGTAACTGCATAGGACATACCTACTCCAAAGTTAATTACACATTTGACCTGGTTTCTGCTCACACCAGCATTCTAAATGCATTGATACAAGTTCAGCCCATCATTTTACAGTAGCTTAGACTATCTTCTGACTTAAATATCACTGTAAGTGACAGTGTCTTTTCAGAAACAGAAGAAACACACCCTATCTTGTCTGTTATCCCTACATGAAAGTTGTCGGAGAAAACATAGCAGGACACGTAGTTAGATCTTCCCTTGAGTTGTGATGACATGCCTTGAAAAATTCAATTCCTCTCTTCAAATAACCTTCATTTAGGTGTTAAAAGTATTTTTAGTTATGTAGTCAGTTTTGCTATTTTTCTCTTCAAGAGAATGAATTCTTTTAAAGATTACCATAATTACACATGTGTCAGTATCCCTTATTTAATTTGCTAAGCACCAAATAATGATTTGGACAAAATTTCCAAATTCTTTGAGATCCTTACATCCTGGGAGTTTTTAGGTCAGTGCACATTTCTCTACAGAGTGAGTGTCACTGTGTGCTGGTTATTTAGCCCTAGCAGAATTTCTACTTCTTTCTCTGGTGCCAGAATTGAAACCAGTGTCTTGACACGTTAGGCAGCCACTCTACAAGTGAGCTACACCTGAGCCCCTGGAGTCTTTACTCAACGGTGCTTATCCTGAGTCTTTAGTCTTTGAGAAAGTCTTTCCTGACTGTCAGAACCTAACATGCCTGGTGTGACTCTTTTGGCTTATTATTTCTTAAGAGCGAATATTAACTAAAGGGTCCTCATAGGAAGCACCTGGAAATGGATATGGCATAAGCAAGTTCCTAAGCTTTAACTCAGACCTGACTTATCAGTGGATAGTCTGTTGGTCAATAAGAATCTGCTGAACACCATGGCAGAACCAGAATGCTGAAGTTCATGGGGCCCATCACCACAGACACAAATGAGTAGAAACAAGAAGTGGACCTTTTGTTTGGTTTTGCTTTATTTAGAGAGCTTGCAGTATAACAACAACAACAAAAGCCAGTTTAACCCCTAAGGGAAAACAAAGACATGCCTGAGATCTCACCTCTAGCCAGCAGGCCATATAGGGAGGTAGGACAATGGCAGCCAAGCATTCTGGTGCCAAGTCCCTTCAGTCAGGCAGCCACTCATGTTCCTGGACTTGTGCTGCCTATGACTTTTTGTTATCATGCTTTGAACTCTTCCCCCCATTCTCACCATGTCTGGGCTAAGGCATTCCTTGAAATCCCTAATCTAGATCATGCCTGCTAAAAATCAAACCTTATACCCCTCCAGGGCCAACTGGGCTGGAGAATTAATTCAGAACCAGGCAAGCCATTAACAGTATTTCCATGCTAAGCTATTACTAACATGTCCGTGCAGGCCCCATAGTGCAATATAGAGCATAAAGTGCTCCCAGCACGTAGCTATAAAGCTGCCTCTGTCTATCCCCCTTCCTCTGTCAGTAAAGATGTGAGGAAATGTCATAAGAACTCACAACCTCCAATACTCCATCTGTTTTCCTTCTTTCCTATTTAAATCATTGATCGAATGATCCACATACGCTCTCAAAGTCAGATATGGGTTTGAAGGAGATTAGGCCTAAGAAGAGCTAGACTTAAATGTTAATATTAAATTAAGAGTCGGTGAAGGGTGAGATCCTTACCCACTGTGCCTAGCTTCTGCCACTTATAGATACGCACATCGAGTAGCTTTTATAACAGTGAATGAGTAGAAACCAATATAAACATTATCTTTCCATGTCACAGGGGTGAGTAATCAAAAGATAAAATGGTTCAAAGCCATTTTACCACAATACAGTGGGCAAATTTTTTGGGCTTTCATGCTGTAGTCTATGAACAAGATTTATATGTTTATACCTAATTACATATTCTGGGTGGAATTCAAGAGAACTTAAATTCAAAAGTTATTTTTTTATCCTCACAGTCATGAGATACTGTGACATTTTTTTTAAAAAAGCTTTTATATAAAACTATAGTCCCATTATTATTGATTTTGCCAAAGTCTTAAAATGAGAGGGCCAAGCTCACAGTTGGTGGTGCCACTTCCAGGCCAGTGGTTCTGGGTGCTGTAAGGAAGTGGGCTGAGCAAGCCGTGTGAAGCAGACCAGTAAGTAACATTCTTCTGTGGTCTCTGTATCAATTCCTGCCTCCAGATTCCTGTGTTGAGTTCCTGCCTTGACTTACTTCAATTATGAACCACAAGGTAGAAGCTGAAGTAAGCCCTCTCCTCCTAAGTTCCTTTTGATCATGCTGTTTTACCATAGCAATAGAAAACCTAGGACTGATGGTTCCACCCGAATAATGGGCTAAGGTCACGTGTTCTAAATACTTTTGTTATCTGTTAAGTGTCTCAAAAGCATTTTTGAATCGTGATGATTTATCAGTGTAGAGAAGCTGTCCTTTTGATTAAGAACCTCTCTGGATGCATAGATAAGACTGAGCAACGGAGTTCACAGTTCTCAGAGAAACTAAAAGCAGAAAGCTGTCAGAGCAAATCTCATAAGAAAAAAAGATGGATATTTATATATCTTATAAAATCAGATGCTTACAATTATTTTTCAACTTTCAATAAATGTACAAAACAGAGTTTTATTGTGACATCTTATACTTCCATCATTGAATTCTTATGTACCTTCCATTGCGTTCCTCACCCTAACTCACAGTTTCCCCCATCCGCATAGCCTTCTGCTTTCTTGTCACAACATATGTATTTGTATTTGTGTGTGTGTGTGTGTGTGTGTGTGTGTGTGTGTGTGTGTGTGTGTGT
>OU015743.1:25012334-25024567 GCA_907169655.1 Acomys percivali | reverse complement strand
ACACACACACACACACACACACACACACACACACACACACACACACTGGTCACTTGGCTTTCTACAAAGACACTGCCGGGTAATGAGATGATCCAAGCATGTAGCAACTCATATGGGTTTTCTGGCTTACTGGGAGTACGGTGATGGTTCTGTGTACAGGAGAAATGCGAACAGGTCAAGTGGTATGAAGACACGGTGCCTATTTGGAAAATAGATGCCCAGTCTGCACAATATCTGGCCCTCATCACTCTCCAGGTAAATGAGTATGAAAAAAATCTCTAGTTTTCTTCAGTGAATCATGTTTAGCTTAAACAAAAGAGGACAGGCTGAGGGATCCAGTGTAGCCTAAGCCTTTATTGATGCCCCCTGGCCTGAAATGAAGCTTTTTCTCCCGTCTCTGTAAATAGAGTTTTCTATATGCATTTCTGCATGTACTTTCCTCGATTCAAAAAAAAAAAAAAGATTCTACAAGATCTCAGTCATTTTCTCTCATTTCCTTACTTTCCCACTCTTTTCCTCTAAGAGTGAAATGTAGCAAACGGAACTGTTAGAAAAGTTGCACCATGACACTGGAGCATCCTGTAGCTGCCCACTCCTTGGAGCACATGATTCACTTCCAGCTGTGGATAGAAGCTCAAAGAAGTAAAAGAACCATCCAAAATCATACCATAGGTGATTATCCACCTTTAAATCTGTTGGCTTTGTTGTCATGCTATATTGGCTTTATCCTAAACGTTAATTATTATATTTGTTTAGCACTGAATGACAAGACCAGTTAGAGGAAACATCCAAGTGTCCTCTTCAGTGAACTCTTTCACATTTTGTGTTTTCCAGCTTCTGACAACTCCTCTTACTTTTCAAAGTAAATCAGAATAAGGTATAAAAGACCAATCATTGGAAATTGATTTATTTAGTGACTTACTTAAAGCACTTGCATGCATTGCCTATTTGCCAAGCAGGCCTTCACTTGCTGGAACTACCTGGAACAGAAGGACCTGAAAGAATAGCTGAGACACCAGGATAGTGGCTCATGCCTGTAAACTCAGCACTCGGGAGGCAGAAGCAGGTGGATCTCTGTGGGTTCAAGGCCAGCATGGTCTCCAAAGCAATTCCAAGACAGCCAAGGCTACACAGAGAAACCTTGTCTCAAAAAACCAAAAGAAGAAGAAGGAGGAGGAGGAGGAGGAGGAGGAGGAGGAGGAGGAGGAGGAGGAGAAGAAGAAGAAGAAGAAGAAGAAGAAGAAGAAGAAGAAGAAGAAGGGGCCATTGCCCTTAACAACCTGCTGGCTGCCACATACACTACTGTAAAATCTTGCATACTTGCCTGCCCTGCCTTGTGGTTTTAGAGTAGAAAATGAGACTATAACCTGGGCTTAGGCTCAAAACCTTTCAGGAGCTGTCCTGGCTTTAGTCCACTGGTGACATTTTCCCTCTACCACTCTCATTGGCATCAGAGTGCCTTTTCCAGATAGATTCAGTCAACATCTCTGGAGGCCCTAATGAGATCTCCTTCACCAAAACCACAATTAGCCCGGAGATGCTGCCTCCTCTAGGCCTCTCAACCCACTAAAAGTCTCTGGAACTAGGAAGCATGCACCCCTGGTAGGATTCTGGGGATTTTGAAAGACTTGGCTAACACTACACAGAAAACTGCTTGAAGTTGCAGATAGGTGTCAAGCTGTGAGTAAGCTCCACACCCACACCAAGGCTGATGGGAACTGGGAGAGCTGACACAGACCAGCCTCTGAAATTAACTATCTCAAAACAACCTCAGAATGAAGACAACAGCTCAGCTCCTACCCGGCCTCCCGATATCCTTCCTGAGCCTAGGGATACACATCCTCTGATCACCCTTTGCATCTCATACTGTGATGAAACTGCCCACACTGGTGAAATAGGCTGTGTTTCCTTTTGGAGATGGCATTTGCTGGTGACAGACTATGCATGAGTGGCCAGAGGACAAAAGAATGATTATGGATTTGGGGGAACATATTGGTCTTATCTTAACACTGGTAATACATGGACATTGTCATGAAAGGTTTCTGGAAGGGACTCTCACAGTGACAAGGAGTTAAAGCTATAATGTGCCTTTAGAGGTGGGAAAACAAGGATAAATATTATGGGAATTGGCCCTATAAAACCCTTCATCTGAAAAGATATGTCTTAAAATGTTGGCTTTAGTAAATGCCAGCCGTATGCTCCTTTATGTATATTGGAATTGATGCACATGCTTACATGCAAGCCAGGTTACTTACACTGAAGTAGGAACAAATAACCAACTGGACTGACTAACAACAGGAAAGAGTCATGTATGCTAAGTAGAGTAAAGGGAGTCGTGACCTCAAAGCAAGACCCTACTCAAGTAAGTTTCCAATTTATAAAAAGGAATTAAAGAAACACTTAGTGCTGGACGCAGTAGTGCATGCCTTTATCCCAGCACTGGGGAAGCAGAGGCAGGCAGATTTCAGAGTTCAAGGCCAGCCTGGTCTACAGAGCAAGTTCCAGGGCAGCCAAGCTTAGACGGTGAAGGAAACCATCGAAAGGGGGTTATGGATTCTCCCTTCTTGACAGAGGAAAGCCACTGAGACCAGACATGTGTCAGGGTGCCCGCCCTTGCATGGAGACCTAGAGAAGCCATTGCATGAGGTTTTAACTGTGAAGCCTGGATTGCTTGGGAGACCCCAAGATATTGGAGATGCCAGACTCATGGGATACCTGCCAAGGAGAGCTGCTAACAGGGAGTGGAACCAGCCCAAGAGAAAGAAGAGTGTTACAGTCAACACAGATGAAAGGAGTTGGAGATCAGAAGAGCACTTTGACATCAGACATAGAGATGCAGAGTTTGGAGTTTGTCTAGCAGATTTTTGGTCTCACTTTGGCCCAGTATTTCCTTACTATGTTCCTTTTCCGCCCTTTTGGAATGATAATGTATATTCTGTGCCATTATATGTCGGAAGTGTGTGTTCTGCTTTCTCCATTTTTATTTTATAGGGGTTACAGTTAAGAGATTGCCAGGATTCTCTGAAAAGACTTCAACTTTGGACTTTTATACATAGTTGAGACTGTTAAAGACTACAGGGACTTTGAAGTTGGACTAAATGCATTTTGCACTATGATATGGTTACAAGCTTATGGGGACCCATGGAGCAGTGGTTTGACTGATATGGCGCCAACAGGCTCACAGGGCGTGGCGTTATTGGAGGTGTGGCCTTGTTAGAGTGGATGTGGCATTATCGGAGGAAGTATGTCACTGGGGAGGGTGGTTGTGAGATTTTGGAAGCTTAAGCCAGGACCAGTGAGCTCACTGTCTCTTTCTGCTGCCTGTGGATGGAGATGCAGAACTCTCATATACTTTCCAGCACCATGTCTGCCTGCGTGCCACCATGCTTCCCACCATGATAAGAGACTAAACCTCTGAGCTGTAAACCAGCCCCAATTAAATACTTTCGTTCATAAGAGTTGCAGTGGTCATGGTGTCTTTTTACAGTGACAGAAGCCCTGTATAAGACATAGACAATTAAGTAGTCCACTCTCAAGTGAGGACTAACACTGAGACAAAAACACAAATTTTACCTTTCCAAATCTGCTTTGGAAGTAAGGCTTAGTAATCTGGGCTTTCAGAAACAAGACTACTGGCATGAATGTCCAACTTGTTGCTGAGGAGTTCTCAATTCTCCATTGCATATTTATATGTGGCTTAACTCTGGGCCCTATTAAGAATGCCAAATATGTTTCAGCTATGGAAGAATAGCCAGTTAGCCGAGAAAAACCACTTTCCCTGAGTCCTATGAGTCAAGACCTGCTCTAATTAATAACTTTAAAGTTTAAAATATTTCTGGACACCGGCCTATTTAAAAGCTAGTCTGCATTCTGGGCAGCAGCTTATTTAAATTCTTAACAAATTTGTCTCTTCAATCCTTCTGAGAAACAATCCCTAAGGAGCTTTTTTTAAAATGTTATTCATCATCCCTCTCCCACCCACCCAAGTTTCTCAAAACTCTGGGGCAACTTTTTCAAAGGACTCCAACCTCATGTCATTCACAATTACATAAGTAAGCACCCTGTATGCAGAACTAGAAATCTACACCATTTACAAACACAATCACACCTTTTCACTTAGTGGGGGAAGAATGAAAGGCCACTTATATCCCCCCCCCCCCCCCCCGCCTGCCCACTGTGCCATCATTCTTGGCCTATGTCTTCCCTGGTGGACTATAACATGAGTCAAGTTATACTAGTACAGCATAGGCCTCTGTCCGCAGATGCTTAGGCAGAATGCATATCCCAGTGCTACCACTGTAACTCACTGAGCATAGCTGGAGTTGGAAGCTGCAGGTTTGTTCGCACAGCATCCTATAGAGCCCCAGCCAGTGCTACAGACTTTGCTGCTGGACAGCAGGGAAGGAATCAGAAAAGAACTTGGAGAATGTTTGTGAAAAAAAAAAAATCAAAATGCTGAACATGATTTGTTCCTTCCTATGTTTGGCACAGAACTCCACAGCAAATTGAGGGAGAAGCTATTACCCATCTGAGGGTTTTGAAATCTAGTCCGCATCTACCTGGTTACTAGACATGTCATATCAGTTGGATAGAGGCCATTATTACTCAGAATTACCAATGATCACAAAAAGGAGCGGGTACCCCCTTAAAACAGATTGATAGATTATATGATAATTTATATTTATGAGCACTCAATTTGTCCTTTTCTTCATGAAAGACAAAGTAATGAAACTCCTCCAACAGTGAGTTTGAAAAGTTCTTAAAATCTGTATTTGGTAAGTATCAATTTACCAAAAGATTGAATGCAGTACAACAAATACACTTGCCTAATTATTTTCAGTAAGGACATATATTTAAATATAGATAACCATTTAAGATACTCACCAAGAGATTTTTCTGTAAATTCATATAATTTACAAAAAAAATTAACAACCTGCTGAGAACAGACAAAAATATTCCAGGAATTCAGGCACAGTAAGAAGGCTTGGAAATATTTGCATCTTGATTAGAGATATTACAACAAATGTACATGAACAAAACAAAAACACATTTGTGGAGTTAATCCCCTAATGAAATTTCAGAATAACTGGTGTTCATTCCTTAAGTACAAGAAAAATGTTTCCTCTGATGGACATTTCTCTGGATTACCTGTACTGCTTTCTCATGTCATGTCCAACTGCATTGGTCTCCCATATTTTGGTAGCAAGAACTCTAACTGTATTCAGGAACAAGATAAAATTCAGCTGAAAGACAAAAGAAGGTAATATCACAAAAAAATTAAACTACTCTTTAAGACATTTATAGGAATTTAAAATTTTGAACTATTTTGTATTCAGACAAAAATTGTCCATACCATAAATTTAAATGTAGAGTCTGATATAAGACAGTAAAAGCTACTGACTCATGGTTTGGCTTCATAAAAAATTTTAAATTGCATTTTTTAATAGCATTAGAAACCAGAAATATCAGAGAACAATCTAACAAGATCCAATTTCTTAAGTTCAGATGAAGCCCCGTGGCAGGTTGGCAGGACAAAAATAGGTATTGTATAAATGGAACTAGCTTTTAAAAACTGAATTAATACCCAGCTTCTGCCTCTGTGTTCATGATGAGGAATAATAGAATTCTTCAGAGAGTAACATTCTCTCCTATGATGTGTAAAATGTACTGGAAGATACACATTAAGAATATTTTACAGGCGAGATGCTGTATAAGAAAGGGGCCCTGGTGCAGAAGGTTATAGGTGAGGGAACCACTAGAGAGGACCAAGTTCTGCCTTCAAGCAATTGAGACAGCAGAGAGTGCTAAGATGAGGCCTGCCTACAAGAGGAAGGTGCCTCTAAACTAAGCATGCATGGCTGCCATCTCTTAAACACATGAATATGAGATATTTTTGTTGTTATTAAGGACCTACAATTTTCAAAGAAACTTGACCCAGGGTACCCCGCTATTAGCTAGGATTTGAAGCTGTCTGCATGGTTCCATGATGTGTTTAATAATCACACTCTCCCACTCTCTCTTCAGATGGATTAAAACAATACAATACATGAGAGTTGAGGCTCTCCATGGGGGTCGTTTTCTAAACAGCTGTATTTATTGCACATCCCAGAATTTCCTCTCCACCTAAGACAACAGTTCCGGATAATGCAATGTGTCTTGGGTGGAGATCTGGGAAAAGGCAGAGTCATGGCAACTGTGCAAGAGATTGAGTGTTGGAAATTGAACCAACAAGTGCTACGGGAGCACGGACAGCTGTGGACTGTCACTTATGACTCCTTCTTCATTGTAATGGGAGTGCACCCTTAGATATATCATATTAAAATGTCCAGAACCAAGGTCTCTGTCCTCATATGTCAAAAAAAATTCTGACACTGCCCCCAAATTTGATTGGAAGTGATATACATCAGTTAAACCAACAGTTTAGTAAAGAAAAAAAGATATATTTAAGAATGGCAAAATTGATTGTTTAAAAAATTAGGAATTACGGAGAAAGGGGAATACTCCTTCATTACTGGTGGGAATGCAAACTTATACAACCACTTTGGAAATCTATCTGGCGCTACCTCAGAAAACTGGGAATAAGGCTTCCTCAAGACCCAGCTATTCCACTCCTTGGCATATACCCAGAAGATGCTCCACCACACAAGGACATATGCTCAATCATGTTCATAGTGGCCTTATGTATAATAGCCAGAACCTGGAAACAACCTAAGTGTCTCTCAGTCAAAGAATGGATAAAGAAACTGTGGTACATTTGCACTATGGAATACTACTCAGCTATTAAAAAAAAAAAAAAAAAAAAAAACAAGGAAATCCTGAAATTTGTGAACAAATGGATGGAACTAGAAATGACTCATATGGTATATACTCGCTTATAATTGGACATTAGCCCAAGAGACATGTCACATGATAGTCTTCACTTACCAGGAGGTTGGGACTCTAAGTGAGAGAAATATGGCAGAATGGGGAAACAGAAGGATCCAGAGGGTCCTAGAAACCTACAAGAAGAACATCATGATGGGCAGATATGGCCCCAGGGGTTCTGCTCAAACTACTGCACCAAGGACAACACTTGCAGTAAACATAGAACCCCTTCTCAGATCTAGCCAATGGGCAAGACATTCTCCACGGTTGAGTGGAGAGCAGAGAATGACTCGGATGTGAACTCTGGGGCCCAATATTTGACCACTTCCTCATCATGGGGAGGCCTGGTAGCACTCAGAGAAAGAATAAGCAGGCTACCAAGATGAGACTTGATAACCTATGACCATTTAGTGGGGGAGGAGGTCCCCCTCGGTCACAGACATTGGGCATGGATATAGGGTGAAAGCGGGAGGGAGGGAGGAATGGGAGGATACAAGGGATAGGATAACAATTTAGATGTAATTTGAATAAGTTAATTAAATTTTTAAAAACAAAAAAACAAAATTAAGAATTAGGGAAAACTAAGACTGAGCACAATTTGTTAATTTCAAAAAAAATATAGTAAATACATGTATATGCACATAATGATACATGTAAAAATAGTGGCATGAGATTCTAGACATTGCCCTAAATAATTTAGGAAAATATAGAATATAGGGTAACTAGAAAGTATTATTGACTATTTAGTATTTTGAACTGTTCTACATAAAAGAGCTCTTTAGTTTTCACAATGATTCTAGAAGACGGTATCATCTTCCTCACCATTAGCATCACTTCACAGATGCAGAACAGGTGACATTCCATGTGGCCACCCAGCCAGTGAGTGACAAGGGTGCTAACATAGACCACGCAGTTGGATCTGCCTTGTACTCTTGGCCATTCTGTTGCTGCCCATCAAATAGAATTGATGCCATAAAGGTTTTAATTGATTCAAAATTAAACCTGAGATTCTATTCTATAAAAAAAACATTCTTCAAAACAATATTTTCAGCAAGAACTTTCTGGACAGAACTTTAATAGCATTTGAACAGCCCCTAGACTTGAATTGGGGGGGTGGGGGGGCCACAGCTAACTAAACAATGTCTGTGTTGCAAAAGAAATAGGCAGCATAGCAGGCAGGCCACAGAGGGGACCCAGCATAGCAGGCAGGCCACAGAGGGGACCCAGCATAGCAGGCAGGCCACAGAGGGGACCCAAAGAACCGCCAAAATTAAACACACAGGAAATAAACAGCCAACCAACAAGCAGGCTAACTATAAATGTTGGAGAGAGTGTTGGGAAAGAGGAACCCTTTTCACTGCTCATGGGAAGCAGCAAGAAAATTAATATAGCCAGTAAGGGAAATGGGTTTGGAGGCTTCTCAAAAGATTAAAAATAGAACTAGAAAATTCTCAGCTATTCCACTCCTGTGCATGCACCCAGAGAATCCAAAAAAAAAAAAAAATGCTCTCCCTCAAAATCCCAGCCCATAATGCATACATGTATATATGTAAGGAAGTGCATGTGTAGGTATCATATAACATTTTTAAAGAACAAGAAAAGATAATGAAAAAAAGCCATAACGCATACTAATGAGGTCACAAATTTAATATACTGTGTGTATGTCCTTTGAGTACACTCTCAAAGTTTAACACATTTTAAGTGAAGATTAGGTCCCTAACAGGCAGTGTTCACATGTGATTCCATGACAGAGGGACCGTCACTTTCCTGGAAGACATGAGTTTTAAGTTACCTTTTTCACTGTTTAAAAAACAAAACAAAACCAAAAAAAGCAAGAATGTTAGCTTCAAAGTCATAATGTGAAAAAAGAATAATAATACCTAATTTTTTAAAAGTGATAACGTGAGGATTGTTGGAATTATGTTCAAAAAAATCCCAATCTTGAAAGTTCTCTCCATTTATTGTCTCTGGATATCCAAGAGTAACATGTCTGGAATTCAAAAAGCCTGAGAAGCCTGTTTTTTTTTCCAACTATATACTATATGTTACAATTCTAAAAAATGTATCATTGTTGCTGAATAAATGTACTTTGCTGTGTGTGTGTGTGCGTGTGTGTGTGTGTGTGTGTGTGTGTGTGTGTGTGTCTGTGTGTGTGTGAGCAAATGGAGATGGAGGAGAACAGGATGGTTTAGTAAATGATTGTAAAGGACCTAAAGTATAACCAAGTTTTTAAATCAGTATTAGAAACAGTAAGGAGTAAGTCCACAGCAGGCGAACAGATTCTGCAGCCGAGGCCACACTGAGAGAACACTTCCAGATGGTGGTTCCAGTTGGGGGGAGGCTAAGGTGCTTATATGGAGAGCATGGAGCTGAGAACTAGCAAGCACATTATCCTTTCTGAATGCAAAGTCTAAAACAGAGATACAAAGAAAATATCCCTATATGAAAGAGAGATATGAATATGCAGTTAGAAAAGTTCCATCGTGTGCCAATCAATGGGGAAATGAAAGAAAATAAATGGGCAGTGACACCTGTCATGTTATTATGACTATAATATTATTATAATTTTATCTATAGTAATGAATGATAGTCTTGCTGTCACTGCTCTAAGAGGGAATCATGCAGAGTCCTTTCTCATCTCATGCAACGTTCGTGAGGGAAATGTTTGCTTGAAGCTTTATTTCATGCAAGCATAGTTTTTTGGCTTTCTGTTTTGTTTTCTGTTCTTAAACAGAGAGGGTATGGAATCAAATGACCACTAATAAGCATTAAAGCCAATAACACAGAGATGTGGGTATGCCTCCATGGGTAAAAGGACTAGTGCTTTCTGTGAAAGCAAAAAGACCTGAGTTCAACTCCCCAGTGTCCACATATAAGCTGGTCACGCCTATATGTGCCTGTAACCCTAGGACTGGGAGACAGACGCAGACAGGTAGATCCTGGGAGTATGCCTGCCAGGCAGCCTAGCTAAGACAGCTTCATGTTCAGTGAGAAACTCTATATAAAATAATAATAACAATAATAATCATCATAATAACAATATTAATAACATATAACCTCTGTATAAGCAATCACAGGTGCACAACACACCTGATTACAAACACATACACCACATGCAACACAAAAAAAAAATAACAAATAAATACATTAAACCAATAATTTAGAGAATTAATTATATAAATCTGGTTTTAAAATAATGTAAATATAACATCCCCCCACCCACCCAGTCTTCACTATCTGTGGCAGACAGGAAAACTAGTTCCGCCCCTCACCAGCTGCAGCACTTGGGAAAATGGACCCTGCACCTCACCTGAGCAGCACGGTAGGGCTGGCCCTGCTAGCATGGATGAGGTGAGTTATCCCCAACAGCAAGAGAGCAGGAGAGCTGTCCCTGTCCCTCACCAGCTGCAGCATTGGGTGAGCTAGCCAGGGCAGTGCTTGAGAGCTCACCCTGGTGTTGTGGGTGCAGGACAGCTGGTGGGCTGACCAGCTCAGCTACCACCCAGGCCCGAATACAGGGCTTCGATTTGACCCACCCTAACATCTACTCCATCTGTGAGCTGCTGAGGCTTGTGAAGGAACTGCTCCTACAGAACCAAAGCTGCAAGACCTCCGTGACACAGGGCAACAACAAGATATCTGAAAAGAATCTCTGTGAGGATCCAGTATTGATAATGTAGCAGAAACCAGAGGCCTCTAACCAGATCAATGACTCATTGCAATGAACATTTGCAGGTAAAGAAGCATAAACCAGGTGCGGTGCCATATGCCTGTAATCCCAGCACTCAGGGAAGCAAAGGCAAGGAGGTCTCTTGTGAGTTCGAGGCCAGCCTGGTCTACACAGTGAGTCCAGGATAGCCAAGGCTACACAAAGAAACCCTGTCCCAAAAAAAAAACAAACAAGAAAAAAATAGTAAATAAGTGTGGACAAAAGATTATACTAAAGGACACACTGCCACACACTACAGCTTCCACAATATTTTTTTCTTTCGGGCATCAGGTTGCAAGGGCGGAGGATGGGTACAAAGGAACAGGGAGATGAGTGGGATTGGGGTGTATTACATGAAATTCACGATCAATAAAAAGTTTAAAATAATAATAAGGCAAATATAGAAACTGAATTTCTTCTTGAAAATGTAAGCAAATTTAAATAATTATTCTTAACGAACTAGAAATTAATTTTTAAAATACTCAAAGTTTCAACCATGAAATCTTTGGCTCCTCTGGCCCTGCATTCTCAGGACTTTCTCAAAAGCTATCCCTAAGTCCCTGACACTCAGCTTTTGGCCCATCGGAATGTTGGCCAAAGCAATGGGGAAAAACACCACATCACTGTGCCTAAAACATTCTTGGTGTTCAGTCAAGATTTGCTAAGTGAGACTGAACACCTGAGTAAGTGAGATATGCCTGCTCTGTGTCTTTAGTGAGGTAAACCAGCACATTCCCCTTGATAGAGATTTCTTGCTTCTTTTCTTCTTTTTCATGTAGTATTTTTTACTAATTTTTGAGAATTTAAAGCCACGTACTGTGATTACATTTTCCTCTACTCCTTCCCCTAGCCTAGATACATCCTCCATGCCTTCCCAACTTTCTGACTTTGTGTACTTTTTTTTTTTACTAGCACACTCATTCCAATGTGTGTTTCCCATACAGTCCTCTCACGCTGCTATCCACGGGAGCATGCTCAACCTGCCTTAGTCTCCCAAGAACTGGGACTACAGATGTGTCATGTCTCCCAGCTACTTTTTCATACAGGAGGTATGGCTAAGTGATGCTGTAGAGCAGCAATAAAGCAATAAACCATGTAAAACTCAGTTTTTGAGCAACCCACAGCTGGCATTTAAAAACAAAAACCAAAGAACTAAAATAAGAAATCAAAGCTGGCCACTCACTGACATATTCGAATTTGTAGGCTTGTTTTTCTACAGCCTGTCATTCATTTTCTGAGAACTCTTCAAAAATAAGCCAGGGGTCAAAAAAATGTTCAAGGTGGGAACCGTTTAGAAGATGTTTTCCTGATGGTAATTTGGCAATGTTAAGCGTAAAGATCTTCACTTTTAAATATCCCTGCATAAAGCCGAGCAACTGTGAGAGCTGCAGAGATTATAGTTCACATTGTACACGGTGCTAAGAGTTGGAAGAATGTGGATTGGGAGTGATTACTGCTTAAGTGTCACTGTCATTGGTCTGTATTCACAATCTTCTAGACATTTACAGCATCGTTGTGCCATGGACCAGTCTCTGCATCTGACATGGGCCAGCTCTTCAGTCTTCAGATGACTAATGGTCTACATTTAATACAGAGTTCAGATTTTCAGGGCTTTTCTTTCTTTCTTTCTTTCTTTCTTTCTTTCTTTCTTTCTTTCTTT
>OU015743.1:24996158-25012324 GCA_907169655.1 Acomys percivali | reverse complement strand
TTTCTTTCTTTCTTTCTTTCTTTCTTTCTTTCTTTCTTTCTTTCTTTCTTTTTCCGATTTTTTGAGACAGGGTTTCTCTGTGTAGTCTTGGCTGTCCTGGACTCACTTTGTAGACCAGGCTGGCCTCAAACTCATAGTGCTCCACCTGCCTCTGCCTCCCAAAGCTTTTCTTTCTTAATCTCATGAATACTTTGTCCTACACACCTGTAAAAAGGAATATCAGAGACTTCTAACAGAAGAACAAGATGGTACCTTTCATTAAAAAAAACTTTTAGAAAACTCTTAAATGATGAATTTTTAAAATATCATATCCATTGCTTTTAAAATATAAAAAGATGATGAACAGGTACCATCTACTCCCCATTCCTTAAGCCAATGATTCCTTTCCCCAGCTGTTATCACACGAGGGTCATCCTCCTAAATCAAGAGATGTGAGGAAAATGGTAAAAGAGGAGTTTCTATAAATAAAGTTTAGTATGTAATTTTCACAAAATTGCAAGTACCAAATTGATTTTTTTCCTAAAGAAAAATGTTCCTTCCAGAAATCAGTTTTAAATTTTTTCAAAAACAGCACTACAAAAGAAATCCAAGCTCTAATATAGTCCATAGAAGCTGCCCATGACTTAGAGACTAACAAGAAATGAACTACGCATTCTGTATTTATATTTATTATAAAATCAAATGGTAGTATTAAAATGGGGAGTTTTTTACTTATTGTTTAAAAGTTCATTAATTCATAACAATATACACATCAGTGAAGTAAAAATATTTCTCATGGTCAACATGTTGAGAAGCCAATCTGTAGTGTGAGTAGATGGGCTGCATTTAGGCAACCCCTGAGGAGAATGAATGCATAGCATTTGACTTTGAGACAGACAAGTGTGGCAACAGAGGTTAAGGTCAGGATTAACCAAATAAAGCTGGGCAAGAGGATGTAGCTTGGGCTTATTCGCTAAGTGGACCTGTTGAAGGACCTGTAAATAGTGCAGTTCTCCCCTCTGAGGCACAGGATGCTGAGGGGCAGTGCTGTCGCTGGAGATCTGGAAGACACTGCACAATTTGCTCAGTGCAAGCTCCCAGAACAAAGGATGGGCTGCCTGAAGGCAATTCCATGCCTGACATTCACCCAACCAGGCCTTCAGCCCATTTCTCCAGGGATGAGAAAAAACAAAGGAGGAGACAAAGGATCACATCAGCTGAGCCCTCTCTCCAGGACTGAGAGGAGAGAGAAAAGCACCCACTCCAGAGTGTGTCCAAAGGCACAGACTGAGGCATGCCATGAGACTCTATCCAGAAAGAGAGAAGGAGACAGAAGAGAAAGGGAAAGACAGGAAAAAAGGATAGATTCTGGAAGAAGTTCTATCCATCTGGGAGACGCATCAATAGTTATATGTTCACATTTATATGCACCAGTTACATTTACTTTTCTTGGTTCCTTTAAAAAAAACTGTTCACTTGGCTGGTAGCATATAACTTTAATCCCAGGCAGAGGCAGGCAGATCTCTGTGAGTTGAAAGCCAGCTTAGTCTACACAGTGAGCAGCAGGAACTACAAAAAGAGACCCTATCTCTCTGTCTCTCTCTCAAAAAAAAAAAAAGTTCACTATATGGGACAGACACACTCTAATTCAGCTAAGGAGGTGAGGCAACACACTGGACAGAGAAATATATGTGGGCTTCGTGTGATCTCCAAAGAAATCATTTAATGAGTGGACTGTGTGAGATTGATTCCCAGAAAGCTACAAAAAGCATCAACGGCCAAGCCACAGGTTGCCACACTTTGAGCTCCCTTCGCTGCAACATAGCCTGGCTTATGATTTTCTCCCTTAGGTCCTTAGGTCTCCAGAACAAACTTCAAGAGTAGCTGATCTCATTTAGAAAGCAAGAGGCCTTCAAAATAGCATAACTGACATCACGGTCAAAGAGGGCTGTGTGTTTAAGGTCAGCAATCAGCCCCTCTCTAAGACAGGCATCATCAGCTCTTCCAAGTAAGTTCACCTAAGACGTCCCACGTGATGCATCCAGAATTTTCTCTTCAAAATTCATATATCTCTGGCTGGGGATATAGCTCAGTTGGAAGCGTGCTCATATAACATACACAAAGCCTTGGGTTGGGTTCCCAGTATCACAATAAAATAAAAAAAAAAAAAAATAAAATAAAATAAAATAAAATAAAATAAAATAAAATAAAATAAAATAAAATAAAGGATGGGGTATCAATATGGATTCGTGAGTAAAAAGGTGTTTTCTGCCTAGCCTGGTTATCTGAGTTCAGTTTCCAGCATCCACAGGGTAGGCAGAACCAGCCCCACTTGTCTTCTGACAGACATACAAGGATAGCGTGTGTGCATCCTTGCCTGCCTTCCACACAAATATATAAATAAAACACGGGCTTTTAGAAAAGACAAAAATAGGTGTAGTGATGCATATCTGTAGTCTCAGCACTGGAGTGGTAGAATTGGGTCTATCAGGAATTCGAGGCTATGCTCAGCTACAGTGAGTTCAAGGCCAGCCTGGGAAGAAAACAAAACACAGCACAACTCCAATCCCTAACTTCCTTTAAATCTCTCCATGTGTTGCCATACTTTTATGGAAAACTGAAAAGTACATCAGATAGAAAAGATGCTCAGTCCTGACTCCACTCCCATCTGACTCCCAACTGACCTCTAACATGGCTCGCAGCTGTGCCTTTGTTCCTGGCACAGAAAGCACAGCCCATTTGCTTGCCGCTTGTATGAAGAGATGCTTAAATAAAAGCAAATACTATCTATTTCCTTTACTTTCCACTAAGCTGTGAATTCAAGGTCTCAGCTTTCTAGTGCTACCCACACCTCTCTGCCCCATAAAGAACATCCTCTGAGCCTATCTCGAAGGGTCCCAAAGCAAGTCTGTTCGGTCTCTTCAGTCAATCTGTATTTCTCCATGGTTTTAATTCTTTTCCACAGATACAGCCCTCAGATGCTGGTGTTAGTGTCTCAGAGGAGCCTGGCCTGAAAATCCCCCAAAGAATCCGGACTCCCAGGAGAAAATTGTGTTTCCTAGGTGTCACTGCAAAGTGATTTTACATTCAAAGTAACAGGAACACTTTTTGGAGTTGGCATAAGAACAAATAAAAGTCAGAGACTTCATTCTCCCTGGCAAAATGGAGGGAGAGATATTCCTCCCCTCCTTTTTTTCATACCACTTACCTAAGAAAACTATGATATATTTTCTCATCTCTTTGAAATGTGTGTGTGTGTGTGTGTGTGTGTGTGTGTGTGTGTGTGTCTGTAATTTTGTTGATAAGATAGGACTTTTTATCATATTGAAGATTTTTGGAACCAGTTCTTTAAAACACAATCTTCAAAGGAGATGTTTCTATCTCCCTTTTTCTGAGGTGGGGATAGGAGGAAGAGGAAGGGGGAGGAGGAAGAGAAGGAGGAGGAGGAGGAGGAGGAGCAGGAGCCTAAATTCTGTAGGCAAGCATTTTCAAGGTTCAAAGCCACCTTCTGCCACAGAGCACTGAAAAGTTTAATTTTTCCTCTGCATAAAAGTAGCTAGCAAATACAGGCAGTCTCCCTAAGATCAGGATGATTCATCTGCACCAAAGAGCTTTGGGGAGCCCTCTTATATGAGACTCAGCTAACACTTTTGCAATGGCTTGGTTTTGCTTAGCTATAGAAATAATAATAATAATATTTCTTTGTCATTGCAATCTCTTGACAGGTACAAAGCACATTGCACCCTAGTTCAATAATTCAACATTAAAAGTGTTTGGGTTTTTTTTTCCTGACATCAATTTATAAACATGATTTCTGAAATAGATGGTTCTGGTTTTTCATTATGTCTCCTTAACCAGGTGTAGTGGTTCACATCCCAGCACTTGGGAGACAGAGGCAGAAGAATTGGAGGTTCAAAATTGTCCTTGGCTAGCTAGTCAATTCAAGACCAGCTATGAGACACACAGATACACACACACACACACACACACACAGAGAGAGAGAGAGAGAGAGAGAGAGAGAGAGAGAGAGAGAGAGAGACAGAGAGAGAGAGAGAGAGAGAGAGAGAGGGAGGGAGGAAGAGGGAGAGATTGAGAGAGAGAGAGAGAGAGATTTCCTCCATTATAAAACCTCATTCCTATCATCACAAGCAAAAAGTGCTGGGTAATCAAAAAATAAATAAAAATTAAAAAATAGAAAATTTAAAACAAAAATAAAAGTGATCAGAGAGCAAAGCTACAGGACAACCAACTACTGTGAAACTGTGAAAAGACAGCATCTCCAGGGAGACATGACGGCTGAGCACTTACTTCCCAGAGGAGGGCCCAGAGCTGCTAAAACATTGACAAATTACACAAACAAGAAGCTACACAAAAATAAAATAAGAAAAAAAATCCCATTCACATTAATAACAAAAAGAATAAGACACTGGGAGATCAATCAAAGAAAGGATTTGTAACTGGAAGTTATAAATACTGTTGAAAGGAATTAAAGGAAACAGATAAATGAGAAAATATCTCCCATGTTAATGGGATGGATGATTTAATTTGTTAAAATGACCATAGTGGCCCAGAGCTCCCCATATCCACTGCAATTCTTCTCAAAATTCCAAACACATTCTTCATAGAAGTAGTAAAAACTTCCAGACTTCATTTGAGATTACCTAAGACCATAAATAGTTGAAATCATATTGAACAAGGCCACATATTTTAACTTGAACTATTTTTACAAAGTCACAGTAACCAAAACAGTGTGGTGATGTCATTAAAAAGACAAGTAGCACACTGGAACTAGAGGTCTCACAAGTAAACCCATTCATCTATGGTCAAATAATTCGCAACAGAGAGAGGAAGAGAATATGGAAAAGAGGGTTTCTTCAGTAAATGGTGTTGAAACTGGATACCTACATGCAGAATGAAGTTGGTCCCTTGTCTCACACCATAAACTAACATCTCAAAGCATACTAAAGACTTAAATGTAAAATATTTAATTGTAAAACTCAGAGGGAAACAGGGTAAAGATGCTCCATTACATCAGTCTGAGGAAAAGATATTTATATATCCCCAAATCACAGAAAGCAAAGTAATATCTGAACACAGAGAATCCTAACAAAAGCAGCATCTATTCTCTGGCCTACCCAACACAGGCCAGCCCTCCACAGGGGAGTCATACCACATCCAGGTGCAATAAATAAATACATATATACATTAGGGCTGTATAAGCTCGGTTTGATGGCATATGCCTATAAAGTCAGCACTCAAGGCACAAAGGTAGAGTATCAGACTTCTAGGCTAGCCTGGGCTACATACTAGCCTGTCTCAAAACAAGCTATAGTCATACAAAACAAACAAATAGCTATACAGACAAGCCGTGCACGTTGGTGTCAATGCTCTCCCGCCCTTCACACCTTCACACAGACCTGATGAGAAGAAACCCAGGGTGTCAGTCATCCTCCATGCATGGGTGCTGACTGACTGGCTGGCTGGATTGCCATGGGAAGCAACTAGGAAACAAGTTCTTTTTTAATGAAATATTTATTAACTTCAGAAATGGGACCTCACATGGGAAGCAAGAAAGTGAATGTGAGACTATTACTTTATATTTTCCCTCAGCGAAGAGAAGGTCAGTCATGAAATACCTCACCAGAAAACTTACAAAAATAAAGGCTTACTCACTTTGTTCAAGATCTGAATGCCTATGCTTTGATGACAAATAAAGCTTTCTACTACCAAAAAAAATAGTTTTTCACTTTTTAAAATTATAATTTTAATAACTGTAAGACAATTATACCTTCTGGGGTACGCACTTTCATGGTATTATTTTTTTTAATATCAAAGCAATGTCATGTCAGCCTTTAAGCATATGGGAAGAGAGGATATTCTACCACTAAAAAGTTCTGCACGGCCAGAGGAGCCCGCACAGTGTCATGTTGGGGACCATGGGGGCAGGAACCAAAAATAGCCTCTGAGAGGTCTTCCACATCTGAAGTCCCTCCAGGTGCAAAGTGTTAACACCTCTGTGGCCTAGAAATGCATTACCCTCCTACCCTGTGTTACTCTACAAAGACACCACCCTCTGTCCAGTTGTTCCTGGAACTCCTGGCAGGTTCTCACCTGCCTCCAGCATCACCATGCCCACTGAGACCTACCCACCCTCAGCATTGTCACCACCTGACAGTGTCGCTGCCAATCTCCTCCAAGCCCCAAGGGTTCTGAATGAGAACTCTGGTTCTATGCCTGTCCTCTGTGAGAGCCTCGGGTCCTCACCACTTGCAGAATTCTGTCTCAGTTTCTTTTGAGACATACAAACCTCTTCAAGGTCCATCCTCAGCATTCTTCATCCTCAGTTCCTGATGCTAGCACATACAACCTGAAGTCAGAACCAGCACATGTCTCCCTGAACCATTCCCAGTCTTCACAGATGAATGAATGAATGAATGAATGAATGAATGAATGAATGAAGCCACCCAAATAATCACTAATTTTCTTGCTTGTGATTTTCTACTATTAACCAATATCTTCTTTTGAAATAGGTTTGAAATCACCTTTCATTTTCTGCTCATTTTACATATGGTCTTCAGAATGACGTAAAATAATCACTTCCTGTAGGATCTAAAGTCTAAGACACGCTGAAGTAGATTTGCTGGGTATCTTCTCTGTAAGATTTACGTCTGTGCTTTCAGGGTTGCTCCCGGCCATTTGCACCAGGAATCTTACTACCTGAGGTGACATATCCACCATGGGCATCCGAACAGTCCCTTGCTGGAGGAGCTGTCTATTAAGGCTTATCTCTTGACTCTCAAGATAATTCCTCATTTTATTGTAAACTCTAGCCTGGAGTTTCTCTCTGTAGCTCTGTCTGTTCTTTCCCTTGGGTTTCTACTTGGCTTTTGAAATTTTCTCTCTTATAACTCAAATTTCTCTGGGTCTTTGGTAAAAATAAGGAGCATGTTGATTTCTTGGCGTCTGATGAGAGCTTCCTGATATATTCACAGACTAAGTAAATTATGAAAATTTAGGAGTTTCTTTTATCCTTGAATTGTAATAATGAACCCCAAAGGCAATTCTCAGTGAATAGAAATTTGATATTAATCTCTTCTACAATGTATAAGACTGAATAAAAAAGCGTTATCCTATTGGAAATAGTAACCAAGAATTCTTGGGCTCGGAGATGGCTTGGTCAGGAAAGCCCTTGCCCTGCAAACGTGAAGTCCTGAGTTCAGTCCCCTATAACTTATAGATAAAAAGCCATGTTTTAGCATGTCTGTATTCCTAGTGCATATATCTTCATGAGGACTTGCATACATACACACACACACACACACACACGCACGCACGCACGCACGCATGCATGCACACACACACACACAGAGAAAACAGAAAGACACACAGGGAGAGTTTACCTTGTGATTTTAGTTGAAGAATAAAATGCCCTCCACTTTCCTTTACCAATGCAACTATTTTAGAATTCTAAATTTGCTGATTCCCATTTTAGTTTAGAAAGCTTGGCAAATAAACTGGTCATTCATGTTGATACAGCAACCTCAGTCAATAAACAGACAACACATTGGGTTAAAAGGCCATAGAAAAGGCCCAATAGTTTACTGTTTTTTACTTCAATTCTAACAATCAGTAAAGGATTCTTGGACTTGACAGGTCCTTCCTTTCTAATCAAGTGGAAATCAAATAGGTGCTATATAGAACGCAGAGACATTTGGGGACATTAACTGAAAACATTAAGTAGTAAGATATACATGGTCACCCTAAAAAGGACAGTAGTCAGACCTGAAGGAGAAAACAATAACAGGAGAAACTAGAAACACAGAAGACAAAGGCTGTCAGGGCAGACGTGCAGAGAGGTGAACGAGAGAGGAGAAATCAGAGCAGAGAACAGCAGGCTCTTTGTGCACTCAACTGTTCCCTGCAGGTTCACGGTTGCTGTCCCAGAGACAGCTACAGCTCTGAGTCATCACTAGGTTGGCAGGGTAACATTTTCTTTGCTTTTAAAAGGCAAGGATTCATTAAAGTCCCAGGCTCCTTTATCCCTGACACAGTGTTTGAACTCCCGAGACACGGGTCTAATTTGACAATGCAATGCCAAGGTGCAAACTGCCTTCCTGAGTCTATCCCCACACCATTTCATTTCCCACTCTACACATCGATACCCACAGGCCTCCGCGAAAGGTCTTTTTGACCTGCGCTATTGTCCTTTCACCAGCTTTCCTATAAGCAAAATAAAATAAAATAAAATAATAAAATAAAATTAAAACCTCCTATTGGTTGTCTAGAAGAGCTCAGACATACTAACAGCTGCCCATCTGAATACAGTCTGGACACAAGCTGGGAAAGTGAGTAACACTCGTCGGCAAAGAGGAGAGGAGAGGGGGCCAGGAAGGATGGAAATCAGGGCTTGGGGGACAGAGAGAAAGAACTGTGATCAAAGGAAGTCAAAGGTAGTAATTGGGTTTCTGAATTTACTTTCTAATATGTTAACATGTATCTAGCATTCGCGTTTTTAGGGTATGTATCACCCTGTGTCGCATGCAAGAACACCAAGTAAATACAAGCTAGCATAATTTCTTCATCAAAACACAGAGAAGCTGAGGCCATGAGGTCTTCCGGGAAAGTGAAAAGTAAGCATTTTGTTGAGTCTTCTTGGCTTAGCTGCGTAAATTTGTTCTCCTCGGCATCCCTGGGGCAATACACAGTAGAAACATTAAAACACATAGGTCTCAGCCGGGCGGTGATGGCGCACGCCTTTAATCCCGGCACTCGGGAGGCAGAGGCAGGCGGATAGCTGTGAATTCGAGACCAGCCTGGTCTACAAAGCAAGTCTGGGACGGCCAAGACTAACACAGAGAGACCCTATCTCGAAAAAAGAAAAGAGAAAAGAAAAACATATAGGGTCTCGCTCAGTATGCACCAGCTCTGGCCTTTTGCTCAGTTTACCTAGTAGACGGGGTCTTGAAGGACTGATTCTTCTTGCTGGGGAACCACCTGTCTCCATGGAACAAGTGCGGCAGACAGAAGCTTCCGGCAATGCTCTTCTTCCTCTGCCCTGCCATGCCACCCTTTCCTTCTCACCACCTCGATTTATTGATTGATCTTGAGAGCATTAACGCCAGAGGTTGGTGAAAGGGCGGGGAGGCGGGGCTTTAATTTAAGGCCTTTTAATTCCCTGCACCTGTAAATAGTCATTATGTGTAATGGAAGCCTCAGAACTGTCCCATGGGGGCGAGGGAAGAACGGCAAGCACTTTCTGCACCAGTCCTGGCACCAGGCACAAGCAGGGGTCTGACCCCCAGCCCTGACTCTCCCAGCGGTTGTTCCTAACACCTACTGTACAGTACAGCAACAAGCAAACTCGCCCAGGGTTTCAGGTGCCATTTCATTTGTTCATTTATTATTCGTTGAAGCTACACAAACTTTTAAACTTACCCCAATAGCGGCTAAGATTGGAGCCTGGTAAATCCACCTGTCTCCAGCACTGAGTTCCCAACACCTAAGATTAAAGAAAAAAAAAAAAGAACCTTAATGAATAAATCTGGCGAAATAAATAAATGAGAATCGACTCTGGTCCCAGCTTCTTTTGGAGAAACAAATATAGGGGTTTTTTTGGTTTTGTTTTGTTTTTTAAGATTTATTTATTTATTATGTATACAAACCTCATTATAGATGGTTGTGAGCCAACATGTGGTTGCTGAGAATTGAACTCATGACCTTTGGAAGAGCAGTCAGTGCTCTTAACCTCTGAGCCATCTCTCCAGCCCCACAAATACAGTTTTTAAAAAGTCTTATCCTGAAGTATCCAGACCAGTGAAAACGCTTCAGGTCCCGATGTCCTCACTGTGAGGAAACCTGCATATGAGTGTTACAACACTGGAGAGTTTCTTCTGTAGTGCTTGGGTAAATGCCTTGTTCTTAAAGCCTCAAAACAACTAGTGGCCTAAGTGTGGCACAACAGTGCTGTGCTTTAATTAGCATCAAGAGGAGAGATGATAATTAAAAAGTTGTTAGTCCCCCCAAAATAATCCACCTCATAATTAAGAGCAATTTTATTCTGTAGCTTATTACCTATAGAAATACAACCAAAAATTGAGCACAAATGGTTCTTACCATAAAAATAAAAACTCAGCTGTCTTTGATGGACTGTAACTCATTAGTGTCCTATTGAATGCTGACTGATTTCTGAATTTATTTGTAAGTCTTCAGTACTAAATTTCATGAATGTAAGTGGTTCATTGGTTTCTCATTTGAACCAATTTAACATCTTCCTACTTCCTCATTGAATAAGGTGTTAGAAATTTTGGCAGGTGTTCATTTCATGCTTGTGTATGACTCATGATTTTATATTCAACTTTTATAGTTTATTTTAATAGCATTAATAAAAATGCCCCACAATTTAGCTATTACAATTTCTAACTAAAATGTAAGTAATACATGAGCAGAGATCAGTGTGGGGAGATGGTAAGGGGTATTGGGAGGTACCCTAAGTGCCTAGAATACTATATAGAATACAGATGGCAATTAAACATTTGTTTTACTTGAATTACATAAATTGAATCCAAAGCATGTTTAACCCAACCTCAGCTAATCTGGTTTGTACTGGTAAAAGTCATATACTATACTAAATAGTACAGAGGGTTTTTTTTTTATTACTTATACTTGAAAGTTTGGTGTAACACTTGAACAACTGTTTTAAACTTACAGACATGTAAATAAAAGGCTTCCATTTCTTTTTGTCTGACAAAACTCAGTATTGATTATACCATTAGTAAGTGATATAAAAAATTAGGGGAACATAACATTAATTTTTCAAATTCTAGATGATGAACTTATCAAGAAATAATACTTTATAACTTACATGTAATGAAATTCTATTCTAACATCTTTTAAGAGGTAAAATATCTTCAGTCCATATCTAACAACTATGCATTTTTAAAGCAAAGTTTTAATGTACAAATAATTCATTCTCACCTCAAATTTGAAAACTAGAAGACAGGTACTGAGACACCTCCACCTTCCCCATGTCCTCTCATTATTTTGTTAAATATGTTGACAGTGCCTATGCATTTCCAAATGAATACAAACATTATATTCTTACTTTCCCTTATTGCTATATTTTGGATCTTATATTACCCTCCAAAACCCTGTGTGTTAAAGGCCTTGCCCCAGTATACGGCATTACTGGGAGGTAATAGGATCTCTACAAGGTGGGGCTTAGTGGAAGAAGTTGAATTGTTAACAGAATGCCTTTGAGGGAGAAATTGGGAGCCTCTGCCCCCCCCCCATTCTTTTTGATTCCCAGATACCATAAAGTGAGTGGCTCCTCTCACTTTGATGGACAATATAGGCCCAACAAGGCCGAACAACCATGGATTAAAACCTCTGAGAGTCAAATATAAACTTTCTCCTGTTTTTGATTGTCATGAGTATTTTGTCACAGTAACAGAAAGCTGTAATGACTAATAGTGATTATCAGCTTTGTATGATCTAGGATCAGCTGCGAGATAAATCTCTGGTCACGTCTGTGCATTTCTCAGTTGGGTGACTGAATGCTGAAGACCCATTCAACGGGCTGGAGTCATAAGCTAAGTAGAAAGGAGACAGTAAGCAGAGGACCTACATCCATCCTTCTCTGTATCCTGAGCACAGAAATGATGATGAGCCTCCTCAAGGCCCGCCTCCACGGATCCTGGACCATGGCGGACCGTATGCTCGAGACTATAAACCAAAACAAACCCTAATTTTGTCTGGCATTTTGTCACAGAAGCAATAAATGGGACAAAAACACTAACACATTCATCTCACAAAATAATGTAATTTATATGCTGCCGTGCAATTTTATCCTCCTTTTGAATAGACATATGAAAGTGCATATATAGTTTTATATGCTGGTACCAAAATTTATCAGTTGCATGTATTCTGTTCCAAGACCGTAACACAGAGACCAACCAGACCCCTACATCAAATTAATTCTGGTCCCACTCAGCTGAAATCTGCATAGCCAATGACCTTGGAATCCTACTAGCATAGAAATCAAGACACAGAATTGTCACACTTGCACATTGAACACCGAATTGAACATTTCCAGCATTATGCACAAGCCTCTGTCTTTCACGTTATTCAATAGACAGGAAATATAAGAGATTGCTACTGAGCTGCACAGATCACAGAGCACACCGCCCTCAAATCTTTCGCCTATGACAAAAGTCTTGATGTACCAGCTGCAAGGCTTTTGGATTCCATTCATTTTCATTTCAGCTTTGAGCATTTAATAATATCCTCACAATCTTTTTTCTCTGCCTCGATGACATTTTACCATCGTGTCTCCTAACACATGAGATTCAGTCATGCGATTCTAGTTCTACAAAATCACTATATTTGGAAGTAGGTCAAAAATCAGCTGTCTCTAAACGTATCAAAAACTTCAGTTAGAGTGTCAAAGATCCAAATTTTCTTTTTGATGTAATAACAGAGGCAAACGAGATTTCAGACATTTTCAAGGAAATGCTATAACTCCTTATTTTAGATTAATTTCTCAATGCCCTACAACATACACAGCTGAGGAACTAGACTCTGTTCAGATGTTTTTAAATAGATTTTAACACTCTAAGAAATGAAGTTGTATCAGACCCAAAGGTTTGACGAGAAAGTAGGAATTAATTTCTCCAACACTGGAAACCTGTACCATCCCCCCCTCCTTTCCTCTCTACCATATCCAGTAAAATCGAGGAGGCAAGACAACCTGGAAATTGTGAGAATCCTAAAGTGTGTAAGTGCATTTGCTGTTGCCTTCTCGACTGCACATCCCATGTTTCCTTCTGAAGGATGAAGCTAAAGTAGAACAAAGAAGTAACATGCCACCCCCCCCCCCCCCCCCGCCCCCCCCCCCCCTGGCACCCCCCCTCACTGGCACCCCCCCCCACTGGCACCCCCGCTCACTGGCACTCCCACTCACTGGCACCCCCGTCCACTGGCACCCCCGCTCACTGGCACTCCCACTCGCTGGCACCTCCGCTCACTGGCACCCCCGCTCACTGGCACTCCCGCTCACTGGCACCCCCGCTCACTGGCACCCCCACTCACTGGCATCCCTGCTCACTGGCACCCCCACTCACTGGCACCTCTGCTCACTGGCACCCCCGTGTGAGGCGTTACGAAGGATAGGCATAGGCATGTTTTGATCGTGGCAGATCTCAAATTCATTACATAAACCAGGAAGTTCAATGTTGGAACATATTCTGTAGGCCTTTCTGTCCTCCAACCTAGGAGCTAAAGAGCTTCCAGGTACTGCACTGAAGTCTACGAATGCACGTGGGCAACTGCACCAGAATCACCCCACCCCACTCCACCCCACCCCACACACACAATTTCCCACCCCGCAAAAGGGCCACATCATCCAGAAAAAGAACCCAAGTGTAAGCTTGAGTCCGCAGAAACCTCCAACCTGGTTTTGATTTCCACTAACCTGGTATCTGCCAGAGTGGCTCGTGCCACCGCCCAGGCCACAACAAATGCTGCTGGAAACCCTGTAACCAGAAAAAAGATTTGGAACCCATATTTACTGTCAGGTCGAGGATTTCTTGGTTTGTTTGTTTGCTTGCTTGCTTGCTTGCTTGCTTGCTTGCTTGCTTGCTTGTTTGTTTCTCCTCATGTGACTATAATATTAGAGGTTAAGATAGGAAAAAAATAGATTCACAAAAAAAATACTGTTGTCAATAAGAAACGTGCCCCTAATGTCATCTCATCAGTTTGAGAAATGAGTGACACGACGCACAAAGGGCAAGCTGCCCCGGGAGCCTGAAGATGGTGATGTTTGATCACGTTTTCGTGGCAGGGATAGAGAAGGAAACTACAATCTGAGGAGACTGAAGTGCCCCAGAGCCACAGGCATTCAGAGGGTGGCACACTCTGACCTTTGTACCACACAGGTGCCTGTTTTCAAGGAGCAACAAGGAACGAGAAAAGCTGGAGAAACTGTGGCCTTGAAAGCATTACACGGCCATGTTCTAAAGGCAGACGATAAGGAGAAGCAGCCCGCAGGTTCTAACACCAAAAGGCCTGTGACTTCATCCTTCCTTGGCTCCGATTCTGACTCCAAACAGAGGCATCTGCCCACACTCAAGGGACGTCAGGAGAACAAAACGTAACGCTGTAGTCACTTTGAAATGATGTTTGTGGGTGGAGTTTTGTTCCTGAAGCCAGCTTGCTTGTTTACTTTTTTAATTTCTCCATTGATCATGTTTATTATAGGTTCGTTTTCCTCTAATTTCTTTTTTTAAAGATTTATTTATTATGCATACAATGTTCTATCTGCATGTACAGAGGGCACCAGATCTCATTACAGATGGTTGTGAGCCACCATGTGGTTGCTGGGAATTGAACTCAGGACCTTTGGAAGAGCAGCCAGTGCTCTTAACCTCTGAGCCATCTCTCCAGCCCCTTCCTCTAATTTCTTATGGCTTGATAAGAAACAGGTTCTGGCCTCCTCACTGGTTCTTTGTTTGAGCTGTGAGCCCTCAGGGCAGTCTGCCTTTGCTCAGTTAAAGGCAAGGTTCATCACAGAGAAACCTTGGAGACTTGATTTCAGATTTTCCTAAGGAGGATGGAAAAAAGGATGAAAGTTTCCTGTTTCTAAGCAAGTGCGGGTTTCTAACTTTCTTTTGCAACTTTTGTTAATTTGCTTACATGATTTGTCATTGGGATGGTACAACAGTAAATAAGCAAGGTCCTTTAAGATCTCTGTTTCATGAAGGCATAGTTATTAACAGTCGGCCAACCAAAGAAAAGCTCAAGGCAAGACGGTTTTAGTGAAGAATTCTAACAGACCTTCTAAGAAGAGCTAATACCAATGCTCCTCAAACTATTCCACAAAATAGAAACAGAAGGAACTTTGCTAAACTCATTCTACAGGGCACAGTCACCCTGATACCTAAATCTCACAAAGACTCAACAAAGAAAAAGAATTTCAAACCAATTTCCCTTATGAACATTGATGCAAAAATACCTAATAAAATACTCACAAACTTAATCCAAGAACAACATATCAAAAGCATCATCCACCAAGATCAAGTAGGCTTCATCCCAGGGATACAGGGATGGTTCAATAAATGAAAACCCATCAATGTAATCCTCCATACAAACAAACTGAAAGGAAAAAAACTATATGATCATCTCAGTAGGTGCAGAAAAAGCCTTTGACAAAACCCAACACCTTTCCATGTTAAAAGTACTGGAGAGGAATCAAATCAAAGACCCAGAAATGCTCAACATCATTAGACATCATGAAAATGTAAATCAAAATAACTCTGAGATTTTATCTTACACCTGTTAGAATGGCTAAGATCAAAAACTCAAGTGAAAGCACATGCTGTCACATGCGAGGATGTGGAGAAGTGGGAACACTCTTCTGTTGATTGTGAGAGTGCAAACTTGTACATCGCCTTTGGAAATCAATCTGGTGCTTTCTCATAAAACTGGGAATAGTTCTACCTCAAGACCCAACTATACCACTCCTGAACATGTACCCAAAAGATGCCCAACCATACCACAAGGACATTTTCTCAACTATACCCATAGTAGTTTTATTTATAGTAGCCCAAAACTGGAAACAACCTAGATGCCCCTTAACCAAAGTATGGATAAAGAAACTGTAGTACATTTACACAAATGAATACTACTCAGCTATTAAAAACAAAGACATCATGCAACTTTGTAGGCAAATAGATGGTATTAGTAACGATCACCCTGAGTGAGGTAACCCAGACACAGAAAGACATGCATGGTATGTACCCGCTTATAAGTGGATATTAGTCATAAAGCATGGGATAATAATATACAATCCACAGACCCTAAGTAACAAGGAGAGCCCAAGAAAGAATGCTTTAATCTCACTCCGAAGGGGAGATTAAACAGACATCTGCAGTACATGGAGGGAGAAAACTGGGTGGAAGAGGAGGTGGGGAGGGGAGTGGGGGTAAGGATCAGGTTTGAGGAAGGAGGAGGTCTGGGAGAGAAAATAGAAACTGATGGAGGAAAATCTCTGGAATGGGGGAGGCTCCCAGGAATCTACGGGAGTAACTCTAGCTGAGACTTCTAGGAGCAGGGGATATGGAGCCTGAAGTCGCTACCTCCTGTAGCCAGGCAGGACTTCCAGTGGAGGGAGGGGGACACCAACCCACCCATGA
>OU015743.1:24974708-24994932 GCA_907169655.1 Acomys percivali | reverse complement strand
CTCTCTCTCTCTCTCTCTCTCTCTCTCTCTCTCTCTCTCTCTCTCTCCTCTTCTCTTTTCTCCTCTTAATTTGAATTCCATCAATAGGAGTTTGTGACATGCTCACTAAATGAAAAGAAATTCTGAGTTCTCAGATAACCCAAGATTTCTTGACTCAAACATGCATGGATTACTCCTGCTTGCTCTGTTCTTTGCTTCCATCATATACTTGGGTATCACTGAGGTCTCAGTAAGAGACGTTCCTTTTCCCTTTTCTACCCTCCAAAACCAGTTCACATTGTGTGAGTCACTGTGTACAACCTCAGGGCACTTATCACACCGCCTACTGCTTTCATCAATTCCTAGACTCTCAGCCAATTTGTGTGTGTGTGTGTGTGTGTGTGTGTGTGTGTGTGTGTATAACCACCCTGTATATGCTTTTCTCTGGCGTTGTTCAATTTTGTTGGTCACAATTTTGTGTCAATTTAAGTTATATAGAATTTTGTTGGTCACAAATGTAATACCGTTTTATGCACTGATATAAAACAATTTAGATACATACGTTTGTCTGTATATAATAGTACCAAAATAATTTGGGGAAAATGAGTAACTTCACCATGAGTGGATATTTTTGTTAAATTGCATGCAGTACCAGATACTTTTACAAACAAAGATAAAGATTTACTAGCCTACAGGAGTCACACATGTGATGCTTTCAGTTTTTAGAAGACATGGAAATGAACTGTCAAAGACAAATAACAACAGTCTTGTACTAGCTGAAAATTGGGGTGTGGGTGTTGCTCAGTGTGCAGCATGTTTACCTAGCACTCACAAAGCCCTACCTTCAGTCCCTAGGACCAGATAAGCCAGGTGTGGTATTTAGCCTGTAATCCCAGCACTGTGTAAGTGCAGGCAGAAGGATGGAGAGCAGATCATCATTAGCCACTGTGACTCTGAAGCCAGCCTGGCCTATATGAGACCCTATCTCACTCCACAAATAAACGCCTATAGGAAAAAGTTAGAGAACACAGGCTGTGTGCATTGGGTGTGCCCTACAGATGGGCATTAGAGCCCCTCTGGGAGAAAGCACTTGGGAACCACTCACCTGAAGTAGCCAATGATGAGGATGGCCACAGCCAAGGAACCAAAAGAGACAGAGTAGCCAACCGTGTACAGGACATAGAGGCTTTCAAAGAACTCTTGCTGTAGGGGAAGAGACAGTCAGCACATGTAAAAGAAAGTAGTTCAAAACAATTTCCTCCGTTTCGGAATATTGTGTCTGGTTCTCTCTAGCTTTTATGGCCTGTAATTTACATGCGATAAGACAGACAAATCTAAGACAAGCTGCTTGGCAGGTGTTGACACACCAAGTTCATTTGTACCCTTTTCTAGTGGGGAAAGAGCCACCCACTCTCCACCCACGCACAAGCGTGATTTCAATTTCTGTCACCACAAATTAGCTTTCTCTGTTCACACGTTTCATATTCTTCCAAACTGTTCTTAGGCTTAAAAAAAAAATTATAAAATGTATGCTCTTTTGTCAACATACTGTGGTCGATAATCTTCAGTACTGTTACATGTTCTTATATTTCATTTTTTGTTAAGTTTTTTATTTAAAATGGTATAATCACAGAAAATGGAAAGATATAGTAAGTAGGAGGGGGTTTCACTACTCTCTATTCATTATCCTTTAATGGTTATATCTACCATAATTACAGTAAGATACACAAACCAAGAGCGCAACACTATTGCAATGTACTGACTGATTTACCTGTGTTAAATCTTTAGGACACCACTGAAATCAAGAGCAGAAGCCACCCACCAGTGCAAAGATGCTGCTCATACATGGCCATGCCTCCCCTCCTCTTCCCTGACATCCAAGGCCCTGGCAAATTCAAAATGTTTTCCACTACATGATTTTTGTCTTCTCGTGGTGTTGGCATAAGCCGACTCAGACTTTTAAAAAATTAACCACAGAGCCCTTGAGATGGATCCAAGTTGTCACATCCATTGCTCATTTGATATTTTTATTGCTGAGTAACATCCAGGGTACATTCATAGCATATGTATATTGTCATATTTGAGTGAGTTTCCTATCAATAGTATACAGTTGGATCATGTTTTAACAGATGACATCGGTTGCTTTGTGTATATAGGGCATATTTTATACATACTGTCATAATGCGGCTAAGCACATCATTATTTTATATTGCTTGTATTTTTTTCATTTAAAAACATTCTTGCTTCTCTTGTGTGTTATTTGAGTGTCTTTGGAATTCTATTTTATTATTTTGTATATTTTGTTCAATGTTTGATTTAGGTATCACATTATCTCGCTGAATGTGGAAACTGTACCCTGCATGGAAAAACTCGGACTGTTCAATGATCTTGTTTCCTAATTAAGACATCAACATTATAACTTTCTTTATAAATTCACATTTGACATTTCACATACTTCAGACTTTTATTTCGTCAATGTGAACTTTGCCATGAGTCATGTAATTTTCAACTGTTTGTGAGCTGTTCATGTGCTTATAATTTTAATTTTTCATTAATAATTTTAGAATCAGAGAACATACCTAGGATTTCAGTTAAGGAAGTTATGGAGAGTTCATTTTAGACTAATGTAAATTCTATCCTGTTGAAACTTCAATATGTGCTCCGAAAGATATGACTTTTGAGTTATTGAGTACTCTGTAAATGTCAATTTAATCCAATTGTTTGAAAGATAGACTATAGAAAACCTATTATCTGTTGCATGAGAAATTTTAAAATATTTTTAATTTAAAGTTAAATTTAAAAATATAAATAAATAGATAAAAGTACTTTTTGAATCCAGCTTGATGAAATATGGATATTTCTCTTGTTAGCTTTGACAGCGTTTCCTTCCTGGCAGCTCTGAGGCTGCTCTGTAGTTTGACAATCAAATAATGCTACAAGGCACATGAGTGGGCATGTGCACCTCCAACATACGGGCTACATCTCCTTTCGGTATATGCCCAGTAGTGGGACTTCTGGAATAACATGACATTCAATTTTTAATTTTATAAGAAACCGTCTACTTATTTCCACAATGATTGTATTAACCTGCCTCCTACCAGTAAACAGTCTTCCAGGGTCCCCTTGATTAAGCTTTTACAATTTTTTTTTGTCATTTTGGTAATAATTGCTCTAACAGATACAAGATATCTGTATTGTAGGGATTGTTGTTGTTTGTTGTTGTTTAGGTTTTTGAGACAGAGTGTCCTAGACTCACTTTAAACTCACAAAGATCCACCTGCCTCTGCTTCCCAACGGCTGTGATTAAAGGCGTGTGCCACCACCATGCCCAGCTTGTTATTGTAGTTTTAATTTACATTTTCAGATGATGAACCGTTTACATTTTTCTGATTAGTAATGTTTAACATATTCTCATATCTGTTGGCAGTTTGCGTATTGGCCTTTGAGAAATATCTATTCACATCTGCAGCTTATGAAATAATTGCTTCATTTCTTACACTGAGTTGTCCTTGTTCCTTACATAATTTAATATAGCCTTGGCAGAGAGGTGGGCCTTCACTACATAGGCCAGGTTGGCTTTGAAGTCCCAATCCTGCTATCTCTTTCTCCCAAATGCTGGCATTAGAGGTCTGCCGCACCATGTCTGGGTGGATGCAGTCTCCTCTGGGTCTCAGGTGTGCTCTCCCCGCTCCGTAGGTCGTCTCTTTGTTCTGTCCATTATTCCTCCGGTTGCACAGACCTCATTTGTCTATACTGACGTTATTGTCTATGTTTTACTCTTTCTGGTGTTGCGTGTTTATTTGACTTTCTTTTTGTACACATGGTAACAGTCATTCTGTTCCTCAGCACAGTGGTAAGCAGCATCCTCACGTCGTTCATTGAAAAGATCACCTCTTCTCCATGGTGTATTTTAGAGCATCCTTCTCAAAACTTCATTGGCCATGAACATGCAGATTCGCTTTTAAAGTCTCCATTCTGCTCCATAGGTCTGCATGCCTGCTCTTATGCCGGTATCACACAGCCCTGGTTACTACATTTTGTGATGTGTTTTAAAGTTGGATAGGATAACTACTCTAGCTCTGTTATCACTCAAAAAGAGTTTTGCCTATTCGTGGTCCTTTGTGAGTCTATACAAATTTTAGAAGTTTCATCTATTTCTATTAAAAAAAAAAGACACTGAAAATTGTATAGGGACTGAAATGAATCTGTAGGTCAATTTGGTTATTATGGACATTTAATGATATTAATCATATAATCCACAAATGTTGGCTGCCTTTCTACATGTTTGTAGCTTCAATTTCTTCTATCAATATTCTGTAGTTTCAGTGTACAGTTCTTTAGTCCCTTAGAGCAATTTATTTCTAATTATTTCATGTCATTTGGTAAATGGAAGTGAGATTATTTTCTTGTTGCTCTTTCTTGCTAATGTATTAATGTAGGGAAGCTGTCATTCAGTGTGAAGATTTTTTTTTTCTTAGCCCGAACATTACTGAACTCATTCATTAGTTCTAGTAATTTTTTTTTCTTCTGATTCTGGGGTTTTTCTATAAGATTATATCATCCACAATTACAAGCAATCTTGCTTATTTTCCAAAGTATTTGCCTTTTTACTTCTTTTTCTTTTCTGCTAGAATGTCCACAGCTAAAATAAGTGAAAGGCACCACCCTCACATCCTTTCTGCATCTCAGGGGCTTTTTCTCCTCCTGCTGCTGTGCGACACTTCTCGAGCAGCCACTCTTGCTTCAAATGACAACCTTTTTCAGCTCCTTTGTGAGGCCGCTGCCTTGTGCTTTTGTGGCTGAAGACTGGTTTTTCCCCCCCTGTGGCCAGCCTGCTACACAGTCATCATATACTTAATGAGAGTTTCATGTGCCTCTAGGAGTTTCTCTCATTTTCCATGCTCTGTCCCCATGACTTCAGATAATGTGAACTTTTTATCTGTGTCAGTCCTAAGTGTATCTCAAGGGACTTGTCATCTTATCCTTCACGGAGCCCAGCCTTTGGCATGTTTCGGTGCTATTCATGGTAAAGGGCCCAAGGGGCCTCACTATCACTAGGGCTGAGCCCTCGGGATCCTAAGCTCTTATGCTAGCTCTTATCTGTTAAAAGTTGGTTGGAAAGCTCCTATCCTTTCCTACTTTCTTCTACCCGCTTCTGTGATGTGCTTGCTCCCTTCTGCTGCAGACCCACAGACAAATGGTCCCAGGGGCCGCTCCTTCCTTTAGAAAAAAAACAAAATTTATCCATTGCTTGTATTGCTGGATTTCTACAAACTATTTATTTGGAAGTACAACTTAAACTATTCATAATATACCTTACAACAACTAATCATTTGGTGAATATTATTTTTTTCTATTCAACTTCCCTACTTCAAATCTTTATAATCAGTCTTCGAAGTAAGCTATGACATCTAAGGATATGACCCTTCAAGAATTTATTTCTCTCTATATTTTTAATTAAAATGTAGCTATAGCATTTACCCTTTCTTTCCTGCCTCATATACCTCCCACTTTCCCCTCAAACTCATGGCTTACTCTTCTTTAACCACTGATGTAAAATATATATATATATGTATCACATATATATGTATGTGTATATCCTGCTGTGTCATCTAGTGCTGTTGCCTGCAAGTGTATGTTTCTAAGGCTGACCATGTGGTATCAGATTACCAACCATCCCTGAGGAAGGTGAATCCACCCTCTCTCAGCAGGTGTTGATGGCTGTAGCTCTTCATCTAAGAGTGGGGCCCCAGGAGATTTCCCCCATCTACAGTAACAGATCAACTGGTGCTGGAATTGCTCAGGTTTTATTTAGGCAGCCACTGTGTCCGTTCCCCAAGTAATATATCTACAGCCCAACTCCTGTACCTAAAGCTCAGAAAACATGGAGGAAGAGTGGGCAGAAAGATTTTAAGAGCCAGGAGACCAGGAGCTCTGCCATGAGACTCTACCCTGTAGTTGTAGCAGGGAAGACACACTGGTGACAGCCCTTTGAGATGTTTAATATAAGTTGCTAATTGTATTCTAAGCTGCACACAGCCATTAGACAAGAGACGGCTGACGGGATGTTTTCTGTAAGATGCTGCTCTGTAATATATCTAATGGGGTTACCTCACCCATGCATGTGGGCATCAATGTCAGAGGTCAGTGCTGGGGTCTTCTCGCATCCTCCATTTTTTTCATGCAATTAGGTTTAATTATTCTTTCGTTGATTAAATGTTTTTCTTTGGCAATGTGATTTGTCTAAATCTTTTTGAGACGGCCTCTCACCTAGACCTCACCTTGATTGGCTAATGTGGTTTGACCAGCAAGCACCAAGGATCTGGCTTTTCTCCAGCCCACAGCACTCAGGGTTATAGACACATTCTGCTGCCCCCAGCTTTTCCATGGGTGCTGGAGAGTCATGAGCCAAGCCCTTTAGCCTGGCCCTCATCCCAGTCCTCTGCATTTTTATTAAGTAAATAAAACTGTTTACAACTCCCAAAATTCTTTACCTCTTAGTAAACTTTCAAATAATTTTTATATGAAATAAGATATATATCTAGAGACTAAGGGATGGTTTCATGTTTAAAGCACCTACTGGGCAAGCATAAGAATTCAACATATGCACGAGCTCTAGGGTTGATTGAGCGACTTAGCCTCAATGTACAAAGTGGATGAGTGACCCGGGATTACCTAACACCTATTTCCAGACTCCACATGCATGCTTACACAAGTATACACGTGCACACCTGCACACACACATGCACATATACACATGAAAATGGGGGGAAAATAAATAGTATTTATCTTGGATTTATTAACCATCCTTCACTAGTATACTTCTTTGAATGCACTGTAATCAGAAGGCATGGTTGAAAGACTAGAGTTCTGTATTAATAAAAGCCATGTTGATGAATGGCCATGTAAAAACTGTGAAAGTTGTGCATTTGTCATTCTTTAATGCACAAGAAAAGATCATCACCAAGCACACGATTTGTCAGTGAATGTTAACCTCTTTATTTTTCATACTTATTCAAGTCATTTTATTGGCCTTTTAAATGTACTTTTAGCGCATTGGTGTTTTGTTGTTTGTTTTTGTTTCTCTGTCGAGGACTGAAAATGATTTTGTAGTCTCTCATATTAATTGCCTCCATGTCGGCATGAGTTGCCTTGTAAAGTGTACAGCAATCTCACATCGCCTATTTAAGAAGTTTCAATCTGGAAGTACAAAACTAAAGGTTGAAAATTACCATCATGCTCACTGGGGTGGTGACACTTTGTGATGGAAAAGAAGAAAGGAAGCTGTATTTCAACTGAGCTGACAAAGTTTCATATCAAACACTTCCTCCTATGGCTCTTTCTCCAAACAGAGTTTCTGCATGATGGCCTGGTCTATGGACCTCATCAAGGCTCTTGTACATCAGCTTACTACCCTCCTCCCCAGCATCATAGGTGTGTGTCACCACATACTTTTGCTCACCAGGTCTAAGTGATCTGAACTTAACTGTGACTTTTAAACCATTGGATACTATGTTTGATCACTTACATATGGCTGCTACATCAAACCACTCAATACAGAACAAGGACACCAGAGTGTAGCCCTCGACCCTGCCATCAGCTGTCTCCTGGACCCACACTGTTCCCCTGCCTCATAGTTGACTCCCATCTGTGAAGTTAAGGTATTGTACTGAAACACCTATATGCTGACTCTTGCTCAGTATTCATCTACATCTCTGATTTGTCACTTAAAATGAAATTATCAATGGCAATCATGTGCGATGGACTATACATCACTAAAATGAAAAGACCCTTCACAGTGAGATGGGATTTGCCACTCACAGGTAATCAAGAATGAATTGTATTTATCACTACCTATTTGTATATATACTATAACATAATATGGAATAATATAATATAACTAAGTAATATAATAAACTGTGTGTGGTGTGTGTGCATGTGTGTGTGATGTGTGTGTGTCTGTGTGTATGTGTCTGTGTGTGTGTGTCTGTGTGTGTGTGTACCAGATAATGCTAACCTAAGGAAAACAGCAGAGAGGTTCAAGTGCATCTAAAAAGATTCTACCAGCAGTTTTAGTCTTTCATGATCTTTGTGTCATTAAATAAAAAAGAATTTTGTATATAATGGCTAACAAGCAAAAATTGTGTTAAAATGTCCTGTGCTTTCCTTGGGGATTCACAAACATAGAAATGTTATTACCTTTCCTATGTTGATATCAGGCTGTAGAAAGCAGTCTGAATAATTAGCCCATGTTTTATTTGAACTATGAATAAAATCCCACGTTCCATTGAGGGTACAGTGCCGGAAAGCAACTCCTGGAAAGACAAGAAAGATGCTGAGATTGCACAGTTCCCTGAAACTCTGTTATTAAACACCAAAAGAAAGAGTAAATGTCTGCTTGCAATCAATCATCTCAGAAAAGTTCACTACCTTTATGATTGAAGTCATAAATATAAGGAGGGCATGGCACAGATGACATTTTCCCTACTGTTCCTCTAGGCCAGCAAATGAGTCCATCCCATTCTGGGAAGCAATTGCCTTCTGGTGAGAAAAGGGAATAAGGACAAGAAAATAATATTGAACAAATGCCTTCAAAACAGTCCCTGGGGCAAAATGTAAAAAAATAAATAAAAAATAAAAACAAAATAAAACGTGACAAGTTTAGAAACTAAACTGGAAAAGATGAGATGCAAATGTCCCCCAAAATCACCTGCTTGGTATCTTCATGGGCACATTAGCAGGAGTCTTTGATCTCCTAAATTAAAGTATCTAAATCATACCAGGACACCCACTATAAAAGCAGTGACGATGTATAAGAAACCCTGGGAGTCACTGTGAACAGCTGTGGTATAATTCTTCCAACTGTCTCAGTAGTAGCTACAGTTTTACCTTAGTTTTTTTTTTTTTTTTTTTAACTGCTATTAAAGAACTTGATACACAAAAGTGGTTCAAGATTTAGGTTCTTTTTACCAGTATGAGTCTTGTGCTTACCTCAGACACAGCGATCACAGCAGCTCTATGCTTCTCAAGACGAATGCCATCTCATCATTCTTACAAGCTCCAAGTCCATCACACCTCCAGCTAGCGTGCCTGGATGGGTTTTCAGCAAGCCATTCTTATGCCATCTTCCTTCTCCTCTTCCTCCTCCTCCTCTTCCTCCTCCTCCTCCTCCTCCTCCTCCTCCTCCTCCTCCTCTTGCCCTACCCCTAACTCTCTCTCTCTCTAGGACAGTTTTCTACAGCTCTCCCCACCACTGCCCTGTGTTTCTGATGATTAACTGTGCAAAGTGTGGGAATACGACATGTTCGGGTAGAACCAAAGACTGTAGAGACCAGACTGTGTGCAGGTCCTGCTCAGACACAGGAAGTTCCCGCAACATATTATGTGTCCCCTGCATTGTCCATCCCAGAGTAGGGAGCTTTCCAGGGTGATTCTGTAGGGGCAAAATTAATGCCATATCCTACATGTAATTTATATTCTGCAATTAATACCAGGTTCTGTATGAGAACTTGTCGCCAGGTGACTTCACTTCTTCCTGGGTTCCAGGAATGACCACGCACTGCCATAAGCTAGACCTGCTAGCAGTTTCCAGAAACTCCACCGGAGTGATTAGCTGAGATAAAAACAACTTTCCTGGAGACTCAGTCTCCACCCAACCTGCCTAAGGAACTGTGAAGTTTCCACAGCCTCACCTACCCCTCCCCTCCAGAAACTGTGACCAAAATCTGCCCAGCCTAAGAATATAAAAACCCTAAAATTCTTCTGTTCGGGGGGGTCGCCTCACTCTTGTGTTCCAGCGCTCTGGAACAATAAAGCCTCTAGCTTTTGCATCGACCCGGTCTCTGTCTCTCTCATTTGTTGCTTCCCAGTATAGACTCTCCCGATCAGAGTCTTACAATTCAGCACTTTGGGGAATGGTAGATCTTCAGTAGAGAGTCTACACACGCTCAGAAGATCCCTAAGTCTAAGCCACAAGCCACAGGCTCATGATGAGCCCTTGGTGTCTCCTGTCCTTGCTGCCGGTAAAGCTACTTCCTGTTCTCTGTTGTGTGCCTGGGTGTTCCATCTTACCTGATTCCAACACTTGGTACCAATGATACACCCGAATTTGCTCTTATCACTTTAGCCCCCAAAGTTCCCCACCACCCACCTCACCGAGCCACAGTCTACTTCTGAAGACCCAAGGATCTGCCTTCCCCAACGATATGTCAGCAACTTGTCCAGGTTCAGCCCATTTGCTCTTCCTGGATTTCAACACTGTTCCTCCTCGGCTCCTCAATACTCCTTCCCTTCCATCCTTCAGACTCTTTCTCAAACGTCAGCTTCAGAGTAAGCTTTCCCAGTGTAAGACTGCATCCCAATTCGCCCCTCCCCCATCTCCTGCCATCTTTCCTTCACAGTTCTCAACACCTCCCAATATTATACAGGTCTTTTTAAAAAAAATTTTCCCCTTTTTTTTTTAACTCACAGATTGAAGAAACCTGAGAGTTGAGCTCTTTTGTCTGTTTTGTCCCATGCATTAGCCATGCTCCTGGCACAGCCCCTGACACTTAGTGGAGTTTAACAAATGCTCACTGACAGTGCTATGCTCTCCGGGGCTCATTTCCTTTGGTCATATAGTGACGTGCCAAGAAGAAAGCTTGTCAGCCACATCACACCCTCATGTCCCCAACAGAGACACTTGCTATGAGTGCGCATTCATTTTCCATGACAAATTTCACAGTTTTAAACAAGGTCTGAACCCTGTCTCAGTAAAGCCTTTGCTTGTGAACTCGCAAAGGCAGAGCCAAGAGCTGACAGGGCTATGTTCTCTTCCCAAGACCCTGAAGGGGCACACTTTTTCTAGCTCATTTCAGTAGTTGGCAGAGTTCAGTTCCTCCATCATAAAGCTGGTTTCTTTCTGGCAGTTAGCAGTGCACTTGTCCAGCCTCTGAAGGCAGTGCACGTAACTGGCTGCCGCCCTCCTTCCTCCACTGTCACAGTCAGCAGCAGCATAGACAGGATGGATCCTTTTCACATTTGGAATCCTACTCTATTCCTCTTTTCTTACAGCTCAACTGATGCTGCCACCTTCCTCCTCCAGTTTTCAAGGCCCAGGTGATTATAGATAATAGATAATCCAGAATAACTTCCACATTCTAATGTGTGTAAGCTTAATTCCATTTACAGCATCCCCTTTTGGCTATGTAGCATAGCACACGGAGGACGGAACTGTGGAAGGAATGTGACTCGGCCCAAGGTGAAAGCAATCTTGGCAGGCTTTGCCCGGAGAAGGAAAGTGACTTGACCCCTGGTGAAAGCAGTCTTGGTAGGCTTTTTGAGACGCCAGAACACCACGGATACCCCACTGAGATAAACATTGTGATGAACTGAAAAGAGCCATCCTGGGTCTGGAATTGAAAAAAAGGGACAGGGGACTCCAACAGGGCTATTATTGTATTGCAAATCGACCATCGATGGGAGGAGGGAACTGGTGAAGAGACTACGAGTTGTGGACCTACTGGAAGAAGAAGATGGAGAGTTGAGAGAGAGAGAGAGAGAGAGAGAGAGAGAGAGAGAGAGAGAGAGAGAGAGAGAGAGAGAGAGAGAGAGAGAACCAAGAGGGGCAGATTGCTTAGGTCAAGGAGAGGATCTGTGTACAGGCCCAGAGACACCTAGGGATTCATCTCATGGAACTGAGACCTGGAAAGTTTATTCTTGCTCTTTTTAACCTCCTTTCCCTCTTGCTTAGAGCAGTCAGGTTGTAAGGAAGATACTTTTGTTTAATAAACACATAATAAAGCTTAATTGTTAAGGAGCAGAGCCAACACATAACAACCACTGTGTGCTAGCAGTGGTTATCATAAGGGGCTATCACAAGCACTAGCTAACACCTGTCACATCCAATTGTTTGGTTTGAAAGTCTGCCCAATAGAACTTCATGCAAACACTGATATCCTTTATAATAATCCAACATCAACCTGGAAGTAACTTGTCAGTGTTCCTGTGTCACATAGAAACAAACATTTGATCTGTTTTGTGTCTTGCTGAAGAGATTTAGAAAGAAAGAAAGAAAGAAAGAAAGAAAGAAAGAAAGAAAGAAAGAAAGAAAGAAAAGAAAAGAAAGAAAGAAAAAAGAAAATGTCTTCTTTCACCCACACTGTTCTTCCAGAAGAGAACATTTTCCTGGAAACAGCCTCACTTCCCTCACACAATCACAGCCTGACTTCACATACCACAGGTGACCCAGGAATGCATTCCACAGCCTCTGGCTTCTAATGCACCATTGCATCTGCCCTGCTTCCTACAGCATCTGCTGCTGTTGTTGTTGCTGCTGCTGCTGCTGCCACTACTGTTACTGCTGTTGCTGCTACTGCTGCTGTTACTGTTGCTGCTACTGTGTTGCTGGATGTAGTAGTGGTCCTTTGCTTTTCTTGTTGCTCACAGTGATTGGTGACTCAATCTCACCCATCAGTTACTTTTACAGGTGCTAGAATTCCATATGACTCCCTGCCAATCTACTTTGTTGTTAGTAAGTCATGTATCTTTTCATATCTGAACTATTGCTAAAGTTTGGATCTTAAATGCCCCCACGAAGTCTCCTGGGCTTAGTCACTTTAATGTGTGAGGCTCCGTGGAGAATCTTCTGGTGGTTGAGAACATGCCCTGGAGGGGATAGAAGGACCAGGGCTCTCTCCTTCCTCTTTCCAGGAGTTGAATAGCTTTGCTCCATAATGTGTTTCTGCCATGTTATCCTGCCATGAGCCCAAAGCAACAGAGACAACCAGTCATGAAGTAAAGCCAAAACTTTGATCCAAAATGAACCTTTCTTCTGTATAAGCTTATTTATCCTGGTTATTGCCTCAGAAAGCCAACACCACTGCCCCATCAATAAGTAGCCGATAATGCACCTCACAACCAACACAAACTGGACCTAGAAGCACGGTCTTGTTTCCTATCTGGAAAATGCATGCTGCAATGTCATGTGCTACATTTGAAAGTAGGCCACACGATGAATTAAACACTGTACATAACTATAACATCCATGGGTCAGCATATTGTACAATTACTCAGTATCCAAACAGTCATGAAAAGGAATTTTCTTGGGTTCTGAGGATATGTTATGGTTTCTACAAGATGCCGCCCCATAGGGTGAATGAGCACAGCCATAGAGCTTTCCTCCAAATTCAGAAAACCAGCAGTCCTTAAAACAATATTCTCATAGAACATGCTAATGTCTTGGGTGGCTCTTTGACAATAGGAGTAATAAATATGCACAAAAGATTGGAAAGATTAGAGAAGGCTAGACCTCAAACATACAGTGTGGAGCTCTCAATTAAGGTTTTCTCCTTGATCATCAGGTGAGAAACACTTCAATTATTTGGCACACAGCTAATTACCAATGATTCATCACACTAGTTTTTTATAAATTAACACCACTAATTATAACTCTGACTCTCTCCTATATCCCAAGCAAAGCTAATTATTACTGAAGCTTGTTCAGTCATGATGTTTACACAGGATGGTCTAGATTTTTAAAAATCCATCTTGTATCCTTTAGCTCTTGAGTTACTCAAAACAAAATAAGATCATACTTGGAAGGAGAACAAAAAGGAATGAAACCTTTGGGGGTTTGTTCTTAAATTTTCAATAATTTTATGAGTAGGCATTTGTATTTACAGCTCCCTTTCCTTTCATAAACATTTGGAAAGTTTTATGTTCTTACTATAAAGTTTTTAAATAATCCGTGTGTGTGTGTGTGTGTGTGTGTGTGTGTGTGTGTGTCTGTCTGTTATTCTGTTTTTCTGTCTGTCTGAGTGCTTGAATGGGAACCACATGTGTGCAGTGGTAAGAAAAAGCATCAGAGCCCTGGAACTAGAGTTACAGATGGTTGTGAACCATCATGTGGATATTAAGAATTGAGCTCAAGTCCTCTGCAAGAGCGGCTCTTAACTGCTGGGCAATCTCATTAGTCCCATATGTTTTTCAGAAAGAAAAAAGAATACTATATGCTTATAACAAAGAATTGCTGGCTGTTGGTATTTTAGTACTTATTTCAGTTCATTTATTTTTGCTGTAGTTTTATAAATATTATACTCAGCATTAACAGCCCCTTTCTAAATATTTTTATATCTGCCTTTCAACTTTAAGATCATTTAAAATGAAACTTTTCTTTAGCTATCTAACAATTTCGAAATGTCAGTCTAGTTTTTAACAGCTTTAAAGTGCAGTGAGTTTCAGTTGTTTTACATATAATTAAGCATTTTCATTGAAAGGTAAGCCAAATTTGACACATTTAATTCTACAATATTTCTGTATGAAAAAGACTTTAAGGCAAGAGCACTCTCTTTTACTATTTACTCATCCATATAATGGATATATTCACAAGGGCCACGTGCTAGCTGCACAACTTAATACATCCAAATAATTTATTTATCCTTCTTCGTGTGACATTTCTACAATCTGTGACTGATTTATACTTACTAACCTTTGCTGCCCTAAGCCCTCTTCCCGGGGTATTTGATAGGTTGCTTGGTTGCTTGGTTGGTTGACTGATTTCTTGCTATATCCACTTAACTCCTACTCCTTTACTTTTAAGAAGTGATGATTGTGCAGCCAGGTAACTGCCTGACCCCTCACTGGTTGAGATGTTTGCATAGTTACACAGTTCTGAATGTCTCTGCTGTTAAACTTATGTACCATCTGAAGGACGATCTCCACTCTCATGCAATCATCAAGGCCACAAGGGCAGGGAATACCATTGTAACCATGGTTTTCAGTGGTATCTACTGAAGGACCACCCTGGAGGCACACAGTAATACTCATACAACTTCTAGAGAGACACAGAAGATTGGGATAGACTAGGAAATCTAAGATCTTACAGGTCAACATTCAGTGGGTCATCATAGGAAACAGCTTGTTTGTTCCTCATGAATTTTAATAATGATCTTTCCAGGTTCCTGCATGTGTTACTTCTTGAGAATAGACTTGTGTATCTGAGTGTTCTTTAAAGATAAACTGAATGTGTGCCTTTGTGGTACTCTCAAAGTGGCATTTCTGAACACTTCTCTTGTGAAACACATATAAAAGTCAAATGAATATAAAAAACTTACTGTCTCCTGTAACATGTACAATAAAATAAAAGGAATAAATATGAGGCCAGAATTTATTCTGCACAGTCATTGATCACTGTATTTAGATTTTATCTCAGATTCTGCCACTAACCTGCTAGTTTTATTTATTGTTGTTGTTGTTGTTGTTGTTGTTGTTGTTGTATTTGAGTAATCAAAGATAAGCATAGGACATGATAAGGCTATAAAATTATGTGGGAGTGCCTGCTATAAAGTCCGTAAGAAGTCCCTAAACACTGGTGAGTAAATGTAAAACAAAACGATCGTTCCCAACAGAGATTGGCCCTTCTCAAACTCAGCTGGATTTACAGCTAAAATAAGAAACATTGAGAGACAAACTCTAATCCAAAAATTTGTACCTATAAGCCCATACTCAGTAAGTTGTCTAAATTGAGTTTAAATTAAATTTAAGTTAAACTAAAGTCAAGGCAATAGTTCCTTAGGTATCTTGTAAAAGGAAAAACAATCAAGACCGTGAATTTGTCACCATTTCTCATATGGCACATAAGGAAATAAAGTGACATTGTAGTAGTACCGGTTCACCAGCAAAATCTGTAGGAACACGAATTCATAAACTCAGAATTTGAAATGCATGTCTAGGAAAATAAGAAGAAATTTAAAGAATTTTAAAGCACAGAAAGCCAGGCGTGGTAGCACATGCCCTTAATCCCAGCACTCAGGAAGGCAGAGGCAGGCAGATCTTTGTGAGTTTAAAGCCAGCCTGGTCTAGAAACGAGTCTAGGAACGGCCAAGGCTACATATGGAAACCCTGTCTCAAAAAACCAAAAATAAATAAATAAATAAATAAATAAATAAATAAATAAATAAGAATAAAAAATAAAAAAAAATAAAACCTGGATATCTAGACTAAATTATTTGTTTAATAGACAAAGATTACCAAAATAAATAAAGAAAAATGTATGTGTGAATTGCTTACATAAAACGTTCCTGGCTGGGTGTGGGGGTGGCGCACACCTTTGATGCCAACATTTGAGATACAGAGGCAGGTGGGTCTCTGTGTATTTGAGGCCAGCCTAATCTACATAGCAAGTCCCTGCCTATGTAGACAGAACAAAAAGATATTCCTAAAATATAAAGTTTAATAAAATAATGAGAAATATAAGTGCTTATTTAAAAAATATTATTTATTATAAATTTTCAAGATGAAAATTTCCTGGAGAGTGGATATATAATAATGTGAACATACATAGGACTTGAACAGAATGCATAGATGTAAATAAAATGATAAGCTTAAACATTGTGTACATTGTATCACATCTGAAACATTTTTAAAAGATTGGAAGTTATACTAAACTAACAAAGTGAAAAATAAATAGGTGTTGACTAAATATTATTATTTTAATATGATTGTTTAACTGTATATATAATTTTAATATTCCAATCAAAAGTGTCTCTAGAGTTATAAAAGCCTTTTTATGTTGATAAAATGTTTAATCACTGGAAAATAAATTTCTAAACATGGATATATTTAATAACATAGTTTCAAAGAATATTAATTGAAAAAACATCCAATAAACTTTTTAATGAAAAAGTCATCATCATACTATTATAAAAGCATGTATCTTAAGAAATAATGGATCAAATGATCATTCTGGATACAGAATATATGAACAGCATAACAGGTGAGCTTATGCTGGGGGTTATACAAAACAGTATGGTGGAAACTGGAGAGCACACATTCCTTTGAAAATGACATAGGTCACTCATCAAGACTGGCCACAGCAAAGGCCATTAAGTCTCGACACACTTTGATAAGTCACCACCATGCAACTACATTCTCTAATCATAAAAAATTAAAAGATCAGTCGCAAAGTTGTAAACATTTTCAAAGCTGTATGAGCAGATATTAACCTGCTGTACAAAGCACAGTTTGAAAGACATTGCTTCACCCAGTTAATTGGGATTTAAGGGGGCTCAGTAAATCAAGCCCCACTTCTGACCCAAATTTAAAAATAATTGAGAAATGATTCAAAAGCTCAGGAAATGGTAATTTCCTGAAAACTAAACTATCATCTTATTTTAAAGGTTTACGTAGAACATGCTTAGGGACTGGTCCAAGCTGAGATCACAACCTGAGAGACTGTGGATGCTATCCATAGGGGCAGTCTCCTCCTCCCTGCTCACTGCACAGTCAAGGGCAAGCCAACAAGTTTGTTTCCCACAATAGACAAATCCGAAGAGAGGCCAGACATGTACATGCCCAGTTCATACTCCCAAACTCACTAATCAAACAAGTCGTTTCCTTCATAGGAAAGGCAGGGTATACACAAAGAGGTGGGAGAGCTTTGTTCTTTCTACATACCTTCCCCATGGAAAACACACTAAAGAGGAACATTTGCAATTGCTATGATGATAAAAGTGAAGAACACACACAAAAAAAAGACAGGTTCCTTATCGTCGTTACCTCCTTCTTGGAGCTGAGCTGTAATGTTGAGCTCACATTGCACTTTAGCTTTCATAATAAGAACAATCTGCTCTTCTATAGTGATGGTGCCATCAGAATCCAGCTGTGGAAGCAAATGAAAATGCCATCATTCCCCATCATCTTAAAGGCAGGGTAACACTCTTGTTATTCCATTTCCAAACAAGCTATCGAAAACAGTCCCTTATCAGAATACACTATTGTAGATTGAATATCCACTGTCTTCCATAGGCTAACAAACAGAACACTTGCTCCCATATGACGGTGCTACTTGGGGGCACTGCAAAACAAAAACAAAAACAAAAAACAAAACAAAAAATACTAGAAGATGGGGTAAGCTGAAAGAGTTAGATGGTCACTTCAGAAGTGGGTTCTTAGTAAGATATTAACCAGAGCCACTCCCTATCCGATCCCTGCTTTCCAGTTAGCCATGAATTGAACGTTTCTGTTCCACCACATGGCTGTGCCACACTGTTTTACCAGATTGCACAGGGATCAAGTAACCATATAGACTGACTCATTTGAGACTATGAGCCAAAACAAACTGTGCGCCCTTAAGTTTGCTCTGTCAGGTGTTTGGTCACAGTAATAAAAGGGTAACTATATCAACATTATCTCTTTGGATAATTTTAAATGCAATACCAGAAAATGTAAAGAAACTCTAAAATGTGATTAGATAATTATGTTAAAAATAATGTAACTACAGCTGGGTGTGGTGGTGGTGCATCCCTGTAATCCCAGAATTTGGGAGGCAGAGGCAGGTGGATCTCTGTAAATTCAAGGCCAGCCTGGACTACAGAGCAAGTCTAGGACAGCCAAGGCTATTACACAGAGAAACCCTGTCTTGAAAACCCAAAATAATAATGATGATGATGATTGATGATGATGATACAACTAGAAGAAATAATAAATATTAAAAATTCATATTGTAAAGGCACAATACATTACTAATTCTTTCACAACATAGGAGTTATGTTACATAGAAATAGAAGACTAAATTTACCTCTATTAGAAAAATTATTAGTGAAACCTAGATGTAACATGCAACATCTGACTTTGGGTTTATTTATCTATGAAAGAATATGTTATTCTAAATGATCTCCATCCATCTCCCTGCTTTTAAACTGGGGACTTTATAACAATAAGATATGCATACACATATCTATTAACCATTTGAGCCATACGTATTATTTTTACATAAAAATATCATGCTTTATGAAGGAAGAAAAGAACACAATATCCAGGACATTGAGCACGTTTGTGCAAGCTTTGTTCCTTACCTTAAAGGGAAATGAAAATGACAGTGTAGCTAGATCAGAGGAGCTGTTTTCATGCCCAGAGTCTATTACTCCAAAATCAACACTTGCATCCACAACAAAGTGTTACATTTAGCAAAACAATATTAGTCATTTGTTCTGAGCAATTATGATCATTTGTAACTTCAAAGAAAGTGGAACTCCAATGTCAGAGACAGACCTAAGGTCTAAGAGAGGCCTTGATTTGACAGTGTCTGTTATCATGAAAGTTCATAAAGTTGTCAATATAAATATCAATTCTTAATGTCATAATATTAATGCCCTCATTATTCCAATAATTACAATATCAAGTGTAGTCCATTTTCAAGTAGATATGATGTCATAAACTAGATATATTCAAAAGGAATCACTCTGGAACTTTAGGAACAATTGAAGAGACAGACATTCACCTATTTCTCCAAGAAACCACAACTAAAAACCCTGGAATAGAGATAGATGTATATAGATGATATAGATAGAGAAAGAAAGGGTGGATAGATAAATGATAAATAGATAGATAAATGATAGATAAATAGATAGATAGATAGATAGATAGATAGATAGATAGATAGATAGATAGACAGACAGACAGACAGACAGACAGACAGATAGGGTATATAGGTAGGTAGATAGATAGTAGATAGATAGATGATAGACAGACAGACAGATATATGATAGACAGACAGACAACATTAAGAAGCTTCTGAGAGGCTCAGAGAAAAGAGTACACCAGGCCAGACCTCAGATCCTGGAGAATGACACAGTGGAAAACTACTTGCATTTTCTTTCTGACTCACACACCACCAGTGTGTAGTTAAAGTAGTTGGGAACTCTGAAACACCAACAAGGATGAGTTGGCCTCAAGAAAAGCCTCTGCATCCAAGAAATGAAAAGGGCATCTGACAAGACAGAAAACTCACAGATGTTAGTAGTCTGACCCCAACCAATTAACAGCCATCTGTGGGGAGTCTCAACATGTGTCCTAGCAAAGATGTCAGGAGGCACCCCTACAATCTTCCACAGTGGTTTGAGAGAAAAGGAGAGAGCACTAGCCGAAACACCCTCAATATCTGTATGTCAGTAAAGATCATGTTGGCAAGCTAGGAGCAGGAAGCATTAAATGGAATGAAAAAAGGGAGGACAGAGTACAGAAAGAAATGTAAGCTGGGCGTGGTGGTGCACGCCTTTAATCCCAGCACTGGGGAAGCAGAGGCAGGTGGCTCACTGGAGTTCAAGGCCAGCCTGGTCTACAAAGAGAGTCCAGGACAGCTAAGGCTACACAGAGAAACCCTGTCTCAAAAAACAAGAAGAAGGAGGAGGAGGAGGAGGAGGAGGAGGAGGAGGAGGAGGAGAAGAAGAAGAAGAAGAAGAAGAAGAAGAAGAAGAAGAAGAAGAAG
>OU015743.1:24961906-24974698 GCA_907169655.1 Acomys percivali | reverse complement strand
AAGAAGAAGAAGAAGAAGAAGAAGAAGAAGAAGAAGAAGAAGAAGAAAGAAGAAGGAGAAGGAGAAGGAGAAGAAGGGGCAGCACTGTCCCTACTAGACACCATAGACAAACAAAAAGCCCAGTGCCAGGAACCGGTTACCCCTTTTGGAGTTGTTGGCCAATAAAGTCCTATAGATTCCCACATATTACAGGCCATTGCCAATGCTCTTGGTTACCATGCAGAGCTTGACAGTAAAACCCTATTGCAGAAGGTAGTATGTGGCTGAACATGGAGAAATCAAAGTGGAACTCACCTGGGACATTCATCCCTTCTGTCTTGCTTTCACAGTCCTGGGAGGTTGTATGCACACTAACAGAGGAGGAAAACGACCACCAGTCTTACTCTGTACTCACCCTGTGAGCTACAGTAACATCAGGCCCGTCAAGACATGCCCACTGGTGCAATAGTGGCATCATGGGGGTAGCCAACCACTCTACAATCGGATTTAAGGCACACTCCACAAGAGGACACCTGGCATAATCAATGGGACCTGCGGCAAGAGAAGCCAAAGCCTTAGGGGAAACACCTACTATTATCAATCTACTAAATGTACTTAGTATTAAACTGCCTCTTAATGACATATACATGTAGATTAATTTATCTCTTGACCTACCATTGTAGGAGCTTCTCTTTGTAGTAGACGGTCACTAGCACAGAGATGGACAGCTAGTCAAGAAGCAGAGAAGGAAAGGCTACGAGGTGCTCAGCCCTAAATGCGACGCCACTGCCGAGGGGGAAGTGCAAAGACTGTAAGAGCCAGAGGCAGTGGATGACTACAAAGAAACAGTCTTCCAGACAGCTCAGTTGCATATATAAACCAGCAGCATCTGTGACAGCATGTGCAAGACCTGTACAAGCTGAAGCCAGACAAAGTCCCAGAGAGGAGCAGGGGTGGGTCCAAAGTCCCACTCCTGTCTGAGGGGCTACTACCAATCAATAAATGCTGGGAAAGGGAGAAACAGTTTTCTTCAGTGGTGTGACCCCTGGTATGCTGACCGTGTTCCTCACACATCCAAGACTATACAAGCTGCACAAAGAAGACCCAGTGGGACATCAGAGATGACGCGGAAAGGAGAGGCAGAGGCCTCTTTCTTTGGTTGGGGGCATCTTCCGTGTCTTGAACGTATCTCAGTTGTGATGTCTCATTGTGATTTTGTTGTTATCATTTGGATAAGGTGGATGAAGAATACATTGCTTTTCTTTAGTACTTTTTAAAAATGTCTGTAAAATTTTAATAACCACAAAAGGTTGTTTTTTAAAAAAAGAAATGAAATTTCTTCCAAACACAATAGATAGAAGAGAGATTTTTTTAAATGTTCTTACCCAGATATCAGAGGTAATGGCATGCTAATTGCTCGGATTTGGTTAAGTACATATTGTATGCATGTATGAAAACATCAGACTTGGGTTAGGAACATAGTTCAGTTGGTAGAGTACTTTCCTAGCATGCACAGAGTCCTGGGTATAATCTCAGCATGCCATCAGCCAGGAGTGGTGGTGCACACTTCCAATCCCAGGTTGAGGCTGCAGGAGGATCAGAAGTTCAAAGTCATCCTGACTTCATACAAAGATTTCATCTAGTCTAGGCTACATAAGATCTTATCTCAAAAAACAAACAAACAACAACAACAACAAAACCCATATCCTATTATAACTAGTACAGTCGTTATATGCCTACTACTATTGTGGTTTTTTTTTTAATTTATTTACTTTATATATATGAGGGCTCTGTCTGCATGTACAGCTGCACTCCAGAAGAGGGCATTAGACCCCAGTGTAGATGGTTGTGAATCACCATGTGGTTGCTGGGAATTGAACTCAGGACCTCTGGAAGAGCAGACAGTGCTCTTAACCACTGAGCCATCTCTCCAGCCCTACAATTGTATTTTTGAATAATTTTAAATAATGACTCATCTTCATAAATTTGCCACATGACTACTATTAAAATTTGTCATAGAACTTGTTTTAAAGCAAGATTATAAGATGTTTGAAATATGAATATTCTATAATTTTTGCAAAAACATCTGCCTCATAAGGTTCACATTCTTGGATATAACAACCTAAGGTTATAATACACTCCAAATTTGACTGATACTGGAAATGACTAAAAATATGAATTCCCTTGCTGACTGTTAAGATAATTAATTGCATCTGTCAAGTTAAGTGAGCTGTGAGGTGTCCAAACTAAATACTTTCTGATTTCTCTGTGAAGATGTGTTCAGGTGCATTTAAATTGGTGGACCCAGTAGCCTGTCCTCCCCCGGGTAGGTGAGCCTCTGACTGTTACAGCGTGGTCTGGTGCTTTGTATTTAATTGTTAATTATTTTGCTCCCCAGGTCTGTTTGCTGTCCTTTATGGGCAGACTATCACATACCCCAAATGCTGCTGTGTAACCTCGCCCCCAAATGATTCCTAATTGACCAATAAAATAAAATACCTACACCTGGGAAGGGCAAAGTAGAGACAGGCAGAGCTAAGGTTATCAGACTTGGAGGACTTGGAGGACCGAGAAGGAAGAGATAGATAGAGAAGAAGAAAAAGCAGAGCAGCCACAGATTAGCATGGGAAGACACACGTGGCTGGAGAGAAGCAGCCCAGATGGAAAGCATGCGCAAGTATCCATATTATTTTGGATGAGAAGTAACCCAGGTAGGAATGATTAGAGCAAAAGGCATCAGTGTGGGCCTGGGAGATAACGAGGTAGGTTAGGGGGTTAATATCTGCCCAGCCCCAAGTGAAATTAGGCTTATTAAAAATCTAACAGGTGCCTGTGTTATTTATTGATATGATAGTGCTTGAATGATAACTGCCAAAATAACAATAGGCTATTAATAGTAACAGTTTACAGCCTTCTTATTTTCTACAGCACCATACAACCTGCTGAAGCCCTAAAGAATAAAAGACAGGAAAAGGGGGTTCCTATTTCCCCCACCTTGCTGTTAAGCTAGGACAACTCATCTCACGCCCAGCCCTCTTGGTTTTCAGGCCAGTAGGCTCTGCTGGGTCTCTGGCTCACAAGTAATGAATCCTAGTGCTTATTCTACAATGTTCGGTCTCTTAACTAAGGGCTTCGTGTAAAATACCTGATCAATGTCCCTCAAAACTGTGAAGATAATTAAAATTGAGAATATATGGGAAACCTAAGAAAATATCATGTGTTGTACTGTGTATTTTGATGAGATGCTGGAACATAAGACACTAAGAGCCAAAAAGCTGTGGTGAATGCCTTTAATCCCAGCACTCAGGAGGCAGAGGCAGGCTTCGAACATTGAGTTCAAGGCTGGCCTGGTCTACAGAGTGAGTTCCAGGTCACGTTGCTTCCTGAGGTTGCCCCCCAGTCCCTGTCCTTATATAGAATTTTTTTTTTTAATTTCTTGAGGTTTAGATTATCAGGAGGGAAAAAATGTGAATTACAAAAACTGATGTGGGGTTCTTATCTAGCCCCATGCTGTTTCTCTTTTTGTATGTTAATAGAATATATTTGTTGTTATAAGTGATAAATTAATATTGATATATTGTTACTAGTTAACATTCATACATATGCACACATATTCTTCATACAGGTTTTCTTATGTTTTATATAACATTCTCATATTAACCTAACGTCTTCTTTTTTGTTGTTGCTCTATTGGTTTGGTTTGGTTTGGTTTGGTTTGGTTTGGTTTGGTTTGGTTTGGTTTGGTTTGGTTTGGTTTGGTTTGGGCTTGCTTTGGGCTTGGTTTTTCTAGGTAGCCTTGGCTGAACTGGAACTCACTCTGTAGTTCAGCCAAAGCCTACTGGCCTGAAAACCAGGAGAACTGATGTCAGTCTCTGGGGATGCTGACGCTGGGATGAGTTGTCCTAACTTAACAGCAAAATTCCATCTTGCTAACCCTGCCAGACATAACTGTTTTACATAGTCCAGGAACAAGGCATATGGTTTGAACTCACACGTCTCCCAAATGCTAATGTTGTTGACATGTGTTGAAACCCTGGGTCTCCAGTTAGGGAAAACCAAGGGAAGTGCTGGGAAGTGGTGGAAACATTAGGAGAAATACGTGTAAGCATTTGTAGTGTGTGTGTGTGTATGTGTGTGTGTGTGTGTGTGTGTGTGTTAGACTAACTTGTCAGTGAGCTCCTGGGGTCCATCTGTCTCTACTCCCTCAACATTATGGTTACAAATGTGCTACCACGGATGTCTTCATGTGGGTACTCTGGACTGGAACTCAGGACCTCATGCTTGTGCAGCAGGTGTTCACCACAACTTTCTGGTCATCAGTGTCTTATGTGCTAGCATCTCACCAAAATACACAGTACAATATATGACATTTTCTTAGGTTTCCCATACTTTCTCATTTTTAATTACCTTCACAGTTTTGAGGAGCATCGATTAGATATTTTACATGAAATCCTTAGTTAAGACTTGAGATTGGCTTGAACTAACACATTTGAAAGTGGAAGACCACAGAAATCAGGGGCCACTCATAAAGCACCATACAACAAGCACCTAGAGTCACATGCTTCTCTGTTGATGTTAACCTAGGTCTTTCTTTCAATCTTTATTCAAACATTAAAAGCATAAAACTCTTTCCTAGCTCTCAGCCTATACAGAAGAATGTGGCAGGTCATTTTTGGTTGTCAGACTACAGTTTGTCAATTTATGTTTAAGTGAATAAACTTTTTGAAATAAAGTTTGAGAATTTAAGTTATAAAAACTCAAAATTACATACTAGAGTGGAAATAATTGTAAGAAAAGATGCACTGCCTTCACTGGCTGTTGAAAGATGCAAAATATATTTTAAAAATAAAAATGTAATGGCTACTGCCTAGGGAATTGTTAAGGGAAATGCTATAAGGACACACAACTGTATAAGATGTTCTATAAATTTGTCCTTAGCTGTGGCTGTCACCATTTATATCAAGAATGTACTCCGTAAAGTGAGTGTTCCTTTGGTTCTAGTTGTAAAATTATTCAAGGTGGCTAATTAGATAAAATGGTTAAGTAAAATTTTTTCAGTACTAGAACACTTCAGAAATATGAAAGTGATACATGATCAAACTTATCAATAATCCCCGTGTGAACCATTTTCAAAATTAGTACATCAATAAAGCTGCTATTTAAGAGCGGCTCTTCTGCTACTGAATTCCATGTTGACCTAATTTACTCCACCGTTCCCAAGTGCTTGTTTCTTAGACACCCTTACCCCTAAAAGTGTTCTTTCTGCACATCAGTGATGTTTGCCTGTACCCAAGGCTGTCAGCCGATGGCTTAGTTCTAAAAGGTCTATAACAGCTATTTCTTGGCAGCTGTATCTGGAAGTTATGATGGCATCACAAGGGAGCATGCCCAAGGCATCTCAAGATCTAAAATACTGTTCCTCAGCTCATTTGGAACACAATCTAACAATTTCAAGTTATCAGCCTTCTATAACCCCCCTCTTTCTGTCTCGGTCTGTCAGTCTCTGTCTCTCTCTGTCTCTGTTTCTCTCTCTGTCTCTGTCTCTGTCTCTCTGTCTGTGTGTGTGTGTGTGTGTGTGTATGTGTGTGTGTATGTGTGTGCGTGCGCGCAGGCGTGCACACATGTGATAGGCAATAATTAGTAACAAGCCAGAGCAAAGTGTTTCTTGTTTTGTAGCAGGCTACATGCTTGTTGAAAGCCAGTTCCCATATGGGAAGACACGGACTCCCAGGACGACTTTGCAGTGCTCCCCCTGTTACTTGGGGTGATTTCTGATTTTCTGATATGCACCGTGGAGTTCATTGCATTTGGAAATGACAACCAAACAATAGTTACTACTATCCAAACAGTGTTGACCTAATTTGAGACATGATAAATTGTCAAGAAAATCATTTCCTTCAGGCCATTAGCAGCCAGAATTTGAGATCATAGAAAATCAAAGTGTGGGAAAAATTATAGATGGGCACATAAGAGCATCAGTGGCCAGTGGCCAAGACATTTGTAACCTGAAGTAACCCTGAAGCAACACATCTGCCACAGAGCACGTGGGAACGTAGAGACTAGAAAACCTGATGTGGCTGATATCAATAGGCAATGAGAAAGTCAATTTTGAACAGAAACAATGATATAAAATCACTATTAATGATACGGTCACCAAACCATAAACTTGTATATAACTATGGAAACTCTGCATACCCACTGTAGTAACAACTGAGACCATTAATTGAGAATGCAAGAAAAGCTTAACCTGAGACCTTGTAAATTGAATAGTTTTCTACAGCCTTTCAAAAAGGTGAACCAAGTAAAGCTAGGGCAGTCGATCAAAGTGTGTGCTAGGCAACTGTTATGACTAGTGTTTGGACTCCAGCACCCAAACAACAAGGGAGGTCTCCTAGTCACACCTGTAACCGCAGCTCCAAGTAGGGAAAGAGGATCTGTGGGGCTTGCTGGCTTTTGACCTAGAAGAGACAATGAAAGGCCTCCTAAGTCTAAGGAGACCTTGCTGCAAAGGAAGATGTGTAGAGTCATAGAGAAAGACATCTGACGTCTACAGGTGTAGCCAGGGGCAGTGCATCTGTACACACATGTGTGCATACACTCAACCCAGATAGACATACACACAGAGAGAAACACTCACACACACACACACACACACACACACACACAGAGAGAGAGAGAGAGAGAGAGAGAGAGAATAAATACATAAAAAAAAATCTTAAACTAGTGATCCGAAGAGTTAAGCCTTAGTTTTCCCATTTTCCAATATACGATATGACTATCAGCCTTTGTGAGTGAAAGGGAAGAAGCCAAAGAGAAATTATTCTTAGAATAGATTATGTCTGAGCAATTTAGTCAGCAGTTGCAGGAACAGGCAAAGGCTTCTGAAAGACAAGATCTATGTGTTGTCAGCAAAGTCAGGTCCAAATGAGGGTAAAATATTACATTTGACAATATTATGAGGTATAAGTGTGATTCGGGACCCAGACTTTTTACAGACAGAGGGACAATACACAGAGGTAGCAAATAGAAACTAAGGCATGGCTTAAGTTTATTTTCCCTCCTCCTGAAGTATCATCACTCCAAGTTTGCTTTAAGCATTGACTCAAATTTAGAAGCAGTTCTCAAAATATTAAACATGGTCTTTTGGGGAAACAGGGTCCAGCGTTTGACTTTGTCCCCAAGGATTCTCACAAACTGGAGCATGAGAGGCACCTGCTGAGTTGGGTTGTCCTCCGTTGTCACTTGCATTTTAGTTAGGGGAGGTACTCTCAGTTTTCTAGAAGCTATACAAAGAGCAAGTATATTGGTTTTGACATAAAACTGTGCTGGTTGCACACTTAACTGGGTAACATGAAGAAAACCCTTAGCAAGTCTGACAGAATTTGCAAATAGAATGGGCTCTCACTGAATGAGACGCTATGAACCTAGAGATGGTGGGATTCAGCTTTGCCATCTTCAGTGCAGCCCCGCTATACCATGTGTTCCCTCTGCCAAACAAGACTGTTACAATGACCCTAATGATTCTAATTTCTCTTTGGGATAAAAGAGGTAAGTCGATCTTATGGTTGGTTTTAATAGGAACTTGCTACAAATGACAGCCACCTTGGAAGGGAACCTTAAGTGGAATGTTGTCCTGATTGCCTTAAATGCTGTGGGAAGACTCACCCTGACTGTGGGTGGAACCTTCTAATTAGCAGCCCAGATACAAAGGGTGTGGCCAAGGGAAGGCTAATCACCTTGGCTCTCCCCCTGATAGATAGCTCAGTTGATTTACCCTGTCAATGGTGATGATCCCTTTGCTGGTATCAGAGGCAGTGCTTCCCAGGCGTCCTTAGTGACGTGAGGAGCAAGGGGCACACCGTGAACCTTTCAGGTTTTCAACACCAGATTGGGACTAGTGAGGCACATGGCCTCAAGAAGTAAGCAAGAACTGAGCTCTCTGCCTCTCACAGTGTGACTCAGCTGTGGCTGCTATTTTAGCATACGCTGACTTTTAAAATTCTTTAAGAGGAGCCAGGTAGTGGTAGTGGTCTTTAATCCCAGCACTCAGGAGGCAGAGGCAGAGGGGTCTCTGTATGTTCAAGGCCAGCCTGGTCTACAGGGTGAGTTCCAGGGTACCCAGGGCTACACAGAGAAACCGTGTCTCGGGAAAAAAAAAATAATAAGGAACAAAGAAACAACAATTCTTTATTAAATATATGCATTCATTCATCCCATTGGTTCTGTTCCGCTAGAAAATCCTGACTCATATATTAATCAAATACTCTTAATAAGCTGGGTGTGGTGGTGCATGCCTTTAATCACAGCACTCAGGAGGCAGAGGCAGCAGATCGATGTAAATTAACACTGGGCTGCTAGGGCTGAAGAGATAGCCTAGAGTTAGTGTTCCAGGCTTCCTTGTAACTAGAAAACAAATGAAAAGCGTCCTGGCTATGGGTGGAGGGAAAAGGACAACCCAGCTAGTCTCTGCTTGGCTGCATCAGGGCATGCAGCAATCCGCACAGTGGGAAGATAATCAACACATTGGTTTTGCTACAGGAAGAACATTCTAGCTGCCCATAACCCTCATGGTCCCTCCTACCAGCGATGCCTGCTAGGTAGTTCCGTTTCTTACAGCTGCCCCCGGAGATTGAGGAGCACAGGGTATAGTGACCACCTGTGTTGATTTGTCCGCTTTCTTCCTTATCTCTCACTCACGTTTCTCTATCTCCTGCATATGTTTATGTGAGACACATGCTTTTGTCTGAACATGTCTACATGGCATGCATTAGTGCTTTGCGTTATATCCATTTTAACTTATGCAAATGGTATCTTCTCACTCTCTGGAGGCTTCTCTGTCCTTCTCTGTGGGCATCTCATCCTGTGTGGTGAGCTCATCCCGCTGGTGAGCACATACTTAACCCATTGCTTTTTGCTGTGCACAGTACCCTATTATGAACATTCAGATTGTGCCCAATTCTATAGCAGCACAGACCTGCTTCGGTGCTCATTATAGATCAAGGTGAGAAATTCTGGAGCTACCGTTACTGGGACAGAGGGGGTGGGGCATGTGCATAAATGAACTGAGCTGCACTACCTGACCCCCACAATGAGGGCCAGCAGGGGGTGGCAGTGCTAAAACCCAAAGTATAGATCATAGCGCCGTAATGGCAGCTATCTGCATTTGTACATTCTCTGACATCTCGTAGCCCACTTTCCTCATCTATAAAAAAAGTACGTACTGATGGTGCCTGTCTCATGGAGTTATTGTGGGAATGAAATGGAGTCATAGGTTATCCTGTTCTGACTTGCCAGGAAGACTGAATCTTCAGGGAAGATCAGCAGAGTTCACGGGCCCCTGCCTGGCTGCACAGAAGGGGACAGTTCAACTGGAGAGATGTAGGTCTGAGCACAAGGATTTACAGCAGATGGGGTGATGGAAGGCAGCATCCTGGGTTCCCGCTGGAGGGTGTCCACAGCATCGCCAGCACCCCATTGAGAGTGGCAGCGGGAAAGCGGAATCTGCCCAGTGGTCTCTCCTCACACCAGGTACTGTCCTGGTTTTTACATACTTCCTTCCATGGCAGGAGCTTCTGGGAGTTTTTTTCTAGATGCAGTGATCTTTTATATCCACGTCCCAGAACACACACTGTGCACCAGTCTGACCCTACCGCTGGCATGGTGTATTTGAACTCTCCTGTTCCTGGTCCCTTCATCTTTCACAGGCATAACTCCCCCACCCCCTCAGTAAACCTCCATACTCCTAACTCAACTCCAGCATCTGTTTCCAGGGAGGCCCGCTGGCACAGTAGAGGAAACACAAAGTATATTTATGTGGCAGTCCTGCTAGCGTGTGGTCATCTGGCTTTAAGACAAGCTCTGCTGGGCTCCATAATGACATCTAAGGTATGAATGTGTGGGAACTGAACTGTGCCTTGCGACAAGGCTACTCCTTTGTAAGAATTGATGAGCACTGGTCTGTATTATCTGTTTTGTGATGTGATCCAATGTCAGTTGACAATTTAAACATTTATTCTGTACCAGCCTGTTCTTTTTAGATGAGTCTTCTGTGCTGTTGTCTCAATATTTTATAATTTTAAAAATATATGCATAGCTAGAAATATATTCATCACTTACTAGGCACTCCAAAGATAAATCAAGACAGGTTCATATATATATATATATATATATATAGTCTTTTGTGCTTTAGCTAATAAATAAAATGAACAGGTAACACTTGGATAAATAATACCCACAATGCATTTCATCTCTATTATTCTTCCATTTAACTAATGAAATTTCAGAATATCTAATACTCATAAAATAGTAAGTCAAGAATTACCAAAATTTTTAATAAAAATAATCCAATATAATTCTTTTCAAGATGAAAAACTGAAGGTCAAAAGGTATATAAATATGTAAAGGCAACTTGTTTAAAACTACAGTTTTTCTTTAAAAATTCAAAATTTAGCATATAATGTTATCATGCTGTAGATTTATGAATTCCTACACACACACAGAGAGAGAGAGACAAGGAAGGAAACAGAGGAAGGAAAAGAGAGAGGGAAAAAAATCAATGTTAAAAAATAATTCCCAAACACCAAACAGGAGGAATTTCAACACCCAAAGACATCTGGTAATATCTGCAAATATTTGTTGCTGTCATAGTTAGGACCAAGAGGGTGGTCCTTGCCTCTAGTAGACAGAGTACAGAGCCTCTTCTGAAAAGTCTACACTACAGGGGACAACCCCCCCCCCAAAAATGGGTACCTAGACAAAAAGACTGTAGTGTCCAGGCTGGGGGATATGGGAACTGCTAAAGAGGCAAATGAATTATTCATGCTGGGATTACAGATGTACATCACCACTTCTGGCCCTTTTGTTTTGTTTTTAAGAAACCTAGAACAGTGAGTAAAAGAGCAGATCTTCCCCTTCCCCTTACACAAACACACATTTTAACATAGTATCTAAATACCTTGTTCGACAGACATGCAAGGAGGCACCTTGGGAATCACCAAGGTTCTCTAACTAACGGAAATGTACCATCCAAGCTAGAAGGGTTTCCCCAGCCATGCATATTCTTTCTTTTCATTTAGGAGCCTCTTTCAAACTTAAGAGAGCCTACTTTTAAGTGCCCACTGTATGGTTTAGCACTCATTTGGGTTTCGTAGCAGAATAAGTCTCCGTGAGCGTCCTGATCCTAGGTAAAGCCTAGTGTTTCTCAGGGCACGTATTTCCTAGAAATACCTTCTGATTCTATATGGCTACGACTTGACTACGGAAGATTAGTTTCTTATACTGTATCTTCTGAATAATTAAAACTTAAGCTGGTCATTTAAAAGTCATAGACGGTCGTTTTAAGTACCCATCGGAACATATTTACATGGGTGCTTTTAAATTTGTCGATTTAAAAAAAAAAATCAATTGAATCTTTATTTGATACTCAACGTGCGCCCTCTACCGAATAGGAGAACTATCACCTCGGATATGTTTTAAATCGTAGAACTCAAACCTCAGAACACACATCACAGTCATAGTTCATCTGAAAAAAATTAACCAATGAAACTATGAACCTTAAATATTCTCTGACTTGAAATATAAGTGATAATGAACTGTGCCTTTTAGCGGTCTGTTATGAAAGATCTCCCAGAAAACCTCTAAGCGGCAATAGCTATAGGAAAAATTACACCCACTACTCAGAACCGAGCTGCATCTAACACTGTATTTATTCTGTCTAGCTCCTTTGCTTAAACCTGCGCTTCTGTACCAGAGAGAGACAATTACACTTTTACATTGTATCATCGATCCTAGAAGTTTTAAGTTCTCAAACATGATGATGAATTGACAACAGACAAAAACGACTCGGGTGGTTGAAAGAGTATCCCAGGGATTACCGGGAAGACTTCCAGCCGTGCATTCCGTGCATTCCGGATCCCTAATGCCAGGACGCTGGTCCACGCCCTGAGCTGGGACCTCCCGCCCAAAGAGGCTGCAAGCGTGTGCAGTGCAGCGCGGTGCTGGAGAGAGCCAGCGCGCCCAGGCTCGCATCCTGGGCTGGGGAAGCAGCCGCCAGTGCCCCAGCTCTTACCTGCGCTCCGACCAGGAGACAGTTACCGAGAATCAGCCACCCGCAGACGTAGGGTAAAGCCTCCAGCCAGGCCATGTCTAGAACTGCCCGAGGCACAAGTGGCATCTGTATCCCAGACTCGACTACTTGGCCAGTAAGGGGCAAACTTGTGATGGGGAGCGAGGCAGAGCTGGGTAGCTGGAGCGCGGGAGCCACTAGCCAGGATGCTCAAAGGTAGGGCTGCCGGAGCCCTTGAGTCTGGGAACCCCGGTCCTGAATGCCTTGGCTCCTGGTGGTCCCGCCTTCCACCGAGAACAGCTGCTAGGAGGGGGCGGAGGATGCAGGCGCGTCCTTCTCTAGTCACTGAGCCCGCAACCCAGATGTCCTGAGACCAGGCGATCCCGAGGTGGGGCTGCAGCCAGGCTTGACTCTCACTGTGTCTGCTTCCCTGAACTGGGTTCTGAGTCCCCAAACCATCTCTGGGCACGCCTTGAGGCCTCGGAGGAGTAGCCCAAAACTTTCCTCCTGCCCAGATGCGTGCTGACCATCTGCCACCCTGAAGCCAGTATGAGAAAGGCTTCCGAGGCCTGTGGGGTCAGTCTCTGCAGCTAGCCCCTGCACAACCTACAATCCTCTCAAGTTCTCTCATTCATTTTCCCCTCACTACATTGATATGCCTAGAGTAAGGAGGGCTGGAGGCTGGCAGGTATGGGATGGGTGGTGTGTGTGTGTGTGTGTGTGTGTGTGTGTGTGTGTGTGTGTGTGTG
>OU015743.1:24861895-24958231 GCA_907169655.1 Acomys percivali | reverse complement strand
ACACACACACACACACACACACACACACACACACACACACACACCATGACCAAAAGAACTGTGGACAAGAAGGAATTGATTTCATTCACACCTCCACATCCCAGTCTATCATTAAAGGGAGCCAGGGCAGGAACTGACCCCCGCCCCCAGCCCACTGAGCTGGGCCCTTCCTCATTGATTATTAGTAAAGAAGATGCCGGAAGGCCAATCTGATGAGGGCTTTTTTTCTCAATTAAGGTTCTCTCTTCCCAAATGACTCTAGCTTGTGTCAAACTGACATAAAGTTAGCGAGCACAGACACCAAGAGCATTAGAATGACGTCAGCTCTGTTAGAACAGGTACAATTGGAGGAAACGGGGTGGTTTCTATAGGAAACAAGCTCTACTTAACTCACCTCAATCAAACACGCTGATGCCAAGTTGAAGAGGACTTGAAGATGAAGGAGATGGCAAAAGTGACGACTGAGGATAAAATAGATGCTCAATACAGGTTTTGGAATTGATAATGAGACCTTGAAGAAACTCTGTGAACAGAAGAATATGGGTGATTTCCCCATAGAATATATACACATATGTCTAGAAGACCATACCAGAACATGTGCTACATTACAGCTCCTACGTACTTGTTTGGAGCTCATTGAACCAAAGAGTATAATTTTTATGGACCAGGTATTCTGGCTGTATTAAATCCAACTGGTTTCTAGCTTCAAACTATGAGGTTAACAATTGTCAACTCTCTGTTGAGATCTGCTATGAAAATTGCTTTTATTTTCTACACAAATAAAACTTTTCTGTTTTTATAGAAAAGTTTAAAATGTATAAATTCATCTGAGTACATAGTTGCCTACACACCAAATCTCCTGACAAAATGGTTTCTTGAATAGTTGACAGTAATGTACATAAATCATATCTCCAGGAAAATATAAACATGTGGGAGCTGGAGAGATGGCTCAGCGGTTAAGAGCACTGATTGCTCTTCAAGAGGACCTGAGTTCAATTCCCAGAACCCACATGGAAGCTCACAACTGCCTGTAACTCAAAGATCTGACACCTTCACAAGACATAAACATGCAGGCAAAACACCAACGCACATAAAATAACAAATAAAAATTAAAAATAAGAAAAAAAATAAAAAATATAAAGAAATTAGTTTAAAATATATATATAAACATGCTTTAGAAATAAAAGAAATGATGGAAATGATGCCAGAAATTATATATTAAATTCTTACTGATCTAACTATAAAATATTTAGATTAAAATTAGTGATTTTCAGTTATAGATAGGAGCAGGCTCCCTGAGAGGCTGAAGAAAAACAAAATGAGTTCCAAACTAACCTTTACTACATAGTGCCCTCTGGGGCAGTTTAACCTCTATGGCAAGACCTTGTTTAAAAAAAAAAAAAAGCAAAATAAAAAAACTTTTGATTGATTCTTTCCATTTCTAATGTACATTTCTCTGGGTTAAAATGAAGCAATGGAAGCTGCTTTAAGAGTGCTAGGCAGGAGCGGTGGCACATGCCTTTAATCCCAGCACTAGGGGGTGAGGGGGTGGGCAGGTGGATCGCTGTGAGTTCGAGGCCAGCCTGTTCTACAAAGTAAGTCCAAGGCTGCACAGAGAAACCCTATCTCAATAAATAAATAAATAATTTGAAAGTCATAGGCAATATAAAAAAATATATACCAAAATAACCACAAATATAATTCGCTTTAACCCATCCCATAGTAGTCTGAGTAGCACAAATTTTACTAGTCAAGATAGAAATTTTCACCTGGTCAAGACAGACCAACTAAACAAGCATGCTAAAGAGCAATGCAAATAGCTCTTGCTATGCCCACAACTATAACCACACAGCACTGAAGGGTAAGCTGACACACACTGTCACTGCGCTCTGTCCCAGAGAGAGATACAGATGACTAATGTAATAACTATGCAATACTCCAGCATTTCTCAGGACATTCTGGCAACATATTACAAAAGAGAAATGTCTGTGACAGTCAACCTACAGGTGACATTTGAGGAGTGGAGGCATCACTGTTTAGAACTCATATTTCATTCTGTTTTCAAACACACAAGTGCGTGGCTAGTCTCAGGGTGTATTAACCATGATAACAGTGTTTTTTATTAATCTGTATTTCAGCATGATCTGCAAAACCCCAGGTCAATCAACATGTTTGGGTTTTAGGACGATTTTTTTCAGGTGATAAAACTGAAAACCTACTGAAAATTTATATTTTCTTCAGGGCAACTAAAGTAGGTTTAAGGCTGAAGAGAGGCTAAAATAAATATGAGCAGCTGGGGAGTATCATCATAAACATTTGTAGTACTCCTCTCTACAGGGGTGGGGGAAGGTGATGTCAAGGGAATCTCTCCATGAACACTAAGCACTGGGAAGGCCCAGGATTACCACGTTCAGGGTGGATGATCAGCGAGAACTCAGGAGCCAGGAGCTGGTGTGCTTGCTGCACTGCTGTGGTTCATCACACTGAAAGGTGTAGAGTAAATGTAACATGGGGGAAATCTCCTGGGATGAAGAGCGGGAAGAACCAGGCTTAACTGCATCTTCTCCTGGTGGCGTTGCTCAGGTTTCCGGGGCAGATCCTTACGTGCCAAATGCAGCATGCTATTCCACACCACATGCTGTTGCAAATGTCCTCGGTCTTTCATTCTCAAGATAATGATGGCAGACAACTTACACAAATCCTTGTCAACCGAGAAAGCTCCTGTCTAGAGTCTTGATGTCTAGAGATTTATTTTCACCTAGCAAAGTCCAATCCCATTTTCCACCTCACCCCAAACAAGAACACACGTTTACCATGGACCACACTGTCAGCTAAACCATCTGGCCAAACACGCCCCAGGATTCAGTGTTCCAAAGACTCGACTCTCAATTCCAGAAGCAGTCAAGGGCCTTGCTTATGCTACTGGCCAAATTTGGGGACGAAAGAACTATATTCAAATAGTTTTACCAGAACAATCTAATTATATTTCCAAAGAACAGGCTCCTCTATATAAGTTGTAATTTGTCTTCATAAGTAATGGCATAAATGTGTCTAATGCCTTAATGATAAGCATGATATTGTTCTTGTCACTCCATCGTCTTGATTCTTTAAGCCTGAAAACTCAACTAATTCATTCACTAACTCACCATCTCTACTGGAAATGACTGGACCACTGACAGCGGCTACTATAAAAGTCAAAGCTCACAATCAGAACACTTGTGACCAATGACCCTGAGCCCCTAAGAGTGTGTGCCTGCTTTCCTGATATGAGATATATTTAATTTCTACATTCAGGGCTCTATCATATCTTTGGAGGGAGTTGTAAGGGACATTAATTGACAGGGACTCAATCAATACTCTTAAAACTTTAATATTGTTGTAGGATATTTGATTCCACCATGAACTCCAAGATTAAGAACGGGAAAAACCTGTCTATTGGAAACAAGTAGTTCTGGTGTGGCTCAGCCCTAAGACACACCTTTAATTAAAGAGCTTTCTGTAAACAGGATTAAATAAAGTTAACTTTAGGTCAAGAGGCCGAGAAAGCAACCAAGCAACCAGTTGACAGGAAGTGAACATGGGGAAAAAATAGAGAGTGAGAGGAAGCCCAAAGAATGGATAGAGAGGCACACAGGATGTAGAAAGAATAGACATTTGGTTTAAAGGGTTTTTCAGACAGCATGGAGAAGGAGAAGAGGCTTCTTTCTTCTGGAACGCTGGTGGAGTAGGAAGGTCAGCTGGGTGCTTTCTCTGCCTGCTGAGCTGGCAGGTTTTCAGACCAGCATTTGGCTCCTGAGTCTTTATTTGTAAAATCAAATGTTTGGGATTTTGTTCTAACACAACAAAATATTGCCACTTACTAAAGATAATGGGGGACATATCTGGCTCTGTGCCTTTTGCACTCAAGGAGAAAAAGAAGCTAACTTTATGTTTGTTTGTTTGGTTGGTTGGTTGGTTTGGTTTTGGTTTATTTGAGTTGTTTGTTTGTTTGTTTGTTTGTTTGAGACAGGATCTCACTCTGTAGCTCTAGCTTTCAGAAATTCGGTATGCAGACCAACTGGCTTTGAGTTTGCAAAGATCCTCCTGAGTGCTGTGATTAAAGTCAGGTGTTACCACATCCATCTAAAACTCACATTTTTAATGGGATACCTAAGGTGGTGAACTTAGTCTTTGCATGACTTGTGTAGCTTAAAGTACATTAAGAATCAAAGACCCAATTAACTTCCATGAGCGGATTTTTTTAGACTGGAAGAAGAGACTGCTCTCTAGGAACACATGAAATCTAGAATCATTCCTCTTCATTTTACATAAGTGAAGATGTGATATCTGGAGACCCAGGAAAATGTGGATTCTCTATCATAGGTACTATTAAAAGCAAATTATTCATTTTTCCAACAAACACCTATTGTGACCGATACTTGGCTAGGATGTAACAAAACACTAGTGAAGAAAACATTTAGAGGCTGTGGGCTAGAGAGATGGCTCAGAGGTTAACAGCACCAGCTGCTCTTCCAACCATCCTGAGTTCAATTTCCTAGCAACCACATGGTGGCTCACAACCACCTATAATGAGATCTGGTGCCCTCTTCTGTGCAGGTGTGCATGCAGGCAGAACACTGTATACATAATAAATAAAGAGAGAGAGAGAGAGAGAGAGAGAGAGAGAGAGAGAGAGAGAGAGAGAGAGAGAGAGAGAGAGAGGCTGTTCATTCAGTACATCTGAATAAAGCCATACAAGCTTAAGGACCTGAGTTCAGATCCCTACCAACCATTTTAAAAGCTGGTGACAGTATGCATCTTTAATCCTAGCACTGGGTAATGAGAGAGGCAAGTGACAGCCCGGTCCCTGGAGCTACTGATGGACAGCTAGCGAAGACAAGACCAGGAGCTCCAGGTTCAGTGAGGGACTTTGTTTCAAAAAATAAGGTGAAGAATGATCATGGAAGATCACACACACACACACACACACACACACACACACACACACACACATTTTTTTTAGGCAGTTGAAAAATCTTCAAGGCTCTTAAAATTTGGTTTATTAGTGGCTTGTGATAAAGCATCTCACACTTGATACACCACGTAGCTGTTAGCCATGACTTACTGCTTTCCCTGGCATGCCAAACATGGACTCAGTGGGGGAAATGCACTAGCCTGGAGTGTGTACATTGATGAAAATCTTCCAACTAACATACTCTAAATTCAATGTATAGGCTAGAAATTAAAAGATGCATTTAATTATCAGTCCTCCAGCACTTCTATTATCTTTTGGCATTTTTGAAGATTAATAAAGTGCTATGTTCCTGCAAATGTAACTGGCAGTAATCCATAATTGATCGAGTTAATTAAGCGTAACAATTGTCAAGAGCTAAAAATAATGAGAAGGGAGAAATTTAATGAAATGGTGTGTAACACCAGGGAGCTGTATCAAGAAGTATGTGTAATCTGGAGACATTCCCCAAATAGACACTGTGTGTGCATGCATCCATGTGTGTATGTGTGTGCAATGTACCTCATTCTATAAGTTATACTATCTAGAATATATATAATATATATATATATTATTAGTTATACTTCTAATGCTCTAAGCAACAGAAAACAAGCTGTGAGAAACTTAGTCTTTTCTACTAGCTCAATAAATACTCTAATGCTTAAACTCAGATATAATAAAGGTGTTCTCACAGCAGAAACACCCAAATTATTATTCATCAGAATCTCTCAAGTCAACATATTCATGAAAAGTTTAAATAATCTTCTTATACATGTGGTCCAAGGAGCCTATGTGCCATCTATTGCTTACACTACTGGGTTCTTAATGAACATCAGACACTGGGTGACTATTCTCTCTCCTGGTATAGGTGCTAGTTAAAACTGCCCGTGAAGAGGCTGAGGCAGCACGCACAGAGCCTGCTTGGGTCTGCTCCAGATGGACTCCCAGAGCTAAGGGAAGAAATGGACACATGCCCAATTTTTAACCCAGAAGCAGTCACCATTTGATAACTACTTGCAAATGAAAAAAAAATTGGTTTCTTCAAGGGAGTCTCACTGGGGAAACAAACTACTCTTAAGGGTAAGGTACACTAAGTGTGGGGATCAGGAACAGGGGCTGGGTGGGGCGGGGAAGTGGATGAGGGGCAATGGAGCCCACGCAGAATCCCAGGAATCAGAGTCAGGACAGTAGACTCAAGGTGCAGATCTAACGTTATTGTTCAGTGTATCATTCTTTAAAAGGCTGAAGGGCCAATCAGACCATCCCATGCCAGCTAGCCTTAAACACCAATAGCAATCTATCAAGTTGGTGTCTTAGGAGCCGCTGACACTTAACATGCCGTTCTCCGTGGGCCTCCAGAAGGCTTATCTGAACCCTCCACACAGCTCAGCAGTTGAAAGCCAACAGACAAGGAACTCAACTGCATCTTTGGAGGTTCTGTGTCTCATAATGTTGCATCAGTGCACTTTTTTTTTCTTAACAGGTCCTTTTTTATCCTCCAGTTTTATGTTTTCATGGGATTTCTGTGTGCACAAACTTGTATGTCTCTGCATCTGTGCGTGTTTCTTGTATTTTTTGGGGGGGCTCTTTTCCTTATGTTTGTTTGTTTTGTCCTCTTCTCATTGGTTTTTTTGTGTTATCATATTATATTTTATTGTATTTTATCCCTTAGATACCTGTTTATTTTCTAGCAAGAGACAGAAAGGGGTGAATCTCGAAAAAGGGGAGGTAGGGAGGAACAGGTAGGAGTAGGGGGAAAATTATAATTAAAATATGTCATATAAAAATATCTTTCCTTTTTTTGGCTTTTTTTCTTTGGTTTTTTTGAGCCAGGGTTTCTCTGTGTGCTGCCCTGGATGTCCTGGAACTCACTTTGTAGACCAGGCTGACCACAAACTCACAGAGATCTGCCTGCCTCTGCCTCCCAAAGGCTGGGATTAAAGCTGTGCACCATCACCACCTGGCTAAAGAAAAAGAATCTGTTTTCAATTTAAAAAATAAAATAATAAAGATAAAAAAATAAAATGGCCTGTGAAGGTTCTGGGTGGTGCAACACTATAGCCAAATATCAGGAGAAATATACATACTGGGAACTGAGCAATGAGCTGGCACATGCCGTGTCCTGTTGGCAAGACCAAGCGCTTTGACCAATTTCCTTTTTAAGTTGCACTCACTTGTTTATGTCTATCTGCCTTATAATGGTTCCTATCTCAACATACCTTTTCCACAGTAATTTCAAAGAATATGAACCTATGAAGATGTATTTTACTCACCCAGAGGGCTCAGGGAGTTATAGTAGATCTGTACCAAGACAGAGTAGGTCACCAGGGAGGTGAATATGACCTGGTAGGTTAGCTCCAAATCTTAATGGATGAGATTCAGCAGTAGACACAATAGAAAAGATCTCATGGCCTGCCATTTGACATACCATGGCACCAGTATATGTGGCTGTGGCATCTTAGAATGTGTCCATGGAAGCATGGTGTAGCCGCTTTCTATAGAAGCATGCTGCATTATTTATAAACTGGAATAGCTTTGAGTGGTAGGGTGCTGTACCCAAACTAAGGTTCTGTAGAGCCAGGATCATCTGTGGTTCTGAATAAGATACTTAACTCAAGAGTTCCCTGCTATTTTTAAAGAGGAAAAAAGGAAACAAAAGGAAATTTGAGGCTTGTGCCTGTGTTAGAAGTCAGCCTTGATAATGCAATCAGGAGGATGTGGTTATTGCCCATTCTGGATTAATCACCTCGGTAGATGATTGTGACAGTGTGCCACCTGTAATACTGTGACACAGTGATAAAATCAACCCCAGGCGATTCTGCTTCAATCACTTTGTCAATGGACAATCATCATCTGGTTTAAGGAGAGGGCCACACATAAAGGGAAGGCTTAAGTTTCCATGCAGTTACAAGGATTTTCTTGCAAGGGTTTACCCTAAAGAAATCACAGTAATGGATCAGGCCAGGGCACAGCACAAAGAACCCGGAATGGCAGAAACTGGGAAAGCTCAGCATTCAGGAGTATGGTCTTGTAAACGAGCTGCCCACTGGAGATGCTTGTGACTGCCTTTGGTGAGGATTCCTGAATGGGCATTTGGCAGTGCAGCCTGTTCACCTAGCACCTACGTGTCCTAAACATAAATCATAAAGTACAATTTAAATTTTTGCTATGAATAACCTCTCATATACAAAACACATTCTTAAGACTTCAGAGTAACTTGTGTAAGTGAACGCATGTACGTCCGCACGAGATTTACATTGAAGCTCTCGTCCCCACTGCGATGGGCTTTGGCTGTTGAACTCTCTAGAGATAAGTAATTCATAAAAATCTTCCCATGGATTGGTATGTATAAGAAAAATGCTCTCTCGGATGCCCTGTCCCTCCCTTTGCCCTCTGTATGAGGATACAGTAAGAAAGCTGCAATTTTTGAGGCAGGACCCGCAAAATGAAGACCAAGAACATAACTGGCTACACTTGACCTTGGACTTCCATAAGTGTCTTTAAGCCATCCAGTCTATGGGATTTTGCAATCCCACGCCTTCCAGTCATTCTTTTCCATCCCTGCCCTTGATTCCTGATTCACTGCAGTGTGCCAGGAGCACTAAAAGCCTACAATGCAATATTGGCATAGGTACAGTGCAGATGTCTATGGAACATAGATGTGATTGTACCAGCACACTGTAACTCCATTAGTATTTTATATGGAGCCATCTGCATCCCATGTGTGTATGAATGTGTGTGTGTTGATTCATATGTGCACACAGCAATGCAAGTTATGTGAGCATATCTCAGGACTTAACACGGCATCAACAACACAAGTACAATGACAAGCTGATCAAAATCTGACATTCTTCAGAAAAAGGACATTAGAATAGTTTCTTAAGCAGATACATGGAGCTAATTAAAACTTTGATGATTTGAATATCTTCTGGAGGTTTTTGGTTGGTTGGTTGGTTGGTTTTTTGTTTGTTTTTGTTTTTGTTTTTCAAGACAGGGTTTCTCTGTGTGACCTTGGCTGTTCTGGACTTGCTTTGTAGACCAGACTGGCCTTGAACTCACAGCGATCCACCTGCCTCTGCCTCCCAAGTGCTGGGATTAAAGGCATGCGCCACCACGCCCAGCCACTGGTCTGGAGTTTTTTTTTTTTTTTTTAAGATTTATTTTATTTATTGCATATGAGTGCTTTATCTGCAGAAGAAGGTATCAGATTACATTATAGATGGTTGTGAGCCACCATGTGGTTGCTGGGAATTGAACTCAGGACCTCTGGAAGAGCAGGCGGCACTCTTAACCACTGAGCCATCTCTCTAGCCCCTCTTCTGCAGTTTTTAATGCCTGTAGAAAAACAGAAAATCAGAAGCAAAGAGTAGTAACATATGAGCTTACAATTACTTCCCAAGGGCTAACAAGATGGCTCAGTAAGTAAAGGTACTTGCTGCTAAGCCTGAGGACCTGAGTTCCATCCCCAGCACCACATGATGAAAGTAGAGAACTGACTCTCATCAGCTGTCCTCTGACTGGCACAGTTGCAAATGCAAGGGTGCATGGACACACAAACATACATTAGATACATAGATAGATAGATAGATAGATAGATAGATAGATAGATGATAGATAGATAGATGATAGATAGATAGATAGATAGATAGATAGATAGATAGATAATTGATAGGTAGATAGATGATAAGAGATAGATAGATGATAGATAATAGATGATAGGTGATTGATAGGTAGATAGATGATAGATAATAGATAGGTGATAGATAGATAGATAGATAGATAGATAGATAGATAGATAGATAAAAGTATTTTTTAATTCGCCCAAATAATGTGGTGAAGACCAATGCTCAAATGTCTGTGTCTGAGACAGGATAGAAGAGAGACCTTTCTTCATATGTGTCTCAGTTGGTAATTTTATTACCAACAAGTATAAATAATATTCTGCCATTATTTAAAGCACAGACTTTTGTCTGTTCAAAGCTAGGTATAGTGGAAGCAAGATGCTTCTCAAATGTTTGTACTGTTTTTGCTTGTGAATTTTTATTTCATTTTTAAGCATTGGAGACAGATCCAGTGTGCTATACATGCCTGACAAGCATCTCTCTTTGAGGAGTTCCTATATTATGTTTCATTTTTATGGGACTATATGATTTCTAAAATACTTAACAGTTCAGCTAAGGAAAGTTTCCATGGCTGGGAATTGCCTCAGTAGGTAAGAGCACCTGCTATGTAAGCAAGAAAGCCCAGGTAGGAATCCCTATTACCCATGGAAGAGCAAGGCACAGTGCATGTAACCCCAACACGGTGGGACAGAGGCCCGTAGATTCTGCAGCTGTCTGGCAGGTCAACCAACTGAAACCATGAACCATGTCACAACAAATAAGTTGGAGGGCAAGAGGAAAACACCTTTTGTGGCCTCCACATGCTCATTTATACATCTCACAGAGAGAGAGAGAGGGAGAGAGAGAGAGAGAGAGAGAGAGAGAGAGAGAGAGAGAGAGAGAGAGAGAGAGAGGCACAGATAAATTTGTTTCAAAAAGAAAAATCCCCCAAACAAAATGACAGCAGTGAATTAATATTTTTGGACTAAACTGATATTAAGGGACTCATTCTGAGTCAGGAGCAGAGAGTGGAGACTGCAGTCCACAAGGCTTTGTACAAATGCTAAAAATTAGCATATGAGAGAAAACAGTTGGCAAAGAGAGAGGTCTCGCCATTGGCAGAGCACAGGTGCAGAGACATTGAAGGGTCTGACGGTGACCCAGGACTCATCATAATGCTAAAACACATGCAATTGGATAGTAGTTTATGATTCTAATGAAATATTCAAAGCGTAAAATGAATCTATTTTATCAATACACAGCTCCCTATAAAAGTTGAGCCATCAGCACTTCTGGATATATACCCAAAGGAACCTTACCCACGATATGGAACAGGCCTAGCCATTCACCAATAGATAAACATAATGAAAATGTCGTATAATAGGCACAACAGAGTTTCATCTGGCCACAGAGAAGAAGTGAAATTGCATGTTTTTTTTTTTCAGAAAGATAGTTGGAACTGGACATCATTGTGTTAAACACGTTAAGTCAGACTAAAAAAAAAAAAAAATTACATATCCTCTCACATGCATCGTCTTCTTTAAAAATATATCTTGTGGATGGTGAGATGGCTCATTGGAGGAAGGTACTTACTGCAGAAGCCTGCGTTTCGTCCCCAGAACCAGGGTAAAGATGGAAGGAGAGAACTGACTGCACAAAGTTGCCTTCTGACCTCCAAACTCATGCCATGGTGTGTGCACCCGCGCACGCATACACACACATGCACATGCACGCACCCACACACACAGACACACACACACACACACATACACACACAGAGAGACACACACAGAGAGACACACACAGAGAGACACACACAGACACACACACACAGACACACACACACACACACACACACACACAGACACACACACACACAGGAAGCTACTGAGGGAAGAAGAGGAAGGAAGGAAAAACAGAAAGAGGATGAAGAGTATCCACATCATAAGGAAATCCATTATTTCATGTTTATTTTTCTTTAAAAAATAAATAAAGGGAAACTGAGGCACTGAGAGGGACAGAGAACTTCCCACTGGGGTAATAAAGGAAAAGTGAACTTGCCAGTGCACATGTGCCATTATTAGAAGAGATTAATTATGAAAACACTTAACCCTTAGGGTTCAACGGGGAGACCAAGCAGGGGATTCAGAGTCAAATCAGTGCAGAAGGCTTGGCTTCACGAAGTAGGGCACAGTAATGGCGTGAAGTGAACCGTGGGAAACAGTGCAGTGCAGTGCTAGGCTGATAAACCCCAAATTGAGTTGGCAGCTGGGGTGACACACACTGCTGTCCCTGGGCATTGAGTAATACTCAAAAATCCTGGCATCGTTTAAATTCTCCCTGTCCTGATAGATCCATCACTAATTAAGAAGAGGGACCAGCTTAGGCACAGGCTATCAGTCTAGTTCTGAGTAAAACAGAAGACTAAACCCTGGAGCACGGTGGGATGGAGAAAGTAAAGCCGAGGTTTCCAGTCCTTCCGTGTGTCACCCACCAATCCCCATACGGACATTCTGAGGAACTGTTGTCAGATTCTAGTGTCAAAAGAGTTAACACATTTCCTTTTTTTTTTTTTTTTTTTTTTTTTTTTGTTAAAAATGCTGATCTGAAACGCTCATTTTGGAAAACAAAATTGGCAGCTTCTATTGTGTTGCAGCTAGACTTCCCTGTACGCTCCAATGGGCATGCTCCACTCCTATGCACTTCCTCCCCAGGAGAAATGAACGTCGGTGTCTGCACAGAGATGCACGTGAACATTGTACAGAAAGTTTATTCTGAACAACAAAACATAGGAATAAATACATGTCTGTGAGTACATATGGACAAGCACACTGGGTGAATTCCGGCAAGACAGTGCAACAAAAAGCAAAACAGATGAAACGGAAGCAGAGCATTATGCTAATTAGAAAAAGAGCAGCTGGGGAGGTGGCACACGCCTGTAATCCCAGCACACAGGAAGGCAGAGGCAGGAGGATCTTTGTGAGTTCAGCCTGGTCTACAAAGCGAGTAAAGGACAGACAAGGCTACACAGAGAAACCCTGTCTTGAAAAAAAAACCAAACAAACAACAACAAAAAACAAAGCTAGAAAAAGATCAAACCTGCAGGGGTTGGTAGTTCAGTCCTATAATCAAAGCATTTGGGAGACTGAAGCAGGAGGATTGCAACTTCAAAGCCAGCCTGGACTATATAATGAGACCCTATCTCCTTGGCTGTCTGTACCTCTCCTGAATTTCTGTTTTCATAATGGGACAGAGACACTGGGTACACCTTTGTTTCACATTTGTGCTCTTTAACAAATTCCTACCCAAGATCCAAGAATCAGCTTACACATGTTCTACGGATAAGACTCCATTACCACCACATTCTGGTTGTACGAGTCCTGGATTTAATAAGATTCAGTTAGTCGTTTTGAGAGTTGCTTGTTTCTTTGGGGTAGGGGTGAGTTTTGTTTTGTTTTGTTTCCAAGACTTGGTTTCTCTGTGTACCTCAGGCTGTCCTGGAACTCACTCTGTAGACCAAGGTAACCTCAGACTCAGAAATCTGTCTCTGCTTCCTAAGAGTTGGAATTAAAGACATACACCATCACTCCTAGAAAAAAATTTAATTAGTTCTAACCAGGATGATTCTCCTTTGATTACCTCAGTGTCAACTGGTCAGGACAAATCACTCAAGGGGAGGGCTTAGCTGAAAAGGGATATAAGCCTTTGGGAGTCATCTTAGAATTCTACCTTCACTAGCCATTCTTTTTTTTATTAAATATTTTTTATTTTTTACATACACATTTATATTATTGCACATATATACAATAAACTACCTATAGCAAGAAGAACCATGACACAATCAGGAAGTACATAAATGTTACATTCTTAGTGTTTTGGCTATTTGTATTTGACAGCCTTGAAGAAAACATCTTTCCTATCTTGGTGCATCTTAAATTCTGAATGTAAATCAGTATCTATCATATCTCTTTATCAACTTAAAACATCTATCTAGACCTAAAAACGTCTTAACCCCTAAACAACTAAGATTAATTGTAAAACTAAACTATCTGATCTTCAACCCCATCAGAAACTTGAGAAGGAAAAACATTAATTACCTGAGTGTACAGGGGGTGCAGGTTAGCAGCTTCCCAAATGAGAATATGACAGAGACAGTTTGCTGCTTGAGCAGTCACTCAAAATTTTCTATAACATTGGAGCATCATCCTCAGCCTTCTGGCCCAATATATCTGACAGACATATTTGTGAAGCAGGAACTATTGAGGACTTTCTCTGTCTTGGCAGAGTTTGGTAGTCAATTCTGTCTGCATCCAAGCTTACCCATTTTTAGGTAGAATTCTGTCTGTGGTAGAAACGAGGACATTTTCCCCAGTGGCTTGTTTGCCATCTCCGTAAGAAAGTTCTTTGATGCTCATCATCCTCTTTGAGGTAGGCTGGGTGTTGCCAAGAGTTAACCTGTCTCATTGTCAGTGAATGTTTAAAATAATAAAAAAAACATTTTTCTTTCTTTCTTTCTTTTCTTTTCTTTTCTTTTTTTTGGGGGGGTTGTTGTTTTAGTAGTTGTTGTTTTGTTTGTTTGTTTGTTTGTTTGTTTGTTTTGTTTTTTCAAGACAGGGTTTCTCTGTGAATCTGTGTATTTTTGGCTGTCCTGGACTCTCTATGTAGACCAGGCTGGCCTCGAACTCACAGCAATCTACCTGACCCCCAATGAAAGGAAATGGGGTGTCATTCTCTTAAGGTTTCTTTTGGCTGATTTGGGACAAATAATACCTTTGGAGGGGCCCAAATAAAATTGGGGAAAATGGCTAAACAAGCTAGGAATAGCATTTGTGGTCCAGTCTCTACACTAGCCATTCTTAATAAAGGCTTCCATCCTTATACTGTGCTTCCAGGCATGGTAACATATTGATCCATGAGTGTGATTTATTTAAAACTTAAGTGCAGAATATTTTTATTATAAAAAAATTTAAATCAATAAGAGTATATATTTTATTGCTACCAATTATAAAAAGAGATGTCATGTGGGAAGCCACAGTATTCTACTGTGTGCCTCGCCCCAAGACGGCGCCTGGCATGTAGCCAGCTTTGCCTCAAAAGTAGTAAACAAGTCCTTATTAGGGCATGGCCCGCTGCCTGCAATAGTTCCACTTTCAAGAGCCAATAGAGTACGGAAACGTGGCGTTGCTTGATTGGATGCTTGGATGTCTATAAAAGGGTATGAGGGGAGTGGTTCAGGGAGAAGACCGCAAGAAGAGCCTGAATAAACTGCTTGAGAGAAGAACCGGGTGCCGCGTCTTCCTTGCTGGTCGAGTGGGACGCGACAATGTCAGTTTCTAGTAAATGCCTAAAATGGGAGATAATAAACATGTAGCGATAACTGCGAGGCTCAAATAGACTTCATTAATCCTCACAGTAAGCCTGGGTGTCAGACACTATTAACTGTACAGTACAATTGAGGAGACCTGACATCACAGAGCTGATATGTAGTAACAAAAGTGTTAAACTAGCACATGTGACTGCAAAGCAGGGTAAATACATTATTTGATATGCTACAGAGGACATAAGGCTGTGTCTGAAGAGTGAGTTTCCTAAGTGACCTCCTCAGTACCTTTATTTCCTAAATTATGCTGCAGCTCAAGAACACAAGGAACATCCGTGCTTTTCTCCACAAAATGCTGGGCCAAGAAAGACATGTGCAGCAGATGAAGGTCAGAACCTGTCCTAGCAATTCATGGCCAGTCCTTGAGAGGGGAGCTGAGGTACACCAGCCAATGGCACCTACTGGATGGGATTGGGCACTGGGTCGGGTACATACAAGCCCATTCTAGAGATGAACTCAGTGCAAGGTAAAAAACACCAGATGATAACAAATGTGTGTGCTTTCATCACAAGAGTCCCACCATTTAATAAACTCAAATTCAGTAACTCATTTCAGTTACTGGATAACAGAAGGGTCAAGAACATAGGAGCAGAAGGCTGGGGCTGTATAGGGTAAGTTATGTATTGTTCAAGTAGAAAAAGCAAAGATCATTCAGATAAGAGCATGTATCTATGATGCCTGGAGAATCTGTTGAGTGACCTTTCCAGTGACCTTTGAAGTACTACTCTCTCAATCATGAGAAAAGCTCATTACCTGACTTACTGATAGAGATTTTATAAAGTCAAAGAAAATGGCATGCCTAAACATTAAATAGCATCACCATCATTGGCATACAAGCATCTTATGAATGGAGGAAGGCTTACATCATTGTGGACCACATCCTCTGCTATGCACCTCCCTGAGGCCTCCTTCAAACCATATATTCACATGCTAAATGAGAACTTGTTATGGAAAATGACATTCACCTGGAAGTTATTCTATGCCAGCAAACTCTACACATGGGCTCACTGGGCCCACATGGCTATCCTGTAATTTAGGAATGAGAGATTAATGCTGGAGAGATGGCTCAGAGGTAAAGAGCACTGTCTGCCCTTCCAAAGGTCCTGAGTTCAATTCCCAGCAACCACATGGTGGCTCATAACCATCTATAGTGAGGTTTGGTGTCCTCTTCTGGTGTGCAGGTGTGCATGCAAGCAGAACACTGCATAATAAATAAATAAATCTTTTTAAAAAAAAAAAGAATGATAGATTCTCTGGTCATATAACTTGCACATGCTCACACAGCAGTAGAGGCAGAAGCAGAAATTTCCAGTGGTGCCAGGAATTGGATTGGGCTGAATTTTTCCAGTGTTGAAAACCGTGACTCTAGTTGGCTTTGTATAGAATACCCCTTACCATGGGTCTCTGTGGGTGAAATTTAAGGGTTATTTTAATCACTAAAATATAACATCCAACTTCATTGATCCACTCCTTAGACAATATTCAGTGTAGTAGATAGCTTTCTAATGAGCAGAAAGAAATTGTGTTTGTAAAACTGCACTTATTATCTGCACAAGAACAAAGGATGAACGAGCCATTAAATACTCGACTAAGTCTAGAGTCTAAGCTGTAAAGCTGTGGCCTCTGGACTGAGGAGGTAGCTCAGCTGAGAAAGCGTCTGCCATACAAGCAAGAGGATCTGAGTTCAGTCTCCAGAACCATGTAGTAGAAAGCCAAGCACAGCCTTAGGACAGTGGGCAAAGCCGGGTAAGAATGAGGAAGGTCCTAAGTTCGCATCCTCAGAACACACATTAAGCCTGTCGTGGTGGCATGCTATTGAATCCCAGTGTTCCTACAGCAAGCTGGACAGTGGAGACAGAAGAATGCCCAGTAGCTCCCAGGCCAGCTAGTGTAGCACATGACGAAACAGTAAAAGGCCCTTGTCTCAAACAAAATGGAAGGAGAACGCCAACATTACAAGCTGGCCTCTGACCTCCTTTAGCACACATGCAACTGCACTCGCATACACTAACGTATACATACTTGCACATATATCAAACACACACGTGCACACACATATACACAAGCCAGGCATGTTAGTGTGCCTTGAGAGATCCTCTTCTTGATTCATAGGCAATAGAAATGAATGCCACACTGGGCCTGGCTTGAGCATCTGAGACCTCAAAGCCCACCCCCAGGGACACACTTCCTTCAATAAGGCCACACCTCCTGATAGCGCCACTCGCTATGGGCCAGCCCTTCAAACACATGAGTCTATGGGGCCATACCTATTCCGATCACCACGCAAACAGAGTCTACAGAGCAGTGGCTCTCAACCCTCCGAACACTGCAACCCTTTGGTACAGTTCCTCATGCTGTGGTGGCAACAACCGTAAAATTATTTTCTTTGCTACTTTATAAGTGTAATTTTACTACTGTTATGAATCATAAGGCAAATATCTGTGTTTTCCAAAGGCCTTAGACTCCTGTGAAGGGACCATTTGACCCCCCCCCAAGTGAGTCACAACCACAGGTTGGGAGCCATCGCCATAGAGGAGGATGACTGAAATATACGCTGGCTGTTGTGAGGTCAAGAAATAAAATGATGTATTGTTGAGGGGAAGCTAGTTTAAACAGACAATTCATATGGGGTTTTCTTTCTTCTTTTATATCTTAATTGCCTGTGTGGGTTTGGGAACAAGTTTAAAAATAACAGCAAAAACTCTGCATTCCCTTGGAAATCAACTTAGGTCTTCTAAATGAATTTCTGTTGATCAATCAATTCATGTGGTAAGATGACATTCCCCCCCCCCCCCCAAAGGACAGTATTTCCTTTGTTCTGTTTTTGTTTTTCCAGACATGGTTTCTCTGTGTAGCCATGGCTGATCTGCAACTAACTCTGTCGACAAGGGTGGCCTCAAACTCAGAGATCTGCCTGCCCCTGCCCCTGCCCCTGCCCCTGCCCCTGCCCCTGCTCCTGCCCCTGCCTCCCTGAGTACTGGGATTACAGGCCTGCACCATCACACCCAAGCGAGGGCAGGATCTCTAAGATGGGAGATGCTTCAGTTGATCAAGCACTTGCTCTGCAGGCATGAGGACCCGAGTTCAGATCCCTAGGCCCTGTGTAAGGAGCACAGGTACAGACAGAAGGGCATGGCTGTAATCCCAGCGCTAGGGAGGCAGAGACAGGAGGATGCCTGTAGCTGTGTGGGCCAGGGAATCTCACTGAATTGGTGAGCTCCTGGTTCACTGAAAGAGCCTCTCTCAAGATATAAGATAGAGACTAAGTGAGGAAGACCCCTGACGTGAGCCTCCGGACCCCTCTACTTCTACACGCACATACATACATCACACACACACACACACACACACACACACACACACACACAGAGTAAATCAACAGACTTTTACTCAGTAGAGCTTTGAAAAAGGCTATGTGATGGAAAGCACATGTTTACTAGAACAGATTTTATTTATTTATATTTACAAAACACATTGAAATATAATGCAGTATTTCAGTTTAAATTATGAGCTATCCTAAATTAATATGGGTAATAAAATTTCCTCTCAGGGTTGCTTGTTTGGTTTTCTTTTTTTCTTTCTTTCTTTTTTTTTTTTTTTTTGTTGTTGTTGTTTATTTCAAGACAAGGTTTCTCTGTGTAGCCTTGGCTGTCCTGGACTTGCTTTGTAGACCAGGTTGGCCTTGAACTCACAGCATGCTGCCTCCCTCTGCTTCCTGCAGGCTGGGATTAAAGGCATATGCCACCACCGCCCGGCTCTCCTTTGTAATATTTTTGAAAATAATAGTTTACATCATTAAAGAAAAAAAATTCCTAAAATAGGTGGAGAGATGGCTTAGTGGTTGAGAGCACTGACTTCTTGTGCAGAGGACCTGGGTTCAATTCCCAGCACCCACATGTTGGCTCATAACTCTCTGTAACTCCAGTTCAGAGGATCTGACTAACTCTGACCTCTAAGGCAGGCAAACATCCTTTTATATAATATAAAATAAAATGCATTCCTAGGAGTTTAGCCAGTATTGTTTAACATTGTATTATCTTGAGAAACTCAATCATTACTGCCCCCCAAAAAAACACCAAAACAAAGGATAAATGGTAATATCATGGTGAGATGCCATGCTGTGCCCGTGGGGGCATTGCCCATGAAGCATTCATTTACTCCTTTCAGGGTTATTAGTGACTAAATAGTGTGTGCTAGCATTTTACACACTGTAAAGCAGACCATGTCTTAGGTACAGAATGGGCATTTATTATGGGGTGGGGGAGGGCTGGAGACTCTCTAGACTGAACAGTTAAAAACCTCAACTGACTTCATGAGAAAATGTCGTCAGGTATCCCATAGAAGTGCCAGGGACATGAGCACCCAGCCAGTGCTCAGAAAAGAGCTGTGGCTCCCTATGTTACTAAGCCATACTTTACAGCACTGCTCAAGGCTCCCATGTGGTCTCAGTTCATACACAAACTGCCTCCTTCTGTTGTCTCCTATGGAAATCACAGCGACCAAGAGAAGGAAGCTGACTGGAGCCATCAACACCATCCAGTATGAAGCCTCTGTACTACTGGACAGTCCTCAAACCGGATGGCCTCAGACTGCTGTGCTGTGGGAGAGCCCGCCTATACTGAGTTACGTTAGGCATAAAGCAGGAATGTGTCCATCAGTAATGCCCATGACAATCAGGAAACTTGGCCAAAAAACACGGAGGTTACAGAGAAGAACTGTTTGTTTGTTGGCCCTTTATTTGAAAAGGAAAACAGGTGCATAGGCAGCCTAGGGGTTCATAACTTTATCTCCTGTTCAACAAGAGGTAAAAAGAAATGTTAGTACATTTAAAAAAAGAACTGAGTCAGGAAGTCTCCTGATTAATAGAATAAATGAAAAAAGAAAAAAGAAATAAAAAGGAAGGACATGACTCCTTCTAGCTATGGCGAAAGAGATGGTTTATTGTAGATAAAAGAGAGAGCATAGTCAGAGGGACAGAAGGGAGAGTCCAGAAGGACAAGAGAAGGGAGAGTCAGAGAGAGACCAACAAGAGCTAGGTGACCACAGTGGCTGGATTCTACAGATAGGGAAGGGTAGCTGGGGGAAGGGCACCGGCCCCTGGATTGGAGCAGGGTAGAGTAGTGGGTTGGGTGTGCCAGTCAGGCCCTGTAAGAACCTGGCTGCCGGATCTGCTTTTTTCTTTTTTAAAGATTTATTTATTATTTATACAGTATTCTGCCCGCATGGGTGCCTGCCCACCACAAGAAGGCACTGGATTTCATTACAGATGGTTATGAGCCACCATGTAGTTGCTGGGAATTGAACTTGGGACCTCGGGCCTTTTGGAAGAGCAGACAGTGCTCTTAATCTCTAAGCCATCTCTCCAGCCCCCCAGATCTGCTTTCATATGCTAAATAGGCACCTCAGTTGGCCATTTGAGACCTAACATAGAAAAGACAGGGTGGAGCTACTGATTAGGAGCCTAGCGTGGAATTACAATAAGGAGTCTTCCCCAGGGACTCTCACTATCAATCTTCCTACCATAGATGGTGATCTTCCTCCTCGGAGACTTACATGTTCCATGGGAGATGCTTGAAATTAAGCACCCAAGTTAAACCTTCCTCTCCTTAAAGTCCACAGAGAGAGACTGGCAGCAAAAGACAAATCTATGAAGTTCAACCAATAAACTCAATACGCATGTATTGAAATACTACACAGATATAACAAAGTGTACTGAGTTGCTACTCTGTGACCTGAAGTGTCACCTAAAGAATGACATTTTGTCCCTGAAAACAAGGAAGTTCTGTTCACATATACGTACATTTTTCTGAAGCAAAAGTAGAAATGGTCAACTCTCAATCTGCAATATTTAAAGCCATTGAATGTAGCAAAAATAACTATCTGGATTAAAACACATATCTCATGAGTATAGGTGTAAAAATTTCAAAATCACCAACTTGTTCATATAACTACTACGTAAGTGAACGTAGTCTTGACCCAAGAACGGCTTTTAGGATGCATAACTTAGGTCTTCTGTGGTTCACGGCACTCATTAGAAGCAAAGCGTAGCCCCAAATAATGTATCTGAAAAGTGCAGTTCTGTGGATAATTTTCCCAGTGAATTTGCCTGTCCTCGCACACATGCACAGTACAAGCTTGGGAAATGTCATGGAATTGCACACAAAAAGGAAACAAAACAAAACAAAAAAGAATTTCGAATTAAAGAAGTAAAACATTCACCTGCTAAGGGGAAGTTCTATTTAGTAACATAGTTTTTCTGACATTGCAGGAAAGAAGAGCACCAAAAACAAAGACCACAAGCCATGTTTACGGAAAGCCACAGACAAAACTCTCTGTCCTGTGGCACAGACAGAATGTGTCACCAACAACTGCCACGCCTGGGTCACAGTTAAGGCTAAGTGTCCACCTCCTACCATAGCAGGAGAGTTTGGATTTCTCAGCAACATCCCATCCAGCTCTTCCACTGTCCTCTCATCCAAGAGACCAGAGAAGAGCAACCCTCGGACATGTGGTGAAGGCTTGAAGTTCCCATATATGGCGCTTGGAGTGGAGCATGGAAAAGGCACATCTGAGCTCCTAAGCATTAATGTGACCCATCAGAAGAGATGCTAGCAGAAGAAGCACTTTGTGGGCATGGGACGGGCTTTTCCTTCTGCATCCTGTCTACATGGTACCCCTGAGGATGCTATCAGCACTTAGAGTCTGTGGGCCTGGAACGGTCCAGGAGGTTTCTCTAAGATGAAGTGGTATGTTTGCAGCAGAGAAACTGATCAAGTTCTAAGTGGGAAAAAAAAAAAAAAAAAAACCTCTAAATATACCTACCAAGCCTTGCTGCCAGTCGGTGGTGAAAGACTCTGTGTGGACATTCTTGGAAGCACAAATTCAATAGCATGTTTTATCTAATTATGTTATAGTCGATTCTGATTTGTTGCCCAAAACAGCACTTCAATTAGAAGAAACTGGATTTTTTTAAAAATTGATTTTAAAAAGAACTATCACTTCGCCAGTGAAAAACGTTAAATATTCAACACATTTAGATATAAGCGTTACAAAATCCCATTCCCAGTGGTCATTTGCGTCTGGTCAAGCCAGAGTAACAGGAACCAGACTGACCCTTTCACCTCAAAACAGCAGTCCCCAGCTACACTTCACAGAGGAGAGAAATTACAGAGATGGGAGTTGCAGTGATGGCCAGAGGTCTGCCGGGAACTGACCACTTAAGAAGTGTCTAGCTTTATATTGCGGTGGCAATTACCTGAGAAAACAATTTCAAAAGAGGTGCAGTTTTATATAAATATTGTATGTAGTTGAGATTTGCGAATATTTCCTTGTTCTCTAGACTCTCTTCACAAATTGACACCCCCACCTCCATCCACTCCACCCAACCTCACCCCACCCCCCCACCCCACCTCACCCTACCTCTCCACCTCCACCCCTGGCACCCTTTCAGTGCTGGGGACTAAATCCAGAAACCCAAGCCTTGCCCATGGCAGGCAAGCATTCTACCACTGAATCACTGCCCCAGCCTATTCAGAGGAGGAATGGTTTATTTGAGGCCACAGTTTCACAGGATCAGCCGCCTCCCCTTGCTTTCTGCCTGATATGAGGCAGAAACATCATGGCTGCAAGATAGTGTGGCACATGCTTCCCGCCTCATAGTGGCCAGCCAGCAGCCCCCACCTCCAAAGTTTCCACTACCTTCCAAAATCATGCCACCAGGAAGGGACCTGCCCTTCAGCATAGGCATCTGTGGGGACAATCCTACTAAGTCACAGGAGTGAAGAAACTGGTCAAAAAACAGATTTTTTTTTTTAATCTGAAAGGACAGCAGGTGCTGTGTCTGTAGATTCCATATCCGAGGATTTGACCCACCACAGATCACACATATTGTGTTTGCACTAGTACATACAAGGCCCCACCCAACCCCCTCCCCCAGCATTGTTTACTACAAGGAAACAAATTTACACAGCAGTCACTTGGCCTTAGGTCATAAATCCTTGCCCTGTGAATACTCTGCCATTAAGAATTAGGGTCCTATAGAGTCTGCTGCCTGTTGAGGTAGGGGGGTCTTGGAAACAACCTCACCAAGGGGCAACTGTAGATGCTCCTTAAATTCCCATAAAGCTAGGCTTTTTGTTTGTTTGTTTTTGTTTTGTTTTTCGAGACAAGGTTTCTCTGTGTGGCCTACGCTGTTCTAGACTCACTTTGTAGACCAGGCTGGCCTCAAACTCACAGCGACCCACCTGCCGCTGCTTCCCAAGTGCTGGGATTAAAGGCGTGCGCCACCATGCCCAGCTAAAGCTAGTCTTTTTTAAAAAACAGTTTTTGACTAAAAAGTAATTTTATTTCAATAAAGCTTTCTTTCTTTTTTAATTTTTAATTTGTTCACTTATATCCCCACTGTAGCCCTCCTCCCTCACTGCCTACTGATCCCACCCTGCCTCCCTCATACCTTCCCCTTCCCTTCCCTGGTCCTCAGAAAGGCGAGCCCTCCTCACCTAACATCTGACCTCAGCCTATCAACCCAGACCCAGAAAGACATGCATGGTATATACTCACTCATAAGAGGATATTAGCCATATAATACAGGATAAACCACACTACAATACAGAGACTGATGCACCAACCAAGGGCCATGTGTGATGTGGCCGTGGGCCCTCTGCTCAGATGTAGCTGATAAGCAGCCCAGTCTCCTTGAAGGGCCCACAATATGTGGAGTAGGGACTACTTCTGACATAGACCCTGGCCCCCCAACATTGATCACTTCCTCCTGGTGGGGTGACCTTGCCAGGCCACAGTGGACGAGGATACAGGAAGTACATAAAGCTATAGCCTGCTACCAGTCGGTTCTTTGAACGGGAGAACATTTTAGTATGATAACAATGAAGGGTAATAAATGATCCTGCTGCCCACTAACTCTCAAAACCAACACCTTAAAGGTGGGTCTCTTCCTGTTACAATACAGTCCACTCATTTTCACACACAGCCTAGGATCTACTATTTCAATGTTATAGAGACAGTAAATATATAAATCACATGGTACTTTAGATTTTATTAAAAAATCTGCAGGGTACCTTTCTTAGAAGTAGCTACATTTACGGTGGGCAGGCAGAAAAAGAACTATTCTAGGAAATACATTTAGTCTGACAGTTTTACTTCATTTGCTTATTTAATGTTTGACTTTTTGTGCTAGGATTTTAATATATAGCCTAGATTGGCCTTGAACTCTCTGCGTATCTTATATGTCAAGCATTATAGTTAAACTAGCAACTGGGGCTTACACACCAACACAAAAATGAAAATTTGTGAGAACAAAATCTTAAATAAGGACTGGAATCGAGTGGATTTGTGGGCAGGCTCCTCTGGCCTATTAGGGTTTTCTTTGTCTGAGGCTCCAATGTGCAAGTTCTGGAAGCAAGTGCTTTAGTGCCCTCTAGTGGACATGTACGGCCATGCAACCAAATACTTGTGCACTCCAACCCCTCTGAGCAGTGACAGCTTTTATGTATAGCAAGTCACTGTGTCACAGGAGAGCAGACAATGCTACCAAATTGAATGTTTCCTGGAAAAACTAGAATTTTCCAACATAATAAACAGCAAATGGCAATCAAGAAAGCAAGACACCACAGTAATAGTACTGTCATGTTTTTATTTACAGATTAACAAATCAAGAATACTGATTTACGTGGGGAAAGCCTGGTCTACAGAGTGAGTTCCAGGATAGCCAAGGCTGTTACTTACTTACTTACGCACGCGCGCGCGCGCACACACACACACACACACACACACACACACACACGCGCGCACACACACACACACACAGACTGCAATCCTCCCACTGGAAACAAAGGCAAGTGAGGACAGTTTGGACAGCACTTCCCCACTAACACTGGGGCAGCAGTAACGTTGTTAGTTGCCTCAAACAGACCCGAAACTCAGAAGAGTATGTAAATTCCAGTTTATTCCAAGTCCTCTTTATTTACAGTACAAGTCTCTAAAAGACCAGGGTAGTTATCTTTAAATAACATAGCAATCATATAAAACAGCTGGAAACAAAGTTGGAGAAATATATACATATAATACATTTAAGCGTTTTTAATATTGAGCTTTTAATATTAAATTAGGATGCTACTGTGATTTACAACGTTATTTCCTCTAGTTTAAAACCTGTGAAAGACATTATGTACATTTTCTTTTACAAAACTGACAAAGCATTATTAACAAAACTGCTCATGATTGTAATTTCCTTTTTTTTTTCCTATAATAAACCGCACTCGTTATAAAAACAACTTTTTAAAAAAAGGCATTGCACAGGATGGTTTGAATACTGTATAAGTCACTTTCACTTTGGGAGAACGAATGTCCTGGTCAGATTCACCACCAGGCTCACTCGCAACAATTTTTACACTCAAAACTCAGCTAGCTTTCCACAAGCAGGTAATCTTCCTTGGCACTTCCACAGAAGCCCACTGCTAATGGCTAATGTGCCAAAAAAAAACCACGGGCCATAAAGCCAACGCTGGTATGAATGACATTATTTATAAAGATGCGAAAGCTTTGAAAAAAAAAAATCACTGCTCAGACATTCCATAGGAAATCTTGAGAATCTATAAAGTACTCAGTCGACTATAAAAGGGCTTACAACAGCTTATTTCTGATTTCTTCCCTCGGTAGATAGGAAAAAATTAAATCCCTTCTATTTTTTAAACAAATTTTTATGTCATCAAAAACTTCATATTTATAAATAATATTTTTATACAAAGCAACATGTTGACATAATTTTCTCATGTTATTATCAGTTACTTTGGAATTCATATTACATTTTGAGCATGAGATTTATTCCCTATTCACGACTTTCAGCATTAATTTTCTCTAGGCCATGAAAGGGAGTTCAATAGGGCAAGAGCCATTCAATCCACAGCACTCAAGACACTATATATGGGTACATATACATGGTAGTGGCTAACTGCAGCAGCCAGGAGTCACACATTTGTACCACACAAACAGTTCCATTGTGCGTTTACCCTTCATTAGTACTGGCCAGACATTAATTTTAAAAGAACAAATCAAGCTTTCAAAACAGTAGCTCTTGCTTAAGAAAGGTTAGTCACCAAAATACCAGAAACAATACTTTAAAAAGCAAAACTGCTTTCTAAGTCAGGGGCAAGAGAAGATGGGCATGCCATGTTACCAGCTGGAGCTACTCCCCTGGAGCTCAGCTCAGCTACGTGTGCTGTACTGAAACCAAAAAGAAACACAGAAACAATGCAATCACAGCCAGGGAAAGGCATCTTTCTAGTCCTACAGGACATGAGGGGGGTCCTATAGCCTAACCAGTCAGACAGAAAAAATGAACAGAGACAAAACAGAGCTGGCTTTTCAAACCAGACTCAAAAGCCTTTGTTCTTGGATGCATAGAAAGTAAGTGTTCCATACAATCTTCAAGTCTTTACTCCTCTAACATTACAAATGGACTCTTCAGTGTTTGGGCCGCCTTCCCAAGGCACAGATGCAATACTGAAGAGGCTAAGGCTTAGCATCAGGCAGACATAAGGCGTTGTTCAACTTGCTACGAGTTCAAAATTAGCCACGCTCTCAACAAGCAAGAAATAGCTAGCTCCCGCTTCATTCTCTACAGCAAACCTGCCAGACTGTGCCTAGTTCCGGTTCAGATCATCCTCTGCAGCAGAACACACCCAGCCCTTTGTGAATACTAATGTGCTATTAGAGCAGTATGAAAAAAATGGAATCCTTACAACCTTAGAATTTTCCAATGCCCTGTCACAGCAAAGCCAAGAGAAATGCTCGCACATTGTGTGGCAGAAGTATTTGCTCATAGCCTGGACGTCCGGTCCCTCTCTAGATGAGACTGCTGCTGAGCACATATGGCCCTTCAGTAGCAGTAGCTTTACCGTGCAGCACTCCTCCGCAGCGGTGCTCAATGTGGTGGAAGTTAAAGTGTGAGACTATCCACGCTGGATACCTTTTTAATTGTACAAATCCCACTAAACTGCTAGTGGTCTTGGGAGATACTTTACTACTGTATATGCAAAAAAAAAAACCAGACAAGCAGAGCCACAATTGTTTACTTCTCGCTCAGTTTCTTGGATTGGGCCTATCTTTTACTGATAAAAATGCATTATTAATTCTGCACATTAGGGATTTAGTGACCACAGATTCATTTACTGCTCAATTTGTTTCCCCAACATGAGAGAAAATCTAGACTATGAACACACATGCAGGCTGAGTGCTGTTTGGCACAGAACACAAAGCTCCTTAAACAGCTCCTTAAAATGCTCTAAGACAGGCTTGAAAGTTAAGGATCATAGGCTCTTGTCACCTGCGGAGAAGGTAGAATAGAAAAGCATCAAAGAGTTAAAAACAAGGTGAGCTGGAGAATACAGAGTATGACCAGATTCCCAACTTATGTCAAATTCCTAATAAAGCAAGCACCAATCTGTTTAACTGGCCATTAATGGAATAAATCAGAATTTTCCTAAATGTTTCAGAAATTATAAGAACAAACATAAAGCTATTACGTAGGAAACATACAACCAAGAAGGTCTGCGAGTGTCTGCGAGGGAAAAAGTATCAAATGTAATGCCAGTCAGTCACAGTCTATCCGACAGTCAGTATCTGTCAGTCAGTGTCTCATCAGTCAATCAGTGTCCATCAAACAGTTCTTTCTTCTTCAAGCAACTGAGTTAGTAAATAGGTCAACTCAATTTCTTATCCTACCTGCATACTTATCTCTAATCACAACCCTTTGAAAAAGAACCTGTACTTAACTATGTACAATTTCCCATTTTCAGGCAGGTAATTCCAAGTATCAGAAGCAGAGTTCAATCTACGGACTTTTACCCTGCAGTTATGGCCAGTCTAAGGGTAGTCTACAGACAGTCACAGAACTGAAAGGTCTTTGTGTTCTGTGGTGTATGTGACAAAGAAATAGAACATGTCATATAGTTTGAATCTCTTCCTCAAATCCAGTTTCCTTCTCAGTCTATTTCAATCATCTGCATGAGCTCAGCAACTCAAATCCAAGCCTGTCCAGTGGTCTGGCACCATCAGGAAATACTTGTCCATTGCTTCACAAAATCTAGTCCTATACAACTCTGGAGAGACCACAGTTGGCATTTTACCTAAGACAATGAAAGGCAAAAGGGAGGATAAAGTAAGTACACACGCATATAAAAAAAAAATCAGTTGGGCAACTGACTTAACCAACCATCCACCGCCATTCCCCAAAGCACTCTAAGAGAGGAGGCAAAGGATCCGCTTTGATATCTGCCGTGGGCAGTCTTTCTGAAGATGAGTTCTTCTATTGAGGTAAGGGATATCTAAACTCAGAAATTAAATCGAGACGACATCAAGTGTTAATTAAAGACAATCTTATTCAGAATTTGTAGCTTTAAAAAAAAAACTTCTCACCTGAACAATCCAGTATTTCACCACTTATATACTTCTTCACATTAAAGTCATTTTAGAAATGGCAAAATCAGAGACAGCCACATCGGGTTTTGTTTTGTTTTGCTCTATGTGTGTAGAAAGGGGGTCTTATGTACCCAATGCTAGCCTTGAACTCATGATACTCCTACCTCAGACTCCTAAGCACTAGATTTACAATACACCACCATGCCTGGCTACCACACTTTAGAATCTTAAATATTCAAGGAATATATGAGAACAGTTTTAAAAGTAAACAAACCCCAGCACTCTGGGAAGCAGAGGCAGGTGGATCTCTGAGTTCAAGGCCAATCTGGTCTACAAATCAAGTCCAGGACAGCCAAGGCCACACAAAGAAACCCTGTCTCAAAAAACAAACAAAAAAAGTAACTAGACCAACATTTTCTCACCTTGTCCTCCTAAAATTCCTGTTGACTTCACAACCATCTCCAGCTTTTTGTCCCACGTAAATGTTCGAATATAGTCTAGGGGTGGAGAGAGGGCAACAAGAACAGAAGGGCTGTCGTCAGCGTCAGCCAGAACAGTAGCATGCCTATGAGTCTCTGGGGCACCTTTACTAGTACTGCTGCAAGGGCTGACCCCACACTGCTCTGATGAACGTTCACAACTGTGACACGGTACCTCCTCCCCCCCCCCCCCAGTTTCGCGAGACAAGGTCTCTCTGTGTAGCCCTGAGTGTTCTGGAACTCATTATGCAGACCAGGCTGAACTCAGAGATCCACCTGCCTCTTCCTCCTGAGTACTGGGATTAAAGGCGTGTGCCTCTACACCTGGCTCAGTACCTCCTTTTAAAGTGATAATCATTACCTTTTAACCTACATATTTTTGGAAATGAAGAAAATGAAAAGAACAGCATAGAATGAAAACTTGTTAACTTGAATTATAAATGAAAGCTTCCATCATGATATTAAACCAACTCAAGAAAATTTTTGAAATTCTACTCTAGCTTTAATCATGAGCTAAACACAGGTACAGTTATTGACTTACCTATGATTCCAACCACAAGCTCGTTGCTAGTGTCATCTCGACCAACCAGCAAAGAATAGTCTATAATGAGGTGACTCGAAAGGAAATGGGCGTCACTATGGATGGAGGTTCTCAGCACAGATTTGGAATGGGAACGAATATACAGAGGGTTGTCTCGAACCATCTTTAGGAGGTTTTCATCCAACAGAACCACATCACAACTCTCTTTCCCAGTGTCAGTTTTTACATTTCGATTTCTAAGTGAACCCTTCAAGTCAAAAACCTAGCAAAACAAAAATTCTTTACTGTTTGTACAAACTTGCCACAATGTTTAACTGATGTAATTAAAGGGCAAAAAGATTCCTTGTAGTTACTACCATAATATATAGTTTTAAATTTTTATTTCAAAATTTAACTTTTCTAATTTAAATCATAAATATACAGTGATATAACTATATAATACATAAAGTAATAAGTATATGATACATTAAATTCATAGTGATACAATAGCTTCATCGAAAATAATACAGATACTCAGTTATTAAAACATTTTAGAAATAATCTATAAATGTAACCAATTTAATATACATTAACATGTTTATCATCAGATTGCCCAACAGTATGAGGGAAGGCACAAGAAGTCTTAGGAAATATAAAATATTAAAGCTCTATACAATCACTTATGGCAAGATACAAATGAGAACATAAATTTCAGACTATCTAGAATGTAGGAAATGCCAAAAATGTGATGATTAGGACCAGTCCGCCCTGAAGCGTGTTCTACAGACTAGTGCTGGGCAGCTAGTCTTGCTCAAGATGTTACAGCAGAATGCAAAGGCACTGAGTACACAGTGTAGCACAGCCGGATACTCTCAGTGACAAACTACTACGCTGAGATAGATGTAAACACAAGGCTCATGTCTTCACACTATAAACAGTTTAAGGAGCAGCACATCAAAAAGCACTGTTGAAAGTCTGTACTAGGTGTCTTGTTAGCTGCAGCAGGTAGCAACACCATTCTCACAACATCTAGACCAACATGGAGTCTAAACACAGCTAAGTGGTTGACAGAAGCTTAATCTCTCCAGGTCTCAGCTAATTCGATTTTTAAAGTTAATATGGCAAAGGAAGGGGATGCAGGCTATCCTGATGAGACTTAATAGGCTGTCACCAGACAATTGGGGTAGGAGTGACCCCCCCCTTCATCAGAGGTCTATGAGAGGGGAGTAGGCAGAAGAGGGAGGGTGGGAATGGAAAGATAAGAGGGAGGGGGAAACAATCAGGATGTAATGTGAGTAAATTATAATAAATAAAATATACATTTAATAAAATATAGTTAAGATGATAGAAGAGCACCTGCCTTCTTAGTCTACCAACTACCTGATTCTAGAATATTGGATATAATAAATACCTTTTAGAATGAGTTACATATCAATTTTTCTTTCTTCCAAAAAGAAGTTAAGCGTGCACCACTAACATGTTACTCAGATGTGCTACATTCAAGAACCGAAGTTCAAAAGGTCCTCATGGTGAATGCCTCACACAGTTCAGTGTCCTCACCTGTGCCATCTTTCTCCCATAGAAAAGATTTTCCATGACAAGGAGATCTAACTTCTTCTCAGTGTTGTTCTGAGAGTTCTTATAGCCAATTCTGTAAACGCCAAGAATTTTTGCCAAAGCCGTGGGCCTCTAATCAAGAAAAGATCAAAGTAAACTATTACCAAAAGACGATTCTCTCTATGTAATATACTACCTGGTTTATCCATGTAGCCATCTAGAATGATTTTCTACTGATACACCAGGAATAGGCCTGTAACAATGGTAGATCCTTACATTGTATAGCATGATAGCCCTTCATAGCTGTTCAAATTAAAAAACCTTATCATCACATGGACATTACTTCCCCAAAGAATCTGCAACAAATTAATACTTGCTAACAACTTAAAGAACTACACTCACGGGGCAAAGTCACTGTCCAACGACAAGTGGCCACTCGAGCCCTGTCGGTCTCCTCTCCAGCTCAGGAAGCACTTCCTCATGTCTACACATGGGCTTCATATTTTTGTCTCAATAAAAATGTTATTAAATCAGCACCTAATTTCGTCTCGTCTCAATATTTTACATTAACTTATATATGTGTATGTATACACCAATCAAAAGCTAATTGCTTGAGGTAATGGTTCCTCATGGCAGAGGTAGGAAAATATCTAAAAAGCTCAGTGCACTGTGATCAGAAACCAGGATTTAGGACTTCTACCTTTTGTTGGACAGCATTTGTGATATAATTGAAGTAATGTGGTGCAAAGTCAAGGAAAGACTGGACTTCCAGACGAGGCATCTGCTTCAGAATGAACCTATCATCTACAAGGGAGAAATTCCACATTTACTCATCACAATACATACTGTCTGTTGTTAAAATCAAAGTGAAGGCATTCCAGAGAACCCAAGTCGTCTCTTCATTTTCTGTTTGAAGGCATTCTTTTTAATCACATAGTGAAAATTTGATCAGAAAGCAATTCTCAAGTGATTAAAATGCTAGGAGCCCTGAGGATTACATAGACAAGATCACCTACTTCTCAAGTCTACCCTGAAATCTAAATTCCTATCACAGACTCATTCAGTTTTCAAAACTCTAGAAGAAAATGCTACCCGTCCACTGTTGCATTACTAACTCTTGAGAGTCCTGAAGTTGCTATAAAGTGAGAAGTGTGCACTTTCTTCAGTGATTTCCTATCCAGTGGGTGAGCAAAGCAAAACCCTGGTTCTTAGGTGAGCCATATATGGAAGAACGTGATCTTCTACATTCCGGCCAGCTTTCTACTGCTGCCGTTGCTCACTTCTGTGCTGTCCAGCTCAGTCTCCTCCAAGCTGTCTGCCATGGTTTGAATCTGAAATGTCCCCCATGGGCTCCTGTTTTCAAGCTTGCTCAGCCTGGAGATGCCATCCGTGGGAAGGCGTGAAACACTTAGGAAGTAGGAGACAGTGGTTGAGCAGAGAAGGATTACCTGCCCACCCCCCAGCCACACTCTGTGCTTCCTGTCTGTCAAGATGCCAGTGGCTACCTGCCACCACATGTGCCCACAACCAACCTCTCAAGGTCAGAACATGAGCCAAAATAGATCTACCCTCGCCTAAGCTGCTTCTGCCAGAGATTCTGATCACAGATACGAAAGTAACTAAAGAGAGTTTCTACATGCACTAGGAAAACTCGTAACTAAGAAGACTTAAAAGTATCCAACCAATGTCTGAGCCTATATAGTCTTTTAAGGTTTTATTACTCTGCTCAAGAACAGAAAGAAATTAGAGAACTCTGTTTACCAACAGCTGATAAATTATGCCCACTTCAAGAGCTTCATGAAATGTCTCACGGCAAAGGTGGCAAGCTCTGCACCAGTGAGTAAGAATTACCTTCCGTGGCATAGAAAGCAGCTCCTGACTTGCCTCCCCTGGCCTGCCAGGGTGACGAGTGAGAAAGGGAGCGAATGAAATCTTCCTCACTGCTACCCAGAATCACTTCTCGCATCTTATGGAACTCTCCCGCATAGTACAGCCGGCAGTAAAACTTGGCATTAGCATCAGAAAATTCTACAAAGATATAACAAAAGCAGGCAAACAAAAAAGGTACATAAAGCAGAAAATTTCTTCTTCCCTCTCCAAGCACCAAATGCAGCCATTCGGTTTTTCTGTGAGAACGTCTTTGATAATGAAGTAAAAGCCCTGGTCTATGGTACCTGTGCTATGTGAGTCTTACAAGTATCAGGGATGTCACCTGACCGCTCTTACTCATCTTCAAAGAACTCAGTAGAAGACTCGCTCTACTCCTATACTGGCTACTATTTTTCTTCACTGCACTTTTAAAGCAATTCTTAAGCACTGTCTTTATGAGCATACAGCAGCAAAGACTGAGCCCAGGGCCAAAACATGCTGGACAAACACATCATCCCAGCCCTAAATAAACACTTTAACGCTGCTTGTCAAGTTGTGTGTATCTTAATTACATAGTTAAAATATCAAGTATTATACTTTGTAAAATAAATTATAAATTGTGAAAATACAGATTTTTATAAACTGAATTATAGAATAAAACTAAAGCAACACCTAACATTCCTTTAAAAAAAAAATCTATCAGTAGATTTATCAAGAATAACCTTTCATATCTTAGTTATCGTCCCTGTCCTTAGAGAAAATGTTATTGCATACTTACGAAGTTCAACATGAGGATTTGTGAGTTGTTTCTTCTGTGTATCTCCTCCGTCTACCTCATCTAAAGGGTTTAATATCATTAGTAAAAGCACAGCATTGGTTAAAAGTTCATTTTTCCCCCAATCTAGCAACAAAAGTTAGCAAATCAGTAATAAAAATATCCTAATCAAATCACTATAAAGCATACATTAGGCAGACTGTGCAAATTTCTAAAATAAAAATGTATGCCCTTTCCTGTGATTGCAATACTTCAGGCTGGATCATTCTTCTTACATATGAGTGACTTCTGTGACAACGATACAGCAAACCCAGCATTTACACAAGAATTCCCATGGCTTCTCTTCCCATATTTATGATTCTCTTTTTCAGGTACATATGTAAAAAACACTTCTTTGATATAGTGACGTTTTAATAGACATCCTAATATCTAGAGGAACAAGCCATCCCCTAAGTTTCACACTTCAAAACTATGTTAGGCTTCACATCCCTTCATATTCCTCCAAGGGACACATTATAGAACCTACAGTCCAAGGGTAACAGAGAATATTAAACAGATATTTTAATTACTAGTACAAAATTTTCAGTTGCTAGGGTTTTTTTTTGTTTGTGTGTGTGTGTGTGTGTGTGTGTGTATGTGCGTGCGTGCGTGTTTTGTTCTGTTTTCAAGCAGATTGCTGCCATATGACCTAAACTAGTCATGAACTCAGAACCCTCCTGCTGCAGCCTCCTGAGAACTAGCCTGTGAACCCACAAGCCAACCTGCAGGGTTCCCCCCCTTTTAATTTACTAATCTTGATCATATTCTTTTACCTCCTTCAGTTTCTGCAGGATCCTCTCCACCTCCCTACCCACCCAACTTCATGGCCACATGTTCTCTCCCTCTTTCTAAGAAACAAAATAACAAAACAAAAACCACACACACACAAACAAAAGATAAAAGACAAAACAATAATCCAGTAAGACAAAAAATACTAAAACAGAACACACACACATACAAAAAAAAAAAAAAAAAAAAAAAAAAAAAAAAAAAAAAAAAAAAAAAACCCACAAGAAAATTTAAAACCACAGAATGTGTTTTGTGTCGGCGAACGGCTGCTGGGCCCAAGGCCTGCCCTGGGACTGGGTGGTAAACCCAATGGCATCTCAACTAGACACCAACTTTCCCTTCCCAGCAGGACTCAATTGCTAACCACTTCTTGCTTAGCACTAGGGCTTTTCAAATCAGACAAAATCCCTGCATGAAGAAAGAAGTGTAGTTGCTATTCTTTAAACTAATATCCCATGATCTACCTTACAAGTCACCAATTTCTCTAAAGAGCCAAAGAGTAATACTTCACACTAAGCAACAACCATTCAACTGGCCAATTTATTTATTTATTTTTATTAATTTATTCTTGTTACATCTCAATGGTTATCCCATCCCTTGTATCCTCCCATTCTTCCCTCCCTCCCATTTCCCCCTTATTCCCCTCCCCTATGACTGTTCCTCAGAGGGATTACCTCCCCCTGTATATGCTCATAGGGTATCAAGTCTCTTCTCGGTGACCTGCTGTCCTTCCTCTGAGTGCCACCAGGTCTCCCCCTCCAGGGGACATGGTCAAATGTGAGGCACCAGAGTACATGAGAAAGTCATATCCCACTCTCCACTCAAGTGTGGAGACTGTTCTGACCATTGGCTAGATCTGGGTAGGGATTTAAAGTTTACCACCTGTCTTGTCCTTGGCTGGTGCCTTAGTTTGAGCAGGACCCCTTGCAACTGGCCAATTTAATGTGAAGCAATCAGGCAACAGGAAATGAATGCACGTGCCCCTACTCTGATAAAACTTTATTTTTAAAAAGGTAGCAAAAAATAAATAAATAAAAATAAAAATAAATAAATAAATAAAAAGGTAGCAGAGTTGGTCAACTCTCCAAATCCAAACATAACTAGATAAACAAAGTTTTTAAATATCATAATGAAGGTGCATATAAATAGCCACAATCTAAGAGGGACTGGGAAAGAAAGAAAGAAAGAAAGAAAGAAAGAAAGAAAGAAAGAAAGAAAATCTGGAGGGGTAATAGGATACTGAAAAGTTAAGTACATTTTGTGATTTATGTTTACATGTACAATACTATTTAGCACTTAGACGACATTAATTTTGCTTCTTCATAGATAAGGACACATAAGAAATAACACTGCAGATATCTGAAGCCAGAGAGACTCTAAGCACCATGCTGATTCTGGTCTATTACAAAGAGTTATAATGGAGGGGATGCCCTTGCTTCAGCAAAGAATGACTTACTTAAACCTGTAAGAAAATACACAAAGCTAAAGAAGATAAGTTAAAGCTGACAACAAGCACATATGGCCAACTTAACATACCCTGAGGCTCAGGGCCTTGACTCTCGGTCCCCTCCTTGCCGGTCTGCCCAACCTGGTAGTAAGCACTGTCTGCCCCACGTAGGGTCTCTCTCTTCTGAGAAGAGAGATCGGGGCTCTTCCCTGCTGTTCCTCTGAAGAAGGACAACATTCCTGAAGCTTTTTTGGCTTAAAAATAAGAGGTAACATTCATTTAGGTACAGGTCCCTAACTTGGAAAATACCGTTTTTAGCCCTTTGCTGGCAGTAAGCACTACATGATGCTAATGAGTCTGCAGTATGCAGATATGCTCGTTACAGACGACAACTCCTGCTGCTGCTGCTGCTGTTTGTAGGTCAGTAAGTGCCCTCATCAGAAACAAGACAAATTTTCTGCTAGTTGAAGGCCAAAATGTAAGAAATTCTCCAGAAAGCCATTCAAAACTCTTTTAAAAGCAGTCATATTTTAAGCAGTAGAATAAACTACTGAGTTCTTATAATATAACAGTAGAGTTAAAATACTAACATAAAACAATTTCATAAGCAAAAAGAATTCAGAGTTAAAGGGAACATCTTTGTGTCTTTTGAATCTGTTATTTGGCCTTCATATAAGTACACCATGTGCATGAAGTCCTGCAGAAGCCAGAATCCCCTGGAACTGGAGTTACAGAAGATTGTTAACCATCATGTGGTTATTGGAAATCAAACCCAAGTTCTCTAGAAGAATACCCATCACTCTTAGCCCCTGAGCCAGCCCTCCAGTCCCTGTATCACAGAGGCCTGGAAAGACAGCACAGCTGCTAAGAGCACTGGACTGCTCTTGCAGAGGACTGAGTGCTGTCCCCAGCACCCACATCACACAGCTCAAAACTGCCTGGAACTCAAGCTGTAAGAGACCTAACGCCTTCTGACTCTATGGGCACCTGGACTCAAATGCACATGCCCCTACCCAGACACACATGCATCATTAAAAATAAATAGGCACTAGATATAACTCAGCACTTCAAAGGACATACTGCTCTCCCAGTAGACACGTGCCAGGCTAGGTGTGACTCCAGCTCCAGGGGATCTGACAGCCTCTTCTGTTCTCCAAGGAAACACACACGGCATACAGATACATAGACATATACATGAATAAAACTAAAAAATAAATCTTTTAAAAAATGTAAAATCTTTAAAAGTATCCTAGGATGGAAAGAATTTACACTCTTGCTGTTTATAGCTTTGAGTTTCATTCGTCATATTAATATGTATTGTTCTAATAATTTATCATTTACAAAATCCATAGAGTATCAACCATAAAAGTGCTTAATATACACTGGTGTACAAGTCTTTGCTAATAGAACAGGAAGTTTTGTAGGGATAGCCATGTGGAGACCAAAAAAATGGATGGTGATTCATATAATCTCTGAAGGGCACAGAAAGACCTGTAACCAAAGAGAGCAGATACACCTTACACCACTCTTCTCTGCTTCAACAGGAAGCTGGAATGTCAGGTCTTTAAAGAAAATGAGAAGAATCAAAGGAAAAAAATAATCCTGAGCAGCTCAATACCAGGAAGTGCCTGCTTCTACAAATGTTACCTTAGAAAAATAAACTGTCGTTTGTTAAGATTTACAGTCAGCTGAACTTCTGGGACTACCCAAAGTATCACCAGACAGTTAATAAGAGTCACCGTCAAGTCCCAGATCTACCTCTGTCTAGCCTTCAGCAGGTAAATTAGTCTAAACCTCAGCTTCCTTCCTAAAAACACGGATACACCAGATAATTGTTCTATGGGTATGGTAACGCCTAAAGGAGACATTACCAAAACAGTTTTCATTATGCCAATAAGAACATAAAGTTTAGCCTTTAATCCCAGCACTCAGAGAGCCAGAGGCAGGCTAATCATTGTGAGTTCAAAGCCAGCCTGGTCTATAAAGCAAGTCCAGAACAGCCAGGGACATACAGAGAAACCCTGTCTCCAAAAAAAACAAAAGACAAAAAAACAAACCGAAACAAAAAAGAACATAAAATGTAAAAACTGCACACCGCTGCTGTTTCTTAGGTTGTACATTTTAAGCTGAAAGCTTAAGAAAGACAGATCCCCTTTCTTCACAAAGAGCTTCTACAAGTTTGAGATTCTGTAAATTGAATCTACAGTTCAAGTAAAACTGAAAGAAGCAGCAAAATATCTATAAAAGAAGGTATTAAAAATGTTTATTTTTCAGGGCTGGAGAGATGGCTCAGCGATTAAGAGTACTGGCTGCTCTTCCAGAGGTCCTGAGTTCAATTCCCAGCACCCACATGGCAGCTCACATCTGTCTGTAACTCCAGCTCCAAAAGCAGGCAAAACATGAAAGAAAATAATATAAAAAGAAATACTTTATAAAAAAAATGTTTATTTTACAAAGACCAAGTCTTACTGATTGGCACTTTTTATTGATTCTGTTTTCTTCAGCAAACCATAAATACAACAGATATAGAAATGTTTGCATGTGGGGGCCAGTGAGATGACTCAGCAGCACTGGGCACTTGCCTTCAGCCCTGAGGACCTGAGTAACATCACTGAGACTCACACAGTAGAAGGAGAGAACTAACTCCTAAAAGTTGTCCTCTGGCTTCCACATTCTCTGTCTCTCTCTGTGTCTCTCTCTCTCTCTTTCTCTCTCATACACACACACACAATGAATGAGTGAACTCAGTAAAAGCTGTAAGTCTTACTTGGCTGCGGTTCTGCGTCTGCTGTACGGGTTGTCTGTCCTCCACTGATTTCAGGTAATCTAATAGGGCTGCTACTCTTTGGCCTGTTATCTAAAGCACTACCATGAAAAACAAAGAAAGAAAAAAAAGAAGACATTCAGATAAAAGGGAAGTATCCTAGTTACTAGACCAATTTACCTAATACCACCCTCAATACCAGAAATCTGATTCATAATTTTAAAAACCACAAATTACAAAAAAAATCTTGAAATAGCTACTAAGAAAATAAAATACCAAAATTAGTATTTTATACTAGAGCTAGAAAAGCATATAAAAATGTAAGAAAAAATAGACTTTAATAAAATTTTCTCAAACTGTCTCAGAACTATAGGTCAATTACAGAAATACAGCAATTTCATTTTTCTTACTTTAGTCACATAGCTAATTCAGACTAAATCTTATCAGGTCAGTAAAACAGAAGAATTTATTTTAGTAAAGATAAGCCTATGCCATTTCTGTCTAAAACACAGAGCATGCTAAATAGACTGACTTGAGCTCTTCCAAGTATTAGGATCTTTAGTACTATGGAAAATTTACAAACACTTAAAATTATAAAGCCAAGCAGTAGCACAACTAACTTTACAGGTTACTAATTTTTAAACAAAACAGCTGCTTCTTTTTAATCATTAAAAAAAAAAATGCAAGTTTGAATCTGCGGTGCACAGTGGCACATCACAGCAATGTCAGAAACTATATCCTAAGGGCTGTGTGAGGAATTTTGTTGCTCCAGCAGTTAGCTGAAATGAATTACATGAATCCTAGGAGATTCTGTGCTAATGTATGCAATTAGAGAACTAAAATACAAGGCTATAGAAAACAATGACACAGCTTAATGTAAGAAGGTTTTATTCAGTCGTGAATCACCTATTAGTTGGAGGCCCTTCTTCAGCACTGTTCCACAGAGTTGCTTTGGACAATTCCTCTAAGGCATTTCGGTATTCTTTACAACTTAGGGCAAAAATAGGTTGAAAAAATGTTAAACATTAGGCTCTCCTTTAACAATAAATCTTAAGTTTTGCATTAGAGAAGCATAATCATTATGTGTCTATAATTAAACAAATACATTGGGAATTGACAAAAGTGATCAAGCTTTATGAACAAAGAATTAAAACTCACCAACTCATCAACAATATCCAATAATCTTAAGAATGATCCAAGAACACTGTGTGATGCAGCTCAGTGGGACAGCGCCTGCTGAGCTCTAGAGGCCCTGGGTAATGGCCACCAGCCGCCCTACACAACTCCCCTTAAGAAAGGAATTTGAAAGTGACTTTCTATTTAAAGGGGCTAAACTTTATTTTTTTAAAATAGCATTCCAAAAGTTTAAAAATGTGATTCTTGGATTAGCAGCCTAAACTACTCTTATACGTTACTTTTCTAAAACCCTGAGAGATGCACTTGGGTAGAACACTTGCTTCCTAACACTATGAAGAATGGTTACAGTTTTGTGCCTTGAGTATCTATTGAAGGCCTGTGACTAATCAATAAGGGAAGAAGCAAGTATTATTTTCGGTATCCTAAGGCAAAAAGAAAAGAATCACTATATAGTCTCTTGTAAAGTAAAAAAAATCATATCTAAAGAACACTCTAAACTCCATGAAGTTAGAGGCATATATAACTATACTGTATACTCTGCTACATGCAATATCTACATACCACAGTTTATAATCAAATATTTTTCAATAAATGGGATACTTTGTAATCAATACATAAAAAGAATTTTTTATTTTTATATTTTACAATGGAAAATTTTAGATAAGTAACTCAGATACTAATTTAAACTAAATTCACCCACTGCCAAGATAGTTTTATAAATGAGATGCAGAGGATTTTAGACATTAGATATAAATATCTTTTTTTAAAAAAACATGGCTCCACAGGACTTATACAAAGCATTTTATTTTATTTTATTTAAAGATTTATTTATTTATTATGTATACAGTGTTGTGCCTACATGTCAGAAGACGGCACCAGATCTCATTATATGTGGTTGTGAGCCACCATGTGGTTGCTGGGAATTGAAGTCAGGACCTTTGGAAGAACAGCCAGTGCTCTTAACCTCTGAGCCATCTCTCCAGCCCAGATATAAATATCTTAAAGGTATAACGCTTCTTTGAGATCATGGTAACTACCTAAGTCAAACATCCTAACTTGTCTTTGGAACAAGATGCAGGAACAGCATTTTCTAGGTAGGAAATTTTAGCCAGTATGTGTGCAATATAGGAAGAGAGTGATATAAAATATTGCAAAATGGGTATGTTTCACTGTTACCTTAAGAAGTAAACCACAGCAAGAGTTATGAGGTATAAATTGGACAGAGTGGTCAGCATATTCAAGGGTTAGTAGACACCATGCCAAGTCACAGTAGTTACTAAGTGCTTGCTTAAAAGCCATGCCATATTCCATTATTTGAGTAAAGGTTTTCAAAAACAAAAAGACTGTCATGTCTAACAAACACACATTTTTTTGCTTCTATCTAAAGAGCCGCCAAACAGGGTAACTAACAGACAGACTTACAACACACAGATGGAACTGCAGGAAAGGCTCACAATACCTGAGTGCAAAAGCGATAATGGAGCTGGGTTCTTTCTCACAGACGGCAATGGGCACCCGCTCGTGTTCATACATTAAATAGTGTTTATCTGGATCACTGCTCAATAAAGTAAGAACAGAATTAGAAGTAAATGAAATACAAAGCTGATTAGCACAGTACAATCAAATATCAGGACAATTTACAATAACTAAATACTGAGCAATATGACCGTAATTAAGAAAGCCAAAATGCATGCAAATGCTGAGAAATTAAATGAAATAAACAATAAAAACACAAAGAAAAGTTTATAAAGTAATTGGAAAATTGTCAGAAATAGGTTTGGGGCTTGAAGTGATGGCTCAGCAGTTAAGAGCACTAGGACCAGAGCTTGATTTCTAGCACCCATGTGGCAGCTTGTAACTGTCTGTTAATCCTGTTCAGGGGGAATCCCATGCCCGCTTCTGGTCTCTCCACATACCTAGCACACAGACATACATGCAGTCAAAACACCCAAATAGAGAAAATAAAAATTAAAATATAGGTTTCATGTCAGAAGGTTCCAGACTACTTATTCCAAAGCTTTACATACTACCAAAACCTTGGCCATACTAGTCTTAAAAAAAAAAAAAAAAAAAGAATATGCAATAAATAGTCTAACATACATTGTTCTAGTCTAGCCCTCAGAAATACCTCCCATGCTTCTACATCCACAACAAATAACATAAAAAAGCCACTCTGCTGTCATCACATGGAAACCAAGTGTTGACTCTACTTCAACCGAAGCTTGTTTCCCTGACTTCTGCTCCAACTCCACTGGGAACCATTAGGTAGAGTCACTGACTTTATGAGATGCCACGTACTGACTATGTGGTAGGAAAACAATACTGAGAAAATCTCCTATGTATTTCCCATGTGCGTACACGGTTAACAGTACACTGGTGAGAACAAAACCAGCATGCAGCTTTGTAGTTGTGGGGTAAAGAAGCAATTACACAAATGAATACATTTGCTCTCTGTGATAAATGCAGTAAGAGAACTGTTATGGATGAGTATTTAGCTCCTATTCCCCAAACCCCAAGTTGAAATCCTAGCCCCAGTGCAATGGCATTAGGAGGGAGTGAGATCATAAGGGTGAAGACATCATTCTCAGGATTAATGTCCCTGGCAAGAGGGACAAGTGAGCTGTCTTTCCACAATGTGAGGGCAGCCTGGACAAGGACCCCCGGAATCTACTCTGCTGACACGAGCTTGATCCTCCACCTCCAGAACTGTGGCAAATATGTCTTTATTGTTTATAAGCAAACCAAGATACAAAAAGTCATGATAGCAGCCTAAACTAAGACAAGAATCCTGACAACACATAGAAGCCTAATTTGGTTAGTACTGGGACATAGAAGGACCATCTAGTAAAGTTCGCCTCAGAAAAGAAAACAACTTCCAAATTGAGAAAGATGGTGAAAACACAAAGGCCTTAAAATAGGAAGGAACAAATGACATAGAAAAAAACAACATTCGGAACTGAAGTTGAGAAAATGAGCTTTTGACATGAATACCATATAAGGTATCCTAAACTAGCTGTGAGTCTCTACTTGTCTCCTCCCCGGAGGCCATCAACTCCTAAGAGCTAAGATGCTCTCCATCAGGCAGCAAGAGAACAAGCACTAAATAAAACTTTAATCATTACGGAATAAAAACAGAAGTCCTTCTAACCAATGTTCATGTTTTGGATACACTTGTATCACCATAACAAAGGCAGCATTTGGTGGCCATCATGCATTCCTTCCCAGTCTGACGGAGTACAGCATAAAAAACATGAAAATATGAATGGGCCATTTTGCTCCTTTCAGTATTCTGTTACAATCACTACACTCATATACAACCAGCAATATGTCTTTAAAGATAAATTAATTTGAGCTGAGGAGATGACTCAAATTGCTAGCACCCATTTCCAAAGCCAGATATGAGCACACACACCTGTGAGCCCAATACTAAAGGAGACAGAGGCAAGAGGATCGCCAGGGTTTGCTGGCCATCATCCTAGCCCTGGGCTCAGTAAAAGACCTTGTCTCAAAGAAGTAAGGTGGACAGTGATATGATAGGCCACCTAGTGTCTTTTGCTGGCCTCTGTCATGGGTACTTACTTACATACACACACGCGCACACACACACACACGTGCAAAATCTTAAAGTGTTTTTTAAAAGCTCAATGGCTACAGCAGTTATCTTTACATAGATGGATATATGCTGTGCATTTTTCATAACTAGTGTCTTTACGCACTTAACAACATTTAATGTTTTCATCATCCCTTCTCTACTATATAATGATAAAACATTCTAAAAATTACATGTCAGCCGGGCGTGGTGGCCACGCCCTTAACCCCAGCACTCGGGAGGCAGAGGCAGGTGGGTCACTGTGAGTTCAAGGCCAGCCAGGTTTACAAAGCAAGTCCAGGACAGCCAAGGCTACACAGAGAAATACAAGTCTCAAGAAAAAAAAAAATTATATGCCAAAAGCCATCTCATTTAGAACTAAGAAACATTTGCAGATAAACTGATCTAAATACATAGGGAGTAAGTAGCAAGAGAGCCACCTGGTTTTGAAATACTTACAAAGGAAATGGAATGGGATTATAGCTGTTTCCTGGAAGTAAATTAGCAAAGATGGCTTTCATGGTTGACTTTTCCTTCACTTGGCTGTCTGTGGATCCCAGCAGATGACCATCAAATACATCTAGGATGAAAAACATTCTACTTATACATTAGCGTTCAGGAAAAACACAGTAGAAGTGTCTGTTTTATTTCTTCTTCTCTTGAGAATATAGACAGACATACTGAGCATCACAGATATAAACTATGGTTTACATTTTCTGGTCTAAGACAGTGGCTCTTAGGAAATGAAATGGCAACAGTGAAATGTACTCAGCATTGATTTCAAGAGACATGCCTAACTCCTTACATTTGAAACTGAGATCATCCTGCATCCGTGGTCTCTTATCACAGGATCCATCAGGGAATTACTGTTTGGCATGCATGAGCTGTCACAATGTTGTCACTCCAACTCAGGAATGTACACTCTAGCTATTATGCCTGAGTTTAGTAACAGTGGTAAAGCAAGCCAAAGTTTAGAATTACATAGTTATTGCTTAGCAAAAAAAAAACAAGGAAAAAGAGAAGCAAGGCATGGGTTTTATTATAATGTAAATCTTTGTGGAAAAACCACAGCAGAAATTTCTTTCACCTTACAAAGCAATAATAATACACTTCACACACCTTAAGAAAGATGCCCCCAAAAACTGTTTTACTATGACATTTACATACACAAAGTGATGCATGTCAAGTAGTGCAACTAACGGAAGCGGGAACAAAATGAAAGGCTTTATTTTATAAAGTACCTTTTAAAATAATTTAATTTTTTATATACATGAGTGTTTTGCCTGCATGTGTATATGTGCACCACATGTTTGACTGGTATCCAAAGAGAGTTATTGGAGGAGAGAGTAAAATTCCCTGGAATTGGAATTACAGACAGTTGTGAGCTGCCATGTGGGTGCTGCAAATCAAACCCAGTCCTCTGAAGAGCAGCAGATGCTCTGAACCACTGTGCTATCTCTTCAGCCGAACCACTGTGCTATCTCTTCAGCCCCTTAAAAAAATCTTTTAAACAAACATAAAATAAACAATTTTAAAGGATAAGAAAGCATTGTGTCAAAGAATTAGCCATGTTTTTCCTTATCAGAGACACATATAAAGCAAAGAACATAAATATAAGGCAAGGAATCATCTCAGTCTTAGGTAAAATGAAGTCAGGTACAACGTGGCCCAAAGCTCACCTTCAGAGCCACTGGCTGTATCTAGGTCAGAGGGTCCTGCCACTGTCTGCTCGGCCAGCGCCTCAGGAGGAGTGGGCAACTGGAGATGGGTAGAGCTCGTTGAGCTCTGACTGGACAGGGTTGTCAAGAAGCGATCCTCTAGAGAAACACACAATCGATCTTAAATGATTCATTTAAAACAAAAGTCCATTTCACCTAATACTCACCTAATAATACTTTTTAAATACCAAATCATATTTCTACTTCTTTTATTTTCCCCTTTGGTTTTTCAAAACATGGTTTCTCTGTTTAGCTTGGCTGTCCTGGATTCGCTTTGTAGACCAGGCTGGCATCAGACTATATTTCTACTTCTTAAAGAAGAATTTCACCTTTTCAAAATGTATCTAGATCACATAACTCATGTCATAGAAACTGACACAAAAATCCAGAAAGATTATAGGATTTAACTACAATCAAATCTTGGTGACAAAACTATGTCAACCAATTCTGACCTCTACCCAACAATGCTACAACGTCTACCTAAATATTACTTGGCTTAACAGAGAATGAATTAGAATGCTGTGGGAAAATTTAACATGCTCACTCTGAGAAAAAGAAAATAAGTTATAATTATTATAAAAATATTAAAAAATAGTAAGTTCTATGCAACAGTCTATGTAAATTTCCCAGTTTTCAAGATGATAACAAGTTACTGAAGAAAGGAATCTTAACTCTAGAGAACAAGTTAATGAAGTAAAGTATAAATTGGCCATGCTAAGATAAATCCTTGTAAAGAATAGGGAGGCTGGCCATCATAAGCAAAAGAGAAACTCAATGCCCTATTTTGTTCTTTTCCTACTGGCAAACTTCAATCACTGTATGCATTTTACATCCTATTTTATGTTCTTATAACACACTGTATGACAGACTCAGACCAGTAAGAATTATAAATGCTCTATAAGGAGGGAAATGATTATGGACAAATGTATTAGAAAACAGTGCTCACATTAGCAGTTAAAAGCAACTTACAGAGCAAAAATCTCTTTACCAGACTTAAGACCAACCTTTTTCTCCATTGTGAAGTCCTGGAGAAATATTCCTTGGAGATGTGTCCATTGCACTTATCTATAGAGAAATCAATATGCTATTCTTAAGGATGCATTGAAAAATAATATTTTAAAAGTAGCCTAACCCAGTGAATCTTGGAAATTTTGAACTCAGAACCTGTTTCCATTAGAATATTACCTCTTGATAATTTAAAGTAGCTCTTGTCACTTTAATTAACTAAACCTGATTACATTATTATTTTTAAATGTTTTTTGAGACAGGGATTCTCTGGGTAACAGCCCTGGCTGTCCTGGAATTAATTTGTTTTGTAGGCTAGGCTGGCCTTGAACTGAGAGATAGACGTGCCTCTGCCTCCCAAGTGCAAGGATTAAAGGTGTGTGCCACCGTGCCCAGCTAAACCTGAGTACATTCTTTATTTCTTTTTTTATTTAAAGATTTATTTATTATATATACAGTGTTCTGCCTGCATGTATACCTGCAGGCCAGATTAAGGGCATCAGATCTCATAATAGATGGCTATGAGCCATCTTATGATTGCTGGGAATTGAACTCAGGACACCTTTGGAAAAACAGCCAGTACTTTTATCCCCTGAGGCATCTCTCCAGCCCCTGAGTTCATTCTTAAATGGCACTTACAGGTTCATTTAAAAATAATCCTATTATATAAATATAAAAACTACCTAAAGAGTAAAGCTATTTTCTAAAATTAAAAAAAATAAAAATAAACCCACTTGTAAAGAGTATCATTGTTTTTCATCAGAACTACCTTAGCTGTCTGGCTAACTAGAAGACAGCTGGGTTCTGTATTTACTCTCCTGAGATGTACTGTCACAGCACCAGTCCTGGTTTACACAGTCAGGGTATGGTTGACAGAGAACCCTGCAGACAGGGAAGCACACTTTGAGAGCACTGCTGTGAGTAGTACTCACACCCTGGCCAGGACACTTGGGTTGTCTAGTAAGCTCACTAATCTCTTATCATCGATCCACTGCACTGTCTTATGTTCTACTACCCATGGCCAACATATATTAGGAGGACTACAAGCTCCCAGAGAATTTAGTTGGGAGTCATTTCTTATGTCCATAAAGATTATCATATTAGAGAGATCTTTCTGTGTACATTATATTAAACAACCCACCACTATTACCCACTCTATCACATAAATTCTATTTTCTTTAGAGTTTTCTACAATCTTTATATAGTCACTAAATCCTTATGAGTCCATGTGTTTTCAATCAGTCTCTTCTTAGCAAATGTCTCATGAGACAGTAACTATGGCCTTTGTTCACAATTGCATGCCATGTAAGCTGGAAAAATGCCTAAACCAAACTCAAAACAACCTATGAAAAGGCAGTACAACAGAATTTCACGTCAATTTTCAACTTTCCAACAGCACATCTCCTACTGGGTGATGGTATATTTCAAGTTCATGTCTACAGACATATCGATACTCAAAAGGCTGTGCACTCACAAGTTTGCAACATCTTCAGCAGAGAAGCAGAAGTCATCAGGAGTCTGTGCTAGGGGGTAAATACTAACATGCAAATCACCTTCAATAACCTTATTTTTATCTAAACATTAAGAGAAAACATAGGAAATACAATTCCTAAATAGATATTTAACAGACAAAAAGGAATTAATAATTTTTCCTAAAGTTACTTAAAGCACATGGATCTATTCATTCCATGGAAACAGTCCTCTGTAATAGTCTACATGATATAAAAAGAAAATACTCATGGCCCTTGTGATATAGGAATATAAGGTCATTATACTAGCATCAATTTGTACAAAATTTGGGTGACCTGAGAGACAGAATCCTTAAGGGTTCAAAAATATGCAGCTGCTAGTATATACACCCTTATTCCAATTATTTCACCAAGCATAAATCTAAGTATTGCTGTAAAGGGATTTGAGGACTAGAACGGTGTCAAGTCAGCTGACCACAAAATGTAGAGAAATCCAGATATATGGACATTAATACATAACTCTTAAATCTATGTGAGTCAGAGATAAAGGAGATGATCTGAAGCACAAGAAGGACTGAGCAGTGCTGAGAGCCTTGACATGGAGCAGACTGCAGGGCGGGAAGGCAAGCATCAACAGCCACCAGCAGAAGACCTGTCACTATAGCCCTGACAACAACCTGGATGAGCCTGGAAGGAAACACTGATCCTGAGAAACCCTGGCCAAGCCTCGGTTTTAGCTCTGTGGAATTCTAAGTAACCCAGTCATATACGACACTATAAAATAATAAATCCACGTTTTTGAACCCTAACTCTGTGGTACCTTGCTACCAGCAAAAGAAAGCAATCCAGTTAGAAAAGGAGCTATCCAGTGCAGACACCTTAAGAAAAGCTTCTCAATAAAGCACAGAGATAAAACACCCCAAACTGCACAGTAAGAAGAATGAGGGCTTGAGGGAAAGGTCTGAAGTTAAGGGCACCTGCTGCTCTTCAACAAGATCTAGGTTTGCTTCCAGTGCCCACCGGGCAGCTCACAACCATCTGATGTGCTCCTCTTGCTCTGTGGGCTCTAGGCACACACAAGGTACACATACGTAAGTGTAGGCAAAACACCATTGCTCATAAATAAGTAAGTAAGCCAGGTACAATGGTGCCCACCTGTAAGGCCAGCACTCGGGAGGCAGAGGCAGGCAGATTTCTGTAAGTTTGAAGCCAGCCTGGTCTACAAAGCAAGTCTAAGACAGCCAAGGCTACACAGAGAAACCCCGTCTCCAAAAACCAAAAACCAAAACAAACAAATATATTTTTTTAAGAAACATGAAACTGAGAGCTCTATTATACACTGAGAACCCACAACTTTTCCTCTGTAATATCCTCAAGTGTCTCAAGTAGAATAGCCTTTTGATAAATATTTCAAATAAATGACTTATAACACATTATCTTAATTGAGGTTAGAATATTAAAGTAGTCCAGATCATATCTCCTGAAAACTCACACCATGACAGAAAACTTACGCATTAGACTACCACCCCTATGTTAGAAATGGAACTAACCATACTTGTATCAGTGAGACCGCAAAGACAATGCTACACTTTATTACCTTGCTTTCTTCACCTTGTCTCAGCCTCCCAGGACTGGGAGGAACCGAAGGCCTCTTTCTACCTTTTTCCTGCTGGAAAAGGTCCTGCAACCTATAGCCACAGGCAAAAGGACATGATTTTATTTCCAGTACCTTAAATTATACTTATAAATTTTTTCTTGTAATAGGCTTTAAAGTTGTATGTAGCCACTACTGAATTCTCAGATAGCCAGTGATGATTCATTTCAGTCTCACTCAGCAGCACACACATTTTAAACAGCAAAGAAGACTACTTCCTATTATCTTAGCAAACTGTGTAAAGGCTGCAATATTTTAAAGGATGAAGAGAACAAAGGTCAAAAATAAAAATAAAAAAACTTTATAACTAAGAAAATGGAACATCTATAATTAATAAAGATCTTTAAATTTAAAATACTGGGGCTGGGGATTTAGCTAAGTAGTAGAGTACTGCCTAGCAAACACAGGCCTTGGGTTTAGTCCCCAGAACAGAAAACAAATTTAACAATAGTATCAACAAAAACCCAACAAAGTGTACCTGCTGTTCCATGCTTGCAGCACCTCACAGAGGCTTTGCTTCTTGGCGATGAGTGACTCAAAGATGGACTGTAGCTGCTGAGGGGTGTCCACAGAGGATGACATGAGCCTTGCTTGCATCTTCTCGGTCCAGTTTTTGAACTCGCCCTCTTCCATCTGGAAGGCAACAGATGCAAGCTTGGTAAGCTGAGATACCACACAGACAGAAGGCTTTCTATGAATCAGAAATTTCGGAATTTTCTATGAAAGAAACAAATTACCTCTTTTTGTGCAAAGATATCTTCCATTTTTTCCTCTCTTGTTTTGCTAAATGTATCCGTTTTCAAGGATGCAAGTCTTTCATCAACAGCTAGGTATACCTGTGAAACTCTAAAAGTGGTGAGAAGAGCTGAAATCAAACTACCTCCTATAAATTAGGGGGAAAGGCATTTTATATAAAACTATAGCTAAAATAAGTTATCTCATCAAAAATTACATGAAATTTTGCAAAACAAAACATGGCCTGAAAAAAACAAAAAACATGGCCTCAAAGTTTACTTCAAAATGTTAAGTTGTCGGTTATAACTTACGGGTATTTTCCTATGTTATTTGAGCTTACTTTTTCACACTGAGCACACACTAATTATAACTAGAAAGGCAAAGTTACTCATATTTTGAAAGAAGAGTTAAAATGAGTAAACCTTTTATGAATCACCATGGACTACAAACACAAGCAAGCAAAAATGGATGACCAAAGAAACTAAAACCTACTTCTGAAAAAAGTCCTTGAGATCCTGAAGAAGAGACATCTTCAGTGGGGCCTGACGTTTAATGAATATTTTTGGTAGTGGAACACACACTTCAAGAAGCCGAATAGGAGAATAACTAAGGAAAAAAAAAAAACAGTGACAGGAGAAAAAGAAACCTATTTTAATAATTTACTTAGAGCATATACATAGATGTACAAATGATCAATTAACTTCTAATGAACATAGAGAAAATAAAATCTTCTATAAAATTAAGTTTTATAAAGACAAAAAACCTCAAAAAAACAAAAACAAAACCTTTCAACCACTATAAATATTGTTCCCAATACTGACAAGATTTTGTTTTACCCTTGCTCTGTGATGCCACTCTTTATCCCCCCGAGAGCCGTCTGCTATAAAAACACCAATGAATTTAATGCAAACTTTCTTATGGATCTATGGAGACTTAAATAAAGGGATTTATTACCTTCCACCTCTTGGGTGTTCTTCATGCATCTTTACTTCTTTTCTACCCGAGGTATTGACTAGTAAATACTACACTCAACCCACATCCTACATTTATGGCTAAAACCTCTTGCTTTAAAAGGAAAATAAATTAGCCACGAGTGGTGGTTCATGTCTTTAATCCCAGTACTCAGGAAGCAGAGGCAAACAGATCTCTGTGAGTTTGAAGCCAGACCAGTCTACAAAGTCAATCCAGGACAGCCAAAGATACACAGAGAAACCCTATCTCAAAAATCCAAAAATTCTAATTAATAAATTCCATGAATATATTTTATGTGAGATACTGTTTTAAGTGCCAAGAATATAGCACCAAAACGTCTGCCCTCATGAGATGTGGGTAATAAGCAAAATGTAAATATTTAAGGTGTTTTTCTCAGAGCACTAGGAAGAAAAATAAACCAAGAATGAAGCAGGGAGTCCCTGGCAGGTAAAATCTAAATAGAGAGCTATAGTACATAAGCAAACAACAGGTAGGTGTCTGGGAACAACAGCTGAGAGGATGGACAAGTACAAAGCTCCCAGGCAGGCAGCGACCTGGCACAGCAGAAGGCAGGCCAGAGCCAAGGAGAGCTCAGCAGCGTGACTGTGAGCAGTGTGAGGTGAAAACACAGGCCCTGGGCAAGCAGAGTATGTAAGGGCTTACAGCCAACAGATGGCTTCTGGCTTCTACTTGGCAAACCAGATACTTTATGGAATGTCTGGAGCAGAGTAGAGAGGAGCTGATTTCCCTTTACCAGGGTCACTCTGACTGCAGCACGCTACAGGAGCAAGGCTAAGGGAGTCGCCTGGAGCTACTGCAATAACCTGCTGCTAAAATAAGAGGCTTAGCCACCGTGGCAGTGTTTAGGGCAGTGACCTTTCGATATTAGTAGCTTCTAGGGGCAGAGCCTAAAGGCATTCTCACATTTGATACTGAAACTATGGCTGTTTATTCCTTGAACTTGGAATTTTAGCTTTGTCAGAAGTATCTTCGGAGCTTCGTGGTAAATAAAATTTCAGCAAAATTCTCAGACTTTCAAATGTCAAATCAATGGTCAAGAGTGAGTCAGAAGCAGAAAACCAACCAGTATTTAAACCATGATTCCCATCATGTGGCAGCTCTATGGGTGAAACAGACAGGATTATTATCCTTGCTAGCAATACTAGCAACACTACACTACTACCTAGTCCTTTGGATAAAGAGTGACCAACAGTAAAAGCTCTTAGAGTATAGTCCTTTGCGTTTGCAAGGTTAGAGGTAAGGGTGGACACATGCCCAAATTCAATCCAATAGTAGAAGTGTTCCCTCTGTAAGGAATGTAGCAATGTACAATGCCTTCACTTTCTTACCTGAAAGATGCCACCATCTGGTTATAAGAGAAGTACTGGTGGTAATCGTGGTGGATAGAGTGACCGCATGGCTCAGCATTGGCTCTGCGTGTGTATTGGTGCCCATAAAATCGAAGTTCAAGGTACTTTGCAAATGACATAGACCAGGATTCATTTGAAAGAGCAACAACTGGTGTTACCTGAGTTCAGAAAAATAAAAGTAATAAAAATAAAGTAAGTTACATACTGAGATTCTCACCTTTGAAGGACGTATTTTCTATTTTCCAAGGAACATATTCTGATTGAAGGAAAAAGAAACTGGAAGCAGGTACAGTGGTAACACACGCCTATAATCCCAGCACTCAGGAGGCAGAGGTAGGCGGATCTCTGTGAGTTCGAGACTAGTCTGGTCTACAAAGTGAGTTCAGATCAGCCAGGGCTGTCACAGAGAGAAACTCTGTTTCAAAAAGTGAAAGAAAGAGGGGGGGGGGAGGGCAGGGGGAAAAAGAAAGGGAAAGGAACGAAAAAAGAAAAGAAAAAAGAAGGAAGGAAGCAAACAAATATTCAATTGATTAAAATAATCAAAACGGATCTGACCTGTAATAATCCCCCAAGCACCATCCATTTGCCTGTACACGGGGAACGGTCTTATAGTTGCCTGGTTCCCAATGATGAGCATTTTAGATAGGTAAGTTTTCCTTATTGACATGATGTTCTGGTGAACATCCTTATCAACACATTTATTAGAATAAGTCAGTACAGGGCAACGGTCTTTTTGCCATACTTCCTTCCCAATCAGGTACATCCATTCACACATTTTCAACAACAGAAGCTGAAAATACCAATTCTCTCACTTTCCTACCAATCCTACAAGTTATTCCTTGATTTTTAATTGTTATTTTTTTAAAACCAAGGCATTTTATTTATTTATTTATATTTGGCCTCGTTCATCTTTAACTACGTTAATAACTTGTCTGTCTATTCACTGCCCACTTACATTAAGCTGCTGTGCTGTGCTCTTCGCCCACTTTTTCTACTACTGCGGCTTATGAAAGTCAGCACTACATTCCCTGCTACACTAGAAGCTTTTCTGTGCGTTAGCAAAACTCTTTTCCTTTCTAGCATAACCCCATAATTATTTTTAAAATCTTAAATGCATATGCCAAAGCATGGAAAACAAACCAAAATTTAGCTATTCACTTAATTCAACAGTAAATTTATAGCACTGGTTCTCAATCTGTGGGTCACAACCCTTTCATGAAGGTTGCCTAAGACCATGAGAACACAGATATTTACATTACAATTTATAAACAGTAGCAAACTGTTGCTGTTATGAATGAAGTAGCAATAATTGTATGGTTGAGGACTGTGGAACTGTATTAAAGGGCCATAAGCATTAGGAAGGTTGAGAACCACTGCTCTACAGAGTTTACAACAAAATGCTACCAGCTGTCTACGTGGGATCAGGACGAAAAGGCCCACAGATATGAAAATAGGGCTGAGACTTAGCATAATGATAAAGCACTTGCCTAGCATGTGTAGCCTAATCTCCACTGGCACACATAAGAAAGTATGGAAGGTTTGGTCATTAATAAGATCACTGCAGGCCACTATGTTCCCAGCTCATAAAGAAAACCAATGTCACCATTCTCAAGTGCTATACTAACAAACACACTACTATTTGATCCACAACTCTCATAAACGCTTTCCAAGCACATTCCAGAACACATCAAGATAATAATGAAGCAATTTTTGATACATATTTGCTTCAACCTAAACAAATAGTATAAATTTAAAATGTTATAGGGACTGAAGAGATGGCTCAACAATTAGAATAGTAGCTGTTATTACAGAGGCCCAGAGTTTGATCCCAGCATCTACATGGTGACTCACAATCATGTGTAACTATAGTGTTAGAGGATTCAACACCCTTTTGTGACCTTCTTGGGCACAAAGCATATATATGGCACCAAACATGCATGTAGACAAACATGCATGCATATAAAAATAAAAGTAAATTTAAACACATACACACAAAGGGGAAAAAAACATACTGAGGCTGAAGGAACAGCTTAGCAGTTAAGAAACTTGCAGCTCTTGCAGAGGAAGTCAGGTTCAATTCCAACATCAGGTGGCTAACAATCACCTGTCACTTCAGTTCCAGGGGGTCTGAAGCCCTCACTTAGCCCCCTCAGATACTTGCACACATAGTACACATGCATACAGTTACCCACACACATATAAACATAAAATTAAATAAATAATCATAAGCCTGAACCTATGCCACATCTCCAAAGATGGACTGAACCCATTTAATGAAAAACAAGCAAATAAAAAATTAACAACAGACATCGAATAATTCTCTCAGAGTTAGAAGAGATAGTCCAAAGGAATTAAATACATGTCCATGTCATTTCTCAAGATATAAAAAACAATACAGACCATTTAACAAAGCCTCATCTACATTTTTTCTGAAGAATTGTTGATATAGCCTCAAATTTCTTAAGGCCATAGGGGAAGAGGACTCGCTCTGTCCTGATGAAACTTGATGAGCTGGTGGGCGGAGGGCTCCCCTTTACTGAGGAATAGGGGAGCAGGGAGGGAGAAGACGGAGGGAGAGTGGGACTCGGAGGAGAGGAGGGAGGGGGCTACGACCAGGATATAAAGGGAATAAACACATTTTTTAAAAGACAAAATGAAGTTAAAAACATAGCACAAAAAGGTATGTAAATAAGATCACAATGAGAAATAACGAAGTTTAAAATACTATTGACTATATAACCCCCAAAGAACTATACAAATAGAAAGGAATGCCATGTGAACTATTTCAGTAGTAGCACATACTTGTTTGCAGATTCTGCACCAGGAATACGTGAGAATTGTATGCTGATATCCAGGCACTGGAGAATCCAATTCCTTCAGGATTATCTGCACACAGCCTTGGCCATGAACAAAGCGTCGAATGTGATGCACCATGGGAGTATCACAGAACATGCTGGGACATTGGTAAGAAGACCTGAGATAAACATGAGAATCTTTCTCACATTAAGCATGAAACAGAGGACCACCACAGCAATTCTGAATAATCACAGCCACGTCCAAGGATGTGTAGCACTATCTCTAGAATAATGACAAGCAGTGGACAATCTGAACAGGACACACGCTGCTCTCAGCTGTCTTTAACTGAAGCATGGTGACAGTTCCCACTTGTCAAATGCCTTCTAGTGTCCAATTTCAAACAACAATAAAACACAGACTTTTCTAAGAACTACAGTCTCCATGAAAGAGGCTAGTGACATTAAATCACCTGTGTCGTGCTGTGCAACCTAACTGGTAATAGCAATGAAATTTAAACTGATGTCCAGCTAATGCCAAGACTTCCCTGCTTCTCCCTTGAATCCCTATAAAACAGAATACTAAAATGGTCTTGGTATGGCAGAATGTCTGGACAGGCAAAGATACAAGAAATAAGTACGAAACAGATTATGTCGTTGTAAGATATATTCTGACAAATGGTATAAAAATGAGAACCATAAAGAATACTTGATGTTCAACTCAGACATGTTTAGCTTGAAACTCTGAACTTCAAAACTGCATAATAATTAATTCCAGTACTCAGGAAGCAGATCTCTGTGAGTTTCAGGGCAGCCTGATATTACAGGACTAGTTCCAGGCCAGCCAGGGCTATAGAGAGAGACATTGTCTCAAAAATCAAAAATCAAAAATAAAGCAAAGCGTAATAAATAGTAAGAAGAAATCAGTTTTTACCTGAAACAGTATCTTTCTAAAAATATTCCCAGTGTAAGATCATTTTTTCCATAAAATTCCATTGTTACAATCCTAAAAAAAAGAGACCATTTCTTAGAAATATGTCAACTTTACTACCAAGACTTTATTCTAATTATTAAATATGCTTATAATGAAATAATAAAAACATATCTGTTGTTGCTATGGAACAGGTTTTACTTCATCCTGTTAAACAAGTGAAGACTGGCCACACTGTAGCATCTTTTCCACTTTCAATCCATTAGTATCTTTAAAAAATCACTTAATGAGAATTCATAAATTGAATAAAACTGATTTACATTAGAAAGAGGTAAAACCATCTCTGTTTCAACCCCCATCACCACTGGGGTTTGATAAAAGACTGTACCTTCTGCCCTCTAGTCCCTGTCTTCATTGAGTATGGAGAACAGCTCTCACTCTTGATAAGGAGCCAACTGCAAACTTTACCTAACTCACAACTGTCCACAATTAGAGACTTTGCATGTGTATATGTTTGTGTATTGAAACCTCTATCCTAGTCAAGGATTACCTAAGGAGGCCATTAAATTCTGAGGAAAAAGAAAACAAAAAAACAAAAAACAAAAAACAAAAAAACCAATAGACTTATAGGCTTCAAGTTGTTCTGGAACTACACAAGTTTCTAGAAAAATCTTTCTGTTGGAAATAAATGTTTTATCATGGAAGCAGTGCTACCCAAAACAAAACAAAAACAACAACAAGCGTGCACACAAATGGAGGCATGCAGGAACCCAGAAGTGCTTCTGGACATGCCTAAGAGGAACTGTCTTGGCTATGTTAATTGCTTTGGGAAGACCCTCTGCTGTGGGAGGCACCATTCCCTGCCTATGTGAGAAGGGAAGTGAAGCTGAGCACTGGCACCCACACATTCTCTGCTGCCGTCTCCTGAATGCTGACTTACTATGATCAGTTATTTCAGGCTCCAGTGTCGGTGACTTCCCGCCATGATGGCCTGTATCCTTGAACTATGAGATAAACGAACCCTTTCTCCTAAAAGTTGCTTTTGATAGAGAATTTTTTAACATAACAACAACAAAACTAGAACAGGTATGTAAGTTTTTGTGACTATCACTAGAAACAGCACATCACAAAATCTGTCTCTATAAATTTACTTAGATGTTTGCAAGAAGAACATACTAATGAGACAAAAAGACTTGTCGGGTAGTATATTTCAATGACAGATCCACAAACAGTAAGATAAAAAACACTGACTGCTTTTATGGAAAGTATGCAAGAGGAAAACTTGCCTAAATTGCACATGCTATAATCAAAATGTAACTTTTGTTTTTTGTAAAGCAGCTTTTGTGGGTCATTTTTGTAACTTCTATAAAGTAAAAATTTCTCTTCTCTCTCAGAGTTTTTTCACTCTTACTTAAGGTACTATTATTTATCCATGAACAAAAAATTTCAGTTACTTCATAAGTTTAAATAGTCTATCAGTTCATATGTGACTGACTATCTATGTGTCGCAACTAAAAGCAGGCAGGAGTTTGTGCTGTTGGAATTCGGTCCTAGGTGCAGTAGTGCGGGAGATGCATCCTACCAAGGACTGACACAGGCACTGGGAGCGTTGCTGGACTGGGCAGATGAGCTGCTGAAGAGCACACAGAGCCTCTGGTGGTTAGCAGGGTTCAGGCAGTCCACCTGCAGGACAAGGGACAGAAGAGCACCTGCGTCAGAACACAGCACCTACCAACGCACAAACCTAGAGCACACTCCACTCCTAATACAGCCTCCTGTCATCACTGCGGGTGCTTGTGAACACTTACGAAAGGCTAACTGAGAGCAGCTGGATTTTCAGAACTCTAAGGTAAACCTAAGTATAAAGTAACTAGGCTGGCCTGTAGTGTAAGTGAAGCCCTGGTCGCACCACACACCCAGGTTTGAATGGGGAAGAGGACTAAGAAGATTGTTAACATAAACATTCCATTCTTTCAAATTTGTATTAAAGTTTGGAAGAACAAACTAAGTAAAATATATTCCTATGAAACAGTATGACCTGACAGATGGATATGGTATCAATCTATGCTGCCTAGAAATCTAAATACTAAGGTATTTTTCACCCATGCTTTTTCCTGGTTTTGAGCACCTACGTACTCCCTGTTAAAGTTCAAGTAGCAGAGGAACATAAGTCAGGTTCCATGCTGCCTATCAAGCTAGCTAGTTTATACAGCTAACTAGCCACTGCGGCCAGCACGGCGGCACATACATGTAACCCTAGTACTTGGGAGGTAGAGTCTAGAGGATCAGTTTAATGTCTTCCTCAACTAGATACTGAGTTTGATGCCAGCCTTGCCTACGCAAAACCCTATTTCAAACACGAAAGAAAAACCACTCTTTCTGTTTATTCATTGTTCATATATAACTACATGCACAACCACACTGTACATACACACATACATACATACACAAAAGTGATTTTGTTTTCATTAAAATAAGATATGCTACAAAAATATACTAACATGACTTTCTTTCTTTAAAGACATATTAAAATACATCCATAGTGTTTTATTCTAATATAGCAAAACTTTAAAGTTGTATTTCTTTTTAAAGCGCTCAATCATGGAATTAATTCTGACATGCTTTCTAGTAGTTAAGAAGTTATGATGGGTTTTCTATAGATCATATATGGGACCACCCTATCCTTTGATATGGGTTGAATATGAATCATGCCCATGCCCAAGAATCCTGGACTTCAAGTTTGTTCTGGAATAGGGCACTACAACAGACATCCTAGAAACCAGAAGGGGGAGTCTACATGGAAGAAGAGGTCACTGGAGGTGTCTTCCTGAAGGCTGTACCTTATCCCAGGCCCTTCCACATCTCTCTTATTCCTGTCTGCTGTGAAGTGAATAACTCTGCCATGAGTCAAGGAGTGTGGACTGAAACCTATGAATCACGAGCTAAAATACTCTCCCCTAAATTGTTTAATGTCAGGTATTCATCGCATCTGTAAAACATAATATAACTACAAAAAAATACAATGCTTCAACAAACACCATTGTACATTTACAATAAGCAAACATACTCATACATATATATTTACATATATATGGTTTTTTTGAGACAGGGTTTGTCTGCATAGCCTTGGCCGTCCTGGACTCACTTCGTAGGACAATATACAGACATATTTAATTCATTCTACAGGAATAGAAATTTTGAAATCCTGAGTCAAAGGTGTATAAATGTGCACGTAAAATAGGAAACTTCATCACTTTCTATACATTTATACAAAAGGCATTCAAAATTTCTTAACTCTCACTAACCATGGTTCTCTTTATGAGTCTCAAAAACAATTACTTAGCATTACCATTTTAAAACTTCCTTGACTAGCAGTGAAATTATATTTTTTTAATTACAGGACTGCATTACACCTAATGAAAGATTTCATTAGTTTCATTATTAGAAATGTATCCATCCACAAGTAAATCTTCTTTAAATATCTTTAATTTCTATCTAAACAGAAGTAGTTAAATGACAATATAAAAATTTTTACTGTTAAATACAGATAAATATGTATGTGTGTATATATGCATACATATATATACATACACACATACATATATATGAATATGTATGTGTACATATACACACAGACACACACACACTTTTTTTTTTTGAGACAGGGTTTCTCTGTGTAGCCTCGGCTGTTCTGGAACTCACTCTGTAGACCAGGATGACCTCAAACTCAGAAACCTGCCTGCCTCTGCCTCCCCAGTGCTGTGACTAAAGGTGTGTGCTGCTACACCCTGCTTTACATACTTTCTTACAACAGGTCCATCTCCAATATTAAATTTCCATCTCTTACAATGACTACTGTCAAAACAATAAAGCAAGCTGTGGTGGTACACAACTTAGACATCAACTGGGAAAAGAATTTCAATGAATCTTAGGTTAAAATGTGGGAAGACTCAGTCCACTATGGGTGGCACCATTCCCTAACAAAAGGCCCTAAATAAGAATGAAGAAATAGAACTGAGCACAAGCAAGCAAACAGCATATATGCATTTTTTTCCTTTTTGCTCTTAACTGCAGTTGTGGTATCATAAATAACTTTAAGTTCCTGCTGCCTTTACTTTCCCTTATTGATGGGCTGTAACCTAGAATTAAAAGCTAATAAAGTCTTCTATAAGTTGCGTTTTTGTCAGGGTATTTGATCTCAACAACAACAAAATAAAACTAAAACAAGACCTATCTTAAACACTGGAAAAGTCAAGAGAGACATCATACCACATACTGTATTTTTTGGACTATAAGATGTACTTGACTATAAGACACACCCAGTTTTTAGAGCAGTAAAACAAGAAAAACAGAAAAAACAGCAATCAGACCATTAGGCACACCCTAATTCTCCCCCCACCCCGCACTTTTGGGGAGAAAAAGTGTGTCTTATGAGCTGAAAAATACTATAAGCAACAGAGACAGAAACTTGAAGCAACTGAACACTTTCCCTTAATTCAGGCCCTTCCTACGTTACTACAAGTACATATTAAAATTGAAAATCCCAATTTTGTTATCTTATGAATCTACTTTTCTACTTCATGCATATAAGGCAACAGTCTCAAGAAGAAAAAAAAACAGAAGAATAAATATTTTATAAACTTGCATACAATCTGTTATATTGAAGTTTCTAATCTTGCCTCAGTATTTTTCAACATATCAACATTCTAAACTTACACAACACTCAAGAGTGATGTCTTCTTACCTTTGTTGACCATAAGACATCGCTTGGAATCAGCCCCCTCTCTTCATCACTCTCAGTCCTGTTTCCCGATTTGACACTTGAAGTACATGATGCATCTTTTGAATAGACGAAAGGGTCCGAATGTTTTGACTGAATTCTCCCTCCTCTAGCTCGGTAATCAGCCAGCATTCTACCCAAGCTCCGGCTATCACCCAGATGCTCAGCAATCCTGGTGCTCACCAGCTCATGTGAGGGTAGGACTTGGATAGCCTTGGCCTGAACACTGCCATTCATGCCCTGAAGTCCAGAGAGATCCCTGAGCAGCTGTCTCTTCCGCCTGCTCTCCATTTCCTTCACCTCCTTGTTGAGAAGAGGAGACCAGTAAATCTGCTCTGGAAAATAATCCCGGGTTGAGCACCTCATGCCCTTCTCAGTTAGAAGGAAAGGTTCCCGGAATGTAATAACTGGAGAGATGCAGAGGATCACATCTTTTAGTTCCTGTTTAAATGTCAAGGAGTAAGTCTTTCGTTCATCTTCCGAGGAGGTGACCTCCTCAGTCACGTACATTCCACTGTCATCCTGTAGCGGGTCCCTGAAGGCTCTCACCTGGCTTTTGGGATCCTGTGGATCACCTGTTTGCTGGGATGCCTCTGGCTGTTCATTTTCTATAACATCCTGTTGATCCATATGGGGAGGCAACAATGGCTCAGGGACCAACGCAAAGAGCGCACAGGGGAGGCCTGCTGGGCAAGTGGGTGCAGCACAGTCTTGACGCTTCAGGGAAACAGCCTGGGGAGCACTCTTATTGTCCTGCTCACCCTTCTCAAGCGCAATCCTTGATTCCAGCAAAGTGCTATCATCAGAAGACAGGGAATCAGGAGGGCACTCTGGATGCTGAGGAAGGGAGGTGCCGCTGACCTGCTCCTGAGGAGCTCCCTCTTCCCCTCGCGCCTCAGTCAGAGAGTGGCATGAAGGGCTTTGCATTAATGTCGGAGGCATAGCAAACTCGTCCATGAGAAAAGAAATTTCTAGCTGAGAATGATAAGCTACACAGATCATAAATATGAGGATCTCCTTCACTCGAGCCAGCTCATACTCAGAACCTCCTCTAAGCTTGATTGTGCAGCCTAGATGCTGTGGACAGCCTTCAAAAAACATCAGTGTTTTGGTTTGTTCTACAAATAAACAAAACAAAATTAAAAGACTCAGATGACAATCCAGAGGACCAAACAGAATTCACTACCCACAAAAAAAGAAACCTTTACAGGAATAAAACTACACTGGACTACTGTCTCTTAACGAGGGCTAACAGATACTAACACTTCCTGAGTAAACAATGCTATATTTAACTAGGAGTTGTTTCATTCCTTGAGATTCCCAACTAAGTGAATGTATGCTTAAGATGACTCACCATTAGGCAACTGAAATATCTGCATATAAAATTTGTGGCAGGTGCCCAGGTGTGGTTTAGTAAGCAGCTGGTCCATGGACACCACTAAATCACCTTGGGTCATTCGACTGATTCGTTCTAAAACTTGCTACAACACAGAAAAACATTATATTACAGAATTAGCTACGAGTAAAAATCTTAATAAATTTAACCTGGAAAAGTACATGAAGTCTTAAAACAAAATAATGTTCACAATCAATTTCCTTAATTTTAATAATTACATGACATTTTTTTTATTCTACATTTGGCCAAATTTACTTGCTAAATAATCAATATGTGGCCTCAAAAAAGAAAAGAAAAAACCACAAAACACACTCATGGTAATATTATCAAAAGATGGGCATGCTATGGTGATATAGTTATATAATCCCAGCACCTGAGAGGCAGAAGCATGAGGATCAGTGCAAGTTTAAGGTCGGTCTGGTCTGATTAATGAGTTCCAGACCTGCCTAAGGTATAATGTGGGACCTTGTATTTTTTTATTCTTACTTTACTTTATTATTATCTTCTTTTTAAGAGCATGTGCATAGCAAGTCTCAGCACAAGATACTGTGAGAAAACAAACAAACAACAACAACAACAAATCAGATTCCTGATTGTAGAGATAAGAGCACTGTCTGCTCCTCCAGGGGTCCTGAGTTCAATTCCCAGAAAAGACCTGGCTCACAACTATCTATGATGAGATCTGGTGCCCTCTTCTGGCCTGCAGGTGTACATGCAGATAGAGTGCTCATACATAAAATAAATAAAACCTATAAAAAATTTTTAAAAAATAATAATAAAAAATCAAAAGTGGCCTCTACTTTGCAGAAGGACTAGTGAATCACCAATAAGTACCTGCTGATGGGCTAATGTCCATTCCACCTTTGTCTCATAAACACCCAAAAGAATAGTTACATAGTCACAATGCCTTTCTGTCCGAATCTATCATCTTAATAATCAAGTAGCTTCCACACCTGGGTCCCACTTTCAAAAAAAAGTGGTGCAGCAAATAAAAACATTGCTGCATACCTACCATATATCCATATTAATGTAAAAGTGATGATTTTTTTAAGTGAATAAATATAGAAAAATAAAAACACTCACTGACTTTACATTAATGACCAGAGTAATGCCATGTTCCAGTAACATGTCCTGAGCGATCCGAGACACTGTTTTCTCAACTAGAACCAATGTGGGTCGGACATCAACTATTCGTTGAACATAATTCTTCAAGAATTCCCTTTCCTAAGTAAGATAAATCAGAAATGCAAAACGTGGTACAATTCAAGATTCAAACACACTAAAATATCATGACAGCCTGACTATTAATATCAATTTTCAGCCTATAATTTTTCATTCACAAATAAGTCTGTAACAAATTCAAATACAACAAAGAATTTTAGTCCTAATAATCTATAATTTAAGATGTAGCTCAGTGAGACAGTACATGCCAAACATACTCAGAGTCCTATGGTTCAACCCTAGCAACACGTGAAAAAACAAAAAGAACTATGTATATACACATGTGTGACTAACAAGCATTAAGAACCCAAATAAGTAGCTGAGTTTGAGGAAATGGCCCAACTTGAGACCCACCCCATGGAAGAAAGGCAACCCGTCACTATTAATGATAGTCTGCTATGCTTGCAGAACTGGCCTCTGAGAAGCTCCATGCCATAGCAGATCAAAACAGATGCTGAGACCCACAGCCAAACATTAGATGGAGATCTTGGACTCTTATGGAAGAGTTGGGGGAAGGATAAAGGGGCCCAAAGAGGACCAACAGAATCAACTAACCTAGGCCTACACCACGCACGCACACGCACACGCGCGCGCGCGCACACACACACACACACACACACACGCACACGCACACGCACGCACCCATGCACGCACACACACATGGTCTGCCTCCAGTACAATGTTGGCAAATAAATTTCCTCTGAGATACAACCCTATTTCACTAATAAAGCTGTACATAAAGCTCCAAGCTAAAACGTAGGTCTGGTCCTTGCTCATCCTAGAAAGGCTTTCAGGAGGTGTGCCCCAAGCACTGCTTGGAAGACTACAGACCAACAAATCTAGTACAGAGAGTGTAAATGACATCACAGCATAATTATAACCTGCCCCTTGCTTCTCATCCTTTTTTTGACTACATTTGTGTCTTCCCTCACTATTTTTACACTTGGGGGTGGTAGGAAGGACAGAAGAGACAAACAGGAAAAGGAGAGGGAAAAAATATATCAAATTAGCTGATATTTTCTTTCCAAACTAATAGTTTAATAGAAATGACAGTAAAGGTTTTTTTAAAAAAATGTTTGAAACGCTGCTGAACAAGATGCCTCATATTATCAGGATTAAATTCTGTTAGCTACAGCTGTGCCCAAAACATAATTCAAGTGAAAAAACAAGTTTGTTAATCAGATTCAAAGAATGCAATAATTGTGAAGTAAGTTAAGTATAACTTTTTAATTAAGAATATAAGCCAGAAACCAGGCATTGTGGCACACGCCTTTAATCCCAGTACTTGGCAGTCAGAGACAGGTAGACTCCTGTGAGTTCAAGGCCAGCCTGATCTACAAAGCAAGTCCAGGACAGCTAAGATAACACAGAGAAACCCTGTCTCAAAAAACTACAAAAGAAAAAAGAAGAAAAATATAGTTTGGGCATGGTGGCACAGGCCTTTAATCTCAGCACTGGGAAGGCAGAGGCAGACAGATCTGAGTTCCAGGCATCCTGGTCTACAAACTGAGTTCTAGAACATCCAGGGCTACACAAAGAAACCCTATCTTTAAAAAAAGGCCAGGTGGTAGTGGTGGTAACATATCTTACAGAGACTTCTCAATAAAGGAATCTCAAACGGCTGAGAAACACTTAAATGTTCAACATCCTTAACCATTAAAGAAATGTAAATCATAATGACTTTGAGAGTCCATCATATACCTGTCAGAATGGTTAAGATCAACAGCACAAGTGGCGGCTCACACTGGAAAGGATGTGGGTGAAGGGGAACACACCATTGCTGGTAGGAGTGCAAACTTGTACAACCAATACTGAAATCAACATGGAGGTTCTTCAGAAAATTGGAAATCAATCTACCTCAAGACCCAGCTATACTACTCCTGGGCATATACCTGAAAGATTCTCCATCATACAACAAGGACACTTGCTCAACTATATTCATAGCAGCTTTATTCATAATAACCAGAAACTGGAAACAACCTACTTTCCTTAAACCAAAGAATGGATAAAGAAAATGTGATCCATTTATACAACAGAGTATTAATCAGCAGTTTAAAAAATTACACCAGGAAATCTGCAGGCAAACGATGGAACTAGACAAAATCATTCTGAGGGAAGTAACCCAGATCCAGAAAAATAAATATAGCACACATTCATTTATAAGTGATATTAGCCATTAAGTCAATGACAACCAAACTACAATCTGTAGACCCAGAGAGGTTAGGTAAAGAGGACACATGTTTCGTGGGATGCATAGATCTCCCCGGAGGGTAAAATACAATATTTATATTTGGACTGGGATAGGGTGGGGACAGAAGATACAGGGGGTGGAGGTATCAGGTTGGAGAATGGGGTGAAGAAGAGTGCAGAAGAGACAGCTGGAATTGAGGGAGGAGGTGTAGAAACCTAGAGCATTAAAAACTTCCTAGAATTTAGGAAGGCAGTCCTAATGAGGACTCCTAGTAATGGGGGATACAGAGTCTTAACTGGCCATCACTTGTAGCCTAGCAAGGCTCTCAGTGGCAAGACTGGGTTGCATTCAATTGAGCTTTTGGCCAAGGAGGGGGGTCCCATGGAAATTTCCAAACAACTCAGACTGCTGCTAAGAGAAAGGATTGTTCTCCTCAAACTGGCAGCAGGGCCCCATTGTGGAAGACAACACGTATACAACTCACTGAACATGAAGAAGTCAAGCTGGTGCTTACTTTATGGTTTCTTTGGTGCAGTAAGGTACTCTGAAGGCTACTAAAAGAGAAACATGGACTCCAACCCAGCCACAAAACCTTCAACTTACAATCTGTCCTGCCCACAAAATATGATAGGGCAATGGTGGCAGAGAACATTGGTAGGAGTAGCCAACCAATGTCTGAACTGACTGAAGACCCACTCCATGAGAGGAAACCCATGCCCGACACAGCTTAAGTTTCCAAGAACCAGAAACTAGATAGCCCAGACACCTGGGTTAAAACTATACACTACTGGGCCTGGTGGTGGTGGCACACTCCTTTAATCTCTTGGGAGGCAGAGGCAGGTAGATCTTGTGAGTTTGAGGCCAGCCTGGTCTACAGAGCAAGTTCCAGGACAGCCAGACCTATTACACAGAGAAACCCTGTTTAAAAGAAAGAAAGAAAAAAAAAAACCTATATACACTACTGTTGTAAAAAAAAAAAATGCATCAGTGAATTGACTCCTATGATATTCTGCTATACACATAGATCAGTGCCTTATCCTGTGATCATCAGAAAGGCTTCCTCCACCAGCTGATGGGAACAAATGCAGAGACCCACAGCCAGAGTGTATGCAGAGATAGAGTCTAAATTGGAGGTCTCTATCAAATCCCTCGCCTCAGAGCTCAGGAAATCCCATGGAAGAATAGGCAGAAAGACTGTAAGAGCCAAAAAGGATGGAGAACACCAGAACAGGGCTCTCTGCATCAACTAAAGAAGGCACATATGGGCTCAAAGAGACTGAGGCACAGGGCCTACACAGGTCTGCACTAGGTCCTCTGTGTATGTATATATTATATGAAAATTAGCAGGTCTCTGACTCTTGTGCCTGCTCTTGTTTTTTGGTTTTCTTTTTTCTCCCCTTCTGTTGGGTTGCCATGTCCAACTTCAATGTGATAGTTTTGTTTTTCTTAATGAGAGACAGAAAGGAATAAATCTGGAGAGGAGGGAAGGTGGAAAGGAAATGAGCAGAAGAGAGAAAGGGAAAACTATACGCAGGATATATTCTATGATAAAAGAATCTACTTTCAATAAAGGGAAAATAAAAATGATAACTGATACCTTAACAGAGAACCCCAAGAAAATCGTACAGCATGGCTGAAGATTACCTTAGAGAAAATTTTAAATTTTATCCTTATACCCATAGATACGTGTGACTACCAACCCTCATCAAAGAAACCTCTCTTTCCAGTAAAAGGAGACCAGCACAGAAAACTACAACTGGACACAAGGAAGAGATCGACAGATCATGGTGAGCCTGCCCCAACATCTACATCACAGCTCTTCTATCTGTGACTCGGGGAACACTGCAGAAGAGTGAGCAGAAACAGTTCAAGAACCAGAGTAGCAGGAAGTCTGCGGCGAATGGCCTCTCCTGAAACTGGTGGCATGCACAGGACCAGAACAATGGCAGTATCAATGGGCACGCTAACGTAAAGGCAGACAAAGAACTACAGGCAACTAATGACTATTAGGAGAAGGAGAATTCCTATTTTCCAGAGATGAGTCCCACTATTTGTTGTCCAGTGCAGAGTGGTCAGCCTTGAAATCATATATACACCAACAAAAAGAACAGACTCAACAAAGTGTGTGTGTGTGTGTGTGTGTGTGTGTGTGTGTGTGTGTAACACTGTACATACACAATAATAAGAATCAAAAAAAGACTATCAACTGGAGAGTAGGTGGGGAATGGGAAGGGTTCAAGGAAGGTAGCTGAGAGGGGCTGCAGGGAGGAAAGGGAAAAGGGAATGTGATCTATTTAATTCTGTTTAAATTTAAAACATACAAAAAGAACTATAAAATGTAACACAAACGTACTGTGTATAATTAATTTTTGAAATGTAACAAGTTTTGTTTTGTTGTTTTTTAAATTAAGAGGTGGCAAGCAGCACAGAAGGTAAGCATTCATTCACCCCATCAAATGATTTCCTCCACAAATTCTTACCTGAAGTACAATAGGATCAATGCAAGTAAACTTAGTTTCTTCTCTATAGAGATACTCAATGGAACACTTCAACAGAAGGATTTTGGGGTTTTTAATACAAGAATTCATCTAAAAAAAAAAATTTTGTTAAAGATTTACACTGTATCGGCTTTTAGTAATAATTTTAAATTCATAGTGCTCATAATTCCTACTAATTAGTACTATCAACCCCTAATTTACTACTTTTGGGTTATTCTCTTTGGTGGTTTTTTTTGTTTTTTTTTTTAAGCAAGTTCTTGCCGGGCGTGGTGGCGCACGCCTTTAATCCCAGCACTCGGGAGGCAGAGGCAGGCGGATCGCTGTGAGTTCGAAGCCAGCCTGGTCTACAAAGCAAAGGGAGTCCAGAATGGCCAAGAATACACAGAGAGACCTTGTCTCAAAAAACCAAAAAAAAAAAAAGCAAGTTCTTTAAAAACAACTTTTTCTTTTCTACTCTCCTATACTATTCATAACAGTTTTGTTTTTTAATTTCTCATGCTGTAAGGGCAAAAGACATGCTCTAGGTAGCAGTGAGTATTATATTCCAGCTATTCACACTCTAGCGAGTCCAGGACAGCCAAGGCTACACAGAGAAACCCTGTCTGGAAAAAACAAAACAAAACAAAATAAAACTAAAGACTATGTCTAAATATGACCAGCAAAGCAAATCAATATTTCTACCTCTCCTACACATGATTTTCTTCAACTCTTGAAAAGATATAACATATTTAGTTACCACCACCACCACTACACTACCATCACCACTACCACCCTGCCCTTTTTTTTTTTTTTTTTTCCTTTGTGTAACCTTAGCTTTCCTGGAACTCACTTTGGCCTTGAACTCTCAGAGATCCACCTGACTCTGCTGTGTGCTGGGATTAAAGGTGTGTGCCACCACCACCTGGCTAACATACTTACTTTTAATTCAATAAACATCACTTATTTTGGTTTGACATTGTACCTTAAAAGGGCAATATCCTGATTTACAAGATTGTATATGTAAACACCCAGTGATTTTGGACTATGTCTAAAAAATAGTATTGAGTACCAGCATATTATTTATAAGTGATCATTAACAATTTCTTAGGCTAATTGTCTAGTCAGTCCTCCATACCCATGATTTCCACATCCTGAATTTGATCTAATACAGATAGAAAATATCTGCAAAATGGGGGAAGAAGCTGACTGTGTGCCCTAATCATGCACAAATTATTTTTGTATAGTTCATTATGGCCTAAACAATACAGCATAAAAACTATTTATACGTTTACATTATAGTAACCAGTCATCTAGAGATGGCTTAAAGTCTACACAGGAAAGTATTCAATAGATTACAGACAAACATTTGAGCTTGAGCTTGCCTGATCTCAGCATTCCCTTGAGACCCTGGAACAATAACCCACAATAACTCAGAAACAACTAAAAGTCTATATTTAGAAAATAGTAAAAACAGGGCTGGAGAGATGGCTCACAGGATAAGAGCACTAACTGCCCTTCCAGAGGTCCTGAGTTCAATTCTCAGCAATCATATAGAGGCTCACAACCATTTATAATGTGATCTAATGCCTTCTTCTGTCACGCAGGCAGAGTACTGTATACATAATAAATAAATAAATCTTTTTTAAATGAAAGGAAAAATAGTAAAAACAAAACTACTATTCAAGCATCTACTTTATCAGACTAAAATGATAGTCTCAACTTTCCCAGCAAGAAAACTAATGTCTCCTATGATGAGACCAAGGTATCCTTAGTTTTATGACATTTCCTTGATGATTGTGAAGTAGAGCAAGATCTGAGAATGCTGTTATAGTTTCTCAAAATGTGAAGATCAGGGCACTGAAAAGATGGCTCAGCAATTAAGAGCACTTGGGGTACAACTCCCAGCACCCATGGCAGCTCACAACCATCTGTAACTCTAGCTTCAGGGGATCCAGTGCCCTCTTCTGACCTTCATGGCATCTGGCACACACATGGTACACAGACATGCATGCGGGTAAAACACCCACAGAAAATAAATCAATAAAAATTTGTTTTAATGTGATTACCAACAGGTAACATTGGAATATCCATAGTGCCCACTTTAAATGCAATATGATCCTTCCCTCACTCATTTTTCCTACTCCCTTAAAGCTACTGAATGAGATGGTCTAAGACATTTAGGGATCCACATACTTAAGAAGGCACCTGGAAAATGCTGGTATAAATTATACTTTGTGAATCAAAAGCCCTCAGAAGTTCAAGCCCTGAGTGGGACACAGAGACCATGCCTACTTCCTTCAGTGTCACCTGACATTCCAACATTTTACACCTTCATATCTAAGATTCCCTAACATTCAGTATCTAACCTAACTTCCTGTCTTTGTGCTCATCTCAAAAGAGGTCCTGGAGCTGAGGGTAGAGGCAGAATGGGTGAGAAGCATAAGAAAATAATAATGAGGGTAAGGCAGCAGGAGAAGATGGCGGTCTCCACAGGAGTTAAAGTTCCTTGTAATTTTTGCTTATTGGAAAAACTTGAAGAAGGACAGAAAGGAGTAGGAGATGGTACAGTTAGCTGGGGCCCTGAAGGTGATGAAGACATGACACTTATGAGGCGAACAGGCATGACTATTGTGCCACTAAGGACAAACTATGAAAACAGAATATATAGCCTGAAAGTAGAATGTGGATCTAAATACCCAGAAACTCCTCCATCAGTCAGATTTGTAACATATTAATGAAATCAATAATTCCAGTGGAATGGTGGATACACAGAGCATACCAGTATTAGCAAAACGGCAAAACTCCTATAGTAGTAAAGTTGTACGTCAAGAGCTTAAGATGCCTGATGAAGTCCAAAGAAAATATAAAGCCCCTACAGCCACCAGAAGGATAGCCATAGAATAACTAACAGTAGATCTCAAACGTGTCTTAAATCTTCTACTCATGTTAATGTCTTAATTAAATACCACCATGCACAATACCCACATATTAAGTAAAAGAATTCCAGCTGGTAAACATGACCCAGACAGTTGTAAGAATATATTTAATATATGTACACCTATTACATTTTCAGATAATAAGAGAAGTGCAGCATATTTTTTTCTTTCTCTACTTAAAGCACTGTCATTTAAACATGAACCTGAAGTATTCAAAACTGAATTCAGGTTTTCAAGACAGAAGCATGGCAAAGGAGTGTCAGACGGCCACGGAAACCTTTGTCCTTCTGAAAAGTGAAGTCTCAAGAAGGAAGAACAGGAATGGCATGCTTTACCTATCGTACTCAGAGCTGCAGTTGGAACTGTTTAGAGTAGCAGATATAATGAACAGTGTAGGTGCTGACTACTATTAGTATCAAAAATAGGTTACGGATTAAACAATCCTGTATTTATAATAAAAAGATGTTTGGGGGGTATTGATAAATTTCTGTTAAAAGCTGTTCCCGTTTGTTACATGTAACAGACATGATAATTTGTTTACAGTCTTTGTTTAATAAGACATGCTGGGGTATTGATAAATTTCTGTTAAAAGCTGTTCCCGTTTGTTACATGTAACAGACATGATAATTTGTTTACAGTCTTTGTTTAATAAGACATGCTTACAAGGTTTACGTGAACTTAACAAAAAGGAAATAGGTGTATGGATATGTGATTTTGAGATTAAAGTTAGTCTTAAAATGTAAATAAAATATGAAATGTGTTTTCAGGGAAAAAAAAAGGAAGGAAGGAAGGAAGGAAGGAAGGAAGGAAGAAAGAAAGAAAGAAAGAAAGAAAGAAAGAAAGAAAGAAAGAAAGAAAGAAAATAATAATGAGCCGGGAGTGGTGGCACACACCTGTAATACTAGCACTTTGGGAGGCAGAGGCAGGAAGGTCTCTGTGAGTTCAAGGCCAGGCTGGTCTACAGAGCTAGTTCCAGGACAGCCAGGCCTACACAGAGAAACCCTGTCTTAAAGGAAGGGAGGAAGGGAGATAGGGAGGAAGGGATGATGACAATTCTGCAGGAAGCCTAAACATTTGAAGGAACACAGTCTTTCAGAAAAACACTGCCTGGAGGCAAAGTCTCGGGAGACAGGATACCTGTATCCCTTGTCCTCTAGAAACAACTTCCACCTTCCTTCTTCTGTCTTAGGAACTCCCATTATGCATATTCCTGCCCATCATCAGCTCTGGGACATCTTTCTGTAACCCCCAAACTTCTGTGAGACACATGGCTAGGTACCGCTCAACATCTCCTTTTCTTTCATAATTAAGAAGCCCCAATTTGTGAACCTAAGACACAGCCATGGTCTACTGGATTTCACTGCAGAACTGAAACTCATTACCTTTTTATGTGCAATGTTCTTGGTACAAACAAAGCCATTGACAACCACGGAATCAAATTTCTTTCCACCTGGGATCTAATAAAACAAGAAAACAATAAAAACCAGTGATGTTCTCCCAGACTTCATCAGATGGCTATTAGTTATGTTTTTACATCTTTGAACTATAACATAGTTAAGAAAGGGCAGAAAGGTCCAGAATATAGTTCATTTCATCTCATGATTATTTCATCATGATTGTTTTACTACCCTCTACACTCTAAGGTCATATATGCTTCTCTAAATACTCACTGACTAAATAAGCTGGTGTCTATGGCACTATTTTTAACATTATTACAGGTAAAATATACATTCAAAAAAGTTAGTATTATCTAATTAAAGCAATTTCCCACTGCTTTTCCTCATGACAGTGACAATAACTATGAGGACAGACTTCCTCATAAATGACATGCCAAGAAGAAGCGTTAAGAAAGGAAGAAACTGTATTTATTTTGGTCCTCACCACACACCCAACTCATTCTTTCCATGAACCTCTCACTTCCTATGAGAGTTACCAAGAGCTCTGTTTGTATCGCTGATGAGCAGACAACATCGTGGTAATGACTGTTAGGCCTGCCCCATCAGCTTCTAGCATCAGCAAACAGTAGCAAAGCTCACCTTCTTGATGTGGACAAACTGACGGATATCCATGTCATCATCCTGGTGCTTGACATCAGGTCGGACTGTCTGAACAACCTGGCAGACGAGTGATACAATGATGTCCCTCCAAGACGATGACAATGACTCATTCTGAAGCAACTGCTGGAGTAGTGCCATCATGTGGTTATGATTAGCTGAACTACAAAATGTTACAAAAACAAGTGTACAGTCAGTACTAAAAACACAAGAGGCACTCTACAAGAAATAACCATTCTAATTATGGCTCACAGATACGATCTTCCATGTCAACTTTATTCTTTGTGAAATCTGTGATTAGCTTGAAACGAATAAATAACTTTCAAACTGCTAAATTAAAATTTTAACACATAAATTAAAGTAGAGACAATTAGCTTGGGACTCTGTTTTTTAAGATATTTCATCAAAAATCAGAATATACTTTAAATTAACATTTTTCATTTTATATGGAAGAGGAATTATGCATATGCCAAGTCACTGAAAATTTCAAAATCTATAAGTGAAAAATAAAGATCTGGTGCCTTACAGCAGCCTTTCCATGGCTTGCTTCTCCTCATTCTCCTCCCGCAGGAGCTCCAGGTTGTTATGATGCCAGCCCAAAGGGGTGAAAGGAAGCTCTTTGGCTTTTTCCTCTACTCGTCGGTTAAATAAGGACTCTAAACATAAAATCAGAAGTCAGTGCTACATCTCATGTTTTACATCATCAGCTCATACACTTAGCAAATAAAAATGTCTGTAGCTGGTCAATATAAATTATTGCTATAAAAATGGCAAAGATCTGTAATCAACATACAATTAAAATATACAATATGCAATCATACATATATACACACATCAACACACTAAAATGCAGAGGCAAGGCTTGCGGTACAGCACTTCTCTAGCATGTGCAAGACCTAGCATGGTGGAAGCCCAGAAACAGCTGGCATCACACAAAATCTGAGCGCAACTGAGAAAAGCAACTTAACCTAAGTAACAAAGACTCTTAGGCCAAGAGTATCAACGTGAATCCTGAAACACAAACAGAATGGTAATTCTGCATCCTGCTTGTTTTAGAGCAGTGGTTCTCAACTTTCCTAATACTGTGACAGCTCATGTTGTGGTGACCTCCAATCATAAAATTATTGTTACTACTTCATAATTACAAATTACTTTGTAATTTTGTTACTACTATGAATAGTAATGTAAATGTCTGTGTTTCCAATGGTCTTAGGTGACCCCTATGAAAGGGTCATCTGACTCCCAAAGGGGTTAAGAGCCACCGTTTTAGAGTTACTAAGAATGCAGATTTTCCACATAAAATCCTAAACTAAAAACCACATTCAACTGAAATCTGAATGGTGACAGTAATATAGTCACATGGGCCCTAAACTCTAAAGAGAGACACTCTCAGAGACAACTCCAGCCCCAGGTGACAAAATAAGGTCTCATACAATCCTCCATTGTATTTTACAATATGGGCTTTAAAATAAAATGTTAATAAAATAGACTAAAAAATAAGTCATAAAGAAATTATACTAAATAAAGCATCATATAAACAATTTACATAAGATTTTTTCAAGTCTTTAAAGTTTTAAAAAGGGTAAAATGATTGAGTGTGGTCAATCCCAGAACTCAGAAGGCAAAGGCAGCAGTGTATCTCTATGAATCTGAGGCCTGCCTGATCTACATTACTTTGGGGGTTGGGAGTTCCTAAGTCAAGAGCATTTGCTGTTCTTCCAGAAGACTGAAGTCCAGTTCCCAGGCCCCACATCAGGCAGCTTACAACCATCTGTAACTCCAGACCCAAGGGTTCCAACACCTTTGGTCTCTGTAGGTGTCTTCACTTACAGCACACAAACACATGCGCGCGCGCGTGCACACACACACACACACACACACACACACACACACACACACCTGTACATGACTTAAAAATTACAAATAGTAATTTTTAAAGGGGTAAAGTGAATTACAAAAAGCTAAATAACAATGTTTTACAAAACATGTATTCATTAAATAAATAATTGAATAATATGACTGAACAAAATGGAAAGAAAGAGATGGGAAATTCTAATGCTTTCTCTTTTAAAGCAAACGAACTTCTGTAAAGCACGTGTCATGGTGCATGAGGCACAGACTGGTACTTTTCAATTACATGAGCAGCCAGTCTATAAACTTCTAGCCGAACCAGACATCAGGAGGTGAACTTAAGATAGCCTGCTGAGTCAGACCAGCTGCCACTGGCCTCCCTTGTTCCAACCTGCCTCCTCTCTTCTTCTGAAACCCCAGGGAGTAAGAAGACCAGAAAAGGCTCCTTTTCTCCCTTTGTCTTTTCTCCACAGTAGTTTAAGCTAAAGAGGAGAGGTTTTTGTTCATCTACTCTTCTTTAGTCCCAAGAGAACTAATCAGAGAAGTTACTGCTTTATTCTCTTTTGCCTACTTCTTTTCCCAAGTCTACAGGGCAACAGCAAGTTCAAGTGATGAGCTAGCTCACTTAGAAGCTCTCTGACAAAGAGGCAATCCTTGACAAGATAGATATCAATATTTCCTATTACATAATGCTTTCAAAAGAATAAAATGCAAAGCCCATTGAAAAAAATTAAACAATCACTCTTACATTAAGTCTACTCTCAAACCAAGAACAAATTTATATTCTTGACTTCCAACATACTCCAAAGTCATTCTACACATTTAAAATCATGTTCTTATGATACCAAAATAGCCAAATACAGTCAGCACTACCTGTTAAGACCTCAAGCACACCAGCAAGAGGTAGACATCGCTTTAAGTATGGTTGTTTTAAGATTACCTTTGATGAAGGCATCACTTATTGAGAGCTGCTGTCCTCCAGTGTCAGAAACCAAATACTCTGCAAACCAGGAAGAGAAGAGAAGAGGAAGGAAGATATGTGACTTCAATGAGCCAGTATAATTATGCAGCAAACACCCACACACAAGGGTGTGTTACCCCTACAAAATATATCACACCGTCGAGCAAACTTAAGAAACATTTTCACTAAAATGTCTCTTTACACATGTTCTGTAAATTTCATACTAAACTATTTTCAGAAGACTTAAATGACAACAGAACCATTAAACAATTTTGCCTTGGTTCAAATGTCAGACATTTTAACAGATATTTTTCCAAATGACATTTAGTTACCAAAACCAGAACTAATTTATGAAACTGCTTACACGTTGAAACATGGAAATTGGGAGAACCTACATCTTAAACTCTCTCTTATTCAAAAACAAAAAACAAAAACAAAAAAAACAAAAAAAAGTCTTTAGTGGTTAGCATAAGCCTTAAAGTATTACACCACTTTCCTCCTGTATTCCTATATTATTTAACAAATAATGGCGACATACAGTATAAAGTACTATACAGAGTACTTTATAGAAACCCCCTAAGAAAACAGTACAAAATTTTAAGCTTCAGAATATATGCAATAAAATAAATTCGTACGGCAGACTTTAAAGGTATAATTCAAGGAATTTTAACAAGTTTTTGGTTTTTTAAAGCTTCTAGCTTATTACCAAATCTTTGCAGTAAGATAACTGATGATACAGAGTAAGATAACTCTGGATACTTTCAAGACATTTAAAATCTAAATACTTCTCTAAAACTGAAACTCTGCAAGTGAACTTTCTTCTACACAGAGCTCAGAGGGGTTCTTTCTACTATGCAAACTAGACCACAGTGCATTAACTACTTTAGTGTGAACATTCTCACAAGATTTTTTTCCAAGTTTACTTCCAAGTCAGTATATTTTCCCTTCTAGCCAGGAAGCAGAGAAAATATTTTTATTTAAAAAACAATACACCCAGGTGTGTAGGCAAAAGAGATACAATTTGTTTCTATACTTTAATTCTGGCAGAAATAAGCAATGGTCAAATCCTGCTAATTCAACTAATGCACTGTTCTTTAGAAGTCCTAATTCTCATAGTAAAATTTAAACATCAAATTCCAGAAATGAAGGTTTCCCCTTCACATTATGGAAAAATTCAAATCCACAAAAGGCCCTGAACACTGTCCACATCGATTCAGCATTGTTGAAAACTTGTCATATCAGTTTTCTCTATATTATCTGCACATGCTTTTAAAGTTACCCTGGGGCCAAAGCAGTGGCTCAGGGGTTAAGACCATCTACTGCTCTTCCACAGGACCTGGGTTCGATTCCCAACACTCACATGATGGCTCACAACTATCTGTAATTAGATGCCTATATTCACAAACATACACACATACATGTAAATAAATAAGATTTAAATGTAAGCTATCTCAATTATTTCAAATTACATACAACACTTTGCAAGTAGCACATCAGTAGGCGTCACTTTAAAACAAGGGCACTCTTACCTACAGCGTCCTATCATTTACAGAATTTTGAAAACAAACTATAACAATCATAGAACTGATCTATATTCAAATTTATTTATTTGCACCCTATCTTTTATAGACATAGTCCTGAAAATTGAATCCCACCAAGTCATACATGGAATTTCCTTGCCATGCCTCCTCAAACTCTTTTCACCTAGAACAGATCTCCTACTTTCTTTTCATGATAATGAATTTTGAAATAACCAGGCAAATGTCCTATGCAATGTCCCTCATCCCAGGACTGATCCAGTGTTTCTTCATGGGATATTTAACTTGCTCCTCAATCTCATGTTTTCTAAGAATGGGAGATCCAATCAAAGGGCTTACAGAGCACGCCTTTCACCTATGTCCAAGTCTAGTAACTAACTTTCTACAAATGGTTCAGAATCCTGCTTACAACACAAAATAAATTTCAATAATACAAACCTTCAAAAAAGTGAAAAATTACTAAACCAGAAAGCATAGTGAAGTTTTATAAGCTTTGAAACTTCGTTGCATAATATAAAAAGCAATAACAATTTTTCTTAAATACAGATATTTCAATAGTTTTTAAAATCCAAATTTCTGAGGTATGTGTGTTAGCACATGCCTTTAACACCAGCATTCAGGGAGGCAGAGGCAGGTGGGTCAAGGCCAGCCTGGTCTACAAATCAAGTGCAGAAGAGCCAAGGCTACACAGAGAAACCCTGTCTCAGGGCACAGGGGGTAGGGAGGTAAGAGGGGTGCAGAATCCAGATTTCTTCAGCTATAAGAAAGGGCACAAGAAAAAAAAACTAATAAGGACTGGCCTTCATCTCAATGGAAAGATAAAGCCAGACATTCCTGTTTACACAGGCAGAAGAATTGTACTCTTTCACATAACTGAGTTATTCTGACAATCTTCACTTATTAGCAGTCAGTGTTCAACTTAACTACCACACAAAGCAAAATATTTCATCATACTGTAACTTCATAAGACAAACTACTTCTCATCAGTGCTAAAGGCTATGAAGAGGGACCTACGATGAGAAGTACAGGTATTGGAGGCTCCTCAAGCTACAAACTAAGACTCCCAAGGTTGCAACCAACCAATCAGACTCATCTAGTAGTACTTATTCTACAAACTAAGGCTACCAAGGTTGTACTTTACAGCATGATGATCAACTGCAATTAATAAAGTCTAGCAAATATTTCAAAATTACTAAAAGAGTAAAGCTAATCTAGACTCCATAGCCTGAACTGTCTTAAGTTTTTCTACATTTATTTATTTACTTACTTACTTCCTTCCTTATGTGGGGCAGAGCATGCCTAAGCCATAGCAAACATGTGAAAGTCAGAAGGCCACTTTCATGAGTTGGTTCCTGGTTTCCACCATGTGGGACCCAGGGACAGAACTCAGGTCCTCAGGCTTGGTAACAAGCACCTTTACCTTGCTGAGCCATGTCCCAGGCCAGCACAGCACAGCCTATGCTTTTAAAATAAATACATATAACCACTGACTTCAACTACATCTTGTACACATAATGAAGTGGCAAAAAAGGTGACAAATTGAGAAGATCTGACCAAATAGGATAGATATACCCAACTCTCACCAAAAGAAAGAAGAAAGAGAAACTACTTAAGAGGCAATTTTACCAGGACAGTTCAGGGAGATGGGTTGCAGAGAGAGAACTCAGGTAAAGACAAAACGAGCCAGAAAATGAGAAGCCAGAAGATGAGAGAAGATTGCTGAGTTAGTTTGAGACTAAGTAGACCAATTCCAGGCCTACAGAAAAGCAGAATAAGTCAGCTGAGAGAAGAGTTTGAGCCATAACAGCTAAGTTGAACCAGCCAGCCCAGAGCTCAGAAAGAACAAGTAAGGGTGAGCTTGTTAAGCAGAAAGTCTTAGAGGCTGAAAACATTCTAGGCCTAGATTAGATTCTACAGAGGCTAGAAGCATCCAGACTAAGCCTTGATTAGCAGAATGAGGCACTAAGCCTCCTAGACAACAATTGAGCCAGGAGAATAAAAGTTACATTGTGTGTGTGTGTGTGTGTGTGTGTGTGTGTGTGTGTACACTTGCCACAGTGGATATCTAGATATCAGAGGATAGTTTGAGGAAAGTGATTATGCCCTTCCACTTTATGGGGCCCAGTGACTGAACTTGGGTCCTCACGCTTGGCAGCATTGAGATAGCTCACTGGTCCATGACCAATACTTTCTTAGAACTACTTTTAGAAATACAATCAAAGTGTGTTATATGCATATATGAAAATATCACAATGAAACTCATTATTGTAGACTGTTAAAGTGCAGCTATAGATTGCACACTTATAAAAAGTCCTGGACAGGGGCTGAAGAGTTGGCTCAGCAGTTAAGAGCACTGGCTGCTCTTCCAAAGAACCTGGCTTCAAATCCTCAGCACCCATAAGGTAGCTCACAACCACCTCTAATTCTCGTTCCAGGGGACCTAGTGGCCTCTTCTGGCCTCCTCAGGCACCAGGCATACACATGGTGTACAAAAATACATGCTGGCAAAACACCAACATACATAAACAATGTTTATAGAGTACTGAGCAGAAGTTTGTTCGGTTCGAGAAAACTTAGCCCGCAAGTCCTTGCCACATGAGCCTGAGAACCTGAGACCAGATGCCAAGCACGTTTGTGTTTTGGAAGTTTAGGTTGCTTTGAAAACTTAGTTATGTTATGTGAACGTGCTTCTGTTTTAATCCCAAGTGTGGGATATGGAAGCTGGTCCAGTTTGTCCACAGCTGATAACTGCCTCGTGAGAGGGCACATGATCTTTGTCAGCTGGGAACTGTCTCATGCAGGGGTGTGGTCTTTGCCAGTTGAAATAAATATGAAAGCCCAGAGAGAGGAAGGAGGGCTAGGAGAAGAACGCTTAGGGGAAACAGAGGAGGAGGAAGAGAAGGCTGCTGCTGCGTTTGCGGTTGCTGGCTGGATGACCTGATGATACAGATAGGTATTGCCCCAAAGAACCCAATGACCCTAGACAGCAGGAAATAGCCAAAGTGAACTATGCCCCTTCTCCCCACTAACGTCTTCTCTACCTAGTGTTGGGGTGTTGGAAGGAATTGGGGTGGAGAAGAGAGAAAGGTATATAAGGAACCAAAATAAGGTAGGTTTTAAAAATATCAAAGCCTACACTCACGTGAAAAGGCTGAGTTCAGCAGCACACAGGTCTAAGCAAATAAGTAAGCTACAGGTTCACTTAAAAATAAGTGATGAACAATAGGAAAACATCCAGTGTTGACCTTTGTCCACCTCCGTAAGTGCATGTATACATGCATCTACACACACACACACACACACACACACACACACACACACGACCTCACATAACATATGTCCCACAACCCTACAAAGTGCTGAGTAAGTTGACTACAGACATAACAAGCCCTGTAACATAACCTAAAAGCATCCTCTTCCAACCAGTATCATGTCACTATTGTACACAGTCATTCAAGCAAATACACGACTGTATGTCCACATTCATAACAGCACTGCTGAACTCCTACACCATGAGTGCTCACAATGAGTAGAACAGTGCGTGTCTGAGGCCATGGGGAGTTGAGAGAATAGGGAACTATTTATTGGTCTAGGTTAGGAAGTTCAGTCAGGAAAGGGAACTGAGATGTACTTTACAGCATGATGACGAACTGCAATTAATAAAGTCTAGCAAATATTTCAAAATTACTAAAAGAGTAAAGCTAATCTAGACTCCATAGCCTGAACTGTCTTAAGTTTTTCTACATTTATTTATTTACTTACTTACTTCCTTATGTGGGGCAGAGCATGCCTAAGCCATAGCAAACATGTGGAAGTCAGAAGACCACTTTCATGAGTTGGTTCCTGTTTTCCACCATGTGGGACCCAGGGACAGAACTCAGGTCCTCAGGCTTGGTAACAAGCACCTTTACCTTGCTGAGCCATGTCCCAGGCCAGCACAGCACAGCCTATGCTTTTAAAATAAATACATACAACCACTGACTTCAACTACATCTTGCACACATTTCACTGTTGTTTCTACAAACAAAGTTACTGAGGACAATCAAATGCTTTATTAACAACAAAGACAACATGTAACACTAACCTACCAACTTCTTCTCACCATTGAGGTGGAGATAGGTTTATTTCAAAATGACTTACTTTAGCTAACCAGCACAGGTACCCAGCCACCACAAAGCCTTTGCTAAATTCCATAGTATACTTTACTCACCAAATTTCTTACAATTTTGTTTTTAAAAGATGTCTCAGGGTGGTGGTTTAATGCATTTAACCTCAGCACTCAGGAGACAAAGGCAGGCAGATCTCTGTGAGTTCGAGGCCAGCCTGCTCTAAAGACTGAGTTCCAGAACAGCCAAGGCTAAACCGAGAAACCCTGATTCAAAAAAGTATGTGTAGGGGTGGAGGGTGGGGGTGGGGGGCTGAAGAGACGGCTCAAGGGTTAAGAACTCTGGCTGCTCTTCCAAAGGACCCATATTCATTGCCCAGCATCCTTATGGCAGCTCATAGCTGTCTATATAGCTCAAGTTCCAGGGGTTCTGACACCCCTACACACATAAACAGACATTCAGGCAAAACAGCAATGCATATAATAAATAAAGAAAAGAAAAAATGTCATACCATCTAGCAATATAGTAATTTAGACTACAGGACTTTTTAAAGACAGTAGATTCCAGCTTCATGATCACAGATACTTCCTTTAACAAGCTGACATACAGTCTGTCTACATTTGCCCAGTTATTTAGATTAACCATGAACTCTGTTTCTTTATTCTTCTAGATTTTATCTCTCCTTGTCTATGTATCTTTCCTGATAAGATTAATTTTGACAGAGAACTACATCTGCTTCTCTCATAACTTGGCTGATTTTTTTCTTCCTCTGACAACTGGACTCTAGTTTTAGATATCCCTGACCTCTCCTCCAACCTTCAGCACCATGTAGACGGCTGTGGTCCTGTCAAGCATGAGCCCTTCTTCTGAAAGGCACACCCCATGACAGTTGATGCTCACAACTTTTACAGCTTTTTTTAAAGATTTAGAATGATTTAGAATGAGAGAATTGGCCTGGAGAGATGGCTCAGCAGTTAAGTCTGCTCTTCCAGGGGTCCTGAGTTCAATTCCCAGCAACCACATGGTGGCTCACACCCATCTATAATGTGATCTGATGCCCTCTTCTGGCCTGCAGGTGTACATGCAGGCAGAGCACTCATATACATAAAAAGTAAATAAATAAATCTTAAATAAATAAACAAACAAACAAGAGTTTCCATGACAAATGATTGGCTTTTCAACTGCAAGTGCTTCTCCTTTTATTTTCCAGGTTGACTGTAAAAAATGTCACATTTGAAAACTTCAGTTCTTTTCTTCAATTCTGAGTTAGGTTTCCTACACTAAATGTGGCCAGCTCAGCAGTCCCTCCTTTACGAGTATGAAGTCTACAATGAGATGTTACCTTTTTCAAAATTTTTACAACATCCTGACCATCCCAAGATGCAAATTCATCAGCTAAAAGCAAGTGTACTTCATACTCTGCGTTCAGCACAATGGAACTGCTGCCATTCATATCGGGAGGACAGCAGTCCTGTCATGACATATGCTACTGATGACTGCATCTCTATTAAGAGCCGAATCTCCTCATGTAACTGCAGTTATAGCAGATTCTCCCACATCTGCCTCGCTGCCCTCCACACTCACCCAGATGGTCTCCATCATGTTTCAAACTTCTACGCTTAGGATCCCATCACCATGTGGATTTTATATTCATTATGGTCAAATCTCCTTTCTCTCACTTTCTCTCAATACCTTATTTTTTAAATAAGAAGCACTTTTTATTATCACGATTACCTTGACATTTTATCACATCTTGATAATAATTTCTATTGACAATTACGAGAAATTTATTGAGAGAACATAAATGTTTCAAGTTATAAAATAAACCTTTAAACTCTAAATATCTTTTATATTATTTTTAGGTTTAAAGTAAAGAGTAGCAAAGAATTAGGCAAACACTTCAGAAGCCACTCAGTTTTAGAGTATTAAAAGCAAACTCTAGGTAAAAAACCATAAAATTAAGAACTTTACCTATAATAAATGTTTCAGTTATTATTATACTGAACTCCCATAACTAGTTACTTACTTACTTTCCTTAAAATGGGGGTACATTGGGGTTATACTTTAAATTCGTTTCTAATTGTACCTAGTTATACAGCTCATCCTCCTTTATTTTACTTTACTTTTTGTTTTTCAAGATGAGGTCTCTCTGTGTAGCCTTGGCTGTCCTGGACTCGCTTTGTAGACCAGGCTGGCCTCGAACTCACAGCGATCCACCTGCCTCTGTTTCCTGAGTGCTGGGATTAAGGCATGTTCCACCATGCTCAGCTTCATCCTCCACTTGTAAAAAGGAGCAATACATGCATGCTGCCATGTTACCTATTAGAAATGGTTTGCTCTACCTTTCCCTTTACATTATTTTTTGGGAAGTTTTTTTTTTTAATGTGGCCATTAGTACTTTCAAGTTAGCAAACTAACTCAAGGCATTAAATAAAGCAACTAAAATTACAAAGGAATTCATTTTTCACTAGAAATTTTTTTTAAAAAGTAATGGACATGAATGAAATTTCCCCCAATCTAAGCTAAAGCATCTGGACAGCCTTAAGAAACTATTGCTGCAGAATAGCACAGGCAAAGAGGCTTTGTGATGTTAAATGAAAAAAAATGACAGAAGAATAGAGCAGAACGTCCATGTTACAAATGCGAAGAATTGCCACCTTGGAAGTTGCACATTATGGGAAGAGCAGTCAGATAAAGTTCTTTTTAAAGACTATATACTTTAAACTGGGCATGGCAGTGCAAAGGGAGAAAATAAGAAATAAAAAGAATCAACCAAAAAAGGTGTGGAGAGGAGACTGGGGGCGGGTTGAGAAAGGGTGGAAAAAAACCTACTCAAAATCCCTCAGCCTTATGGGACAGAGGAAGCCAGAAGCCAGGCTTTAATGGGACACTAGGGCCCAGCTCTTCAGCCTGTTTGAAATCCAGGTGGTGACTACCTCCTACCTTTTTGGTCAGCAGGGTGAGGGGGCACATGTGGGTACTTGGAGGGCTTCTTGATATGGAAGTTCACGTTGTCCAGCTCCACGTTCAGGCTGATAGAAGCGGCTGAGTCACTGTCCACTGTGGACTGGAAACTGCTGACTGAGGTGCGCTTGCTAGGACTGGCAGAATCTTTTAGTGTTGGGAAGGGGAAAGAAATATAGGGAGAGGGGAGTAAAAATGGGTTTTATCAGGGCATTGGAGGAAAGGAAAAAAATTTTTTTAATACACAAGCCCAATGTGCAATACCAAAATGGATACAGTATTTTCATGTACTTCTTTCTGGGTAGACTTAATAAAATTTAAGCAGGTTAAATTTAAAATGAAATTTTAAATGAAGAAATATATTGGAGGTTCTGCACAGAGAAAGTCTGATACCACAGTGAAGAGATAAGAAAGCTGCCTGCCAAGATATTAGCTCAAGAGTTATTTTTAAGCTGCTGAAAACTAGAGACTAATGCTACATCTAGAAATGTCAGCTGACTAACAAGCCGGCTTCTTAAGAAAATACTGTATCTAAGACAAGGATCACTACTATCAGATGTTTACATCAGGTGGGAGGCATAAATCCTAAACAAAACAAGCATTTTATCACACCAACACAGCAATATGCCATAAAACTAAAAACATTAGCCAGCCAAACTTACTAGCCAAATTATCGTCACCTTCTTCAGCAATCTGTTCTGTGTCACTGTCATCAAATTTTATGTCCTTAAACCAAGACGGCTCAGAGTGTCCTTCCACAGAGTTGACCGAGTCGCTGTCTGGAGAAGGTGTCTCAGAAAATTCCGTACTCTGAAAGGACCAAAACAAAATATGCAACTGGTTCTCGGTGACATCACTAGCATACAATAAAGAGGTTGTGGTCTATGTTTCTGTAACTTTAACAACTCAATAAATGTACATTGAAACAACCAAATAACAAAACAGAAGTGCAGAGCAGTACCATATTGATAACCACTTTTCACTAACTACAAAGCTTATGTGGCATTTTACCAGTGAGTATTTCTCTGTTTTTAGTAGGACTTCACTTTGTCTTTTAGTTCTGAGTGAAGAGAGCATCAAACATAGTCTAACCCTGGCAACTCTAGAACCACCTAGAAAATAACCCAACTTTAACAAATTACACCATCCCACTCTATGGGGCTATTTCTCATTTCTAACTACGGAGCTTCTAGTTTCTGTGTACAAATCTTAATCCACAAGCTTCTTAGAGTTTCATCATACAGACATTTGTGTGTGTGTGCGTGTGTGTTCATATGTGTATATATATGTATTTTTTATAAAAAACAAAAAATTAAGGAATTATATATTTTTTAAATTTACCTATAAATAACTTTCATTCTCATAAAATGAAGAAAAAAGAAATTTAAGCATTTGGTCATTAGTGTACAGTGTGTATATCAAGAGTCAAAATTTATCTCAATAACTAATGTCAAATTTTCCGATCATTTTATTATAATTCATTCCCTCTTAGTTCTAAAAATACAGAGAGTAAAACTGGAAAACATTAAAATTAAAAGACAAATAGCTAAGTATCAGAAAGCTAAGTCTAAGAAAAGCCACATCTAGTAACATTATTAGACCCTAAAAGCTGGTAACTCGGTGGCAGGGGACTTCCCTAGTATTGAATCTGGAAGTATTTAGAAACAGCATCCTTAGATGATTCAACTACTTTTCATTCCCACACAACTTCAAAATTAGCTACTACAGTTCTCATCAACAACATCACTCCAAGGTTACCTGCAGTGGTCTATACAGTGCATACTCATCCCTGAAAAGCTGGTCATGATGACTGACACAATCCAGCCAACGTCCATCAACCATTGCTTGTCCAATTGCTATGGCTTGTGCCCTAAATCAAGACCAGAAAATTTTAAATTTCAAAAGATCATGCAGAGTAATTGTGTGGGCACATGATAAAACACCTCTTCAATTTTTTTTTCCATTTCTAATCAGAGGAACTGTCAAATGGTCTTTAGGTAAGGGATAAAAAGAAAAAGAAATCCTTGAAACAAATTAAACTCTTCTAAGTACCCGAGCAAAGGAAAGCCTACTGGTAAGGCAGCCCTTTAGGTAGCTTTTGTTTTTAAACAAGCTAATTGTAATTTCAGTAAGCATGCACTGAGTACACAATGCATTCACACCATTCTTAACAAAGTAAAAAGGCATGGTTCCTATACTCAAACAGATTAAATTATCAATAAAAAGACAACACAAAGCCGCTTGTGGTAACACACACCTTTAATCCTAGCACTCAGGAGGCAGAGGCAGGCAGATTGCTGTGAGTTCAAGGCCAGCCTGGTCTACAAAGTGAGTCCAGGACAGCCAAGGATACACAGAGAAACCCTGTCTCAAGAACCAAAAAAAGACAACACAAATATAATAGGGATAAAAAATATATTAAATGAAAGACATTAGAGTATTTGACATTTCACAAATAGCCAACATTACTTTGTTCAATATCCACAGCTAAACTGTTTTAATTGTACAATACTAAGTTGTTCCCCTACATTGGAAATAAAGAGTTCAAGTCTCAAAGAAACAAAACTAAAAAGACATACAGCCAAATTAGGACCCAGAGGTTCCCTGTTTACAGATACTTATTTTATTTATTTATAAAATAAATTTTATATATTTATAAAATAAATAATAAAAATTTTATAGCCGGGCGTGGTGGTACACACCTTTAATCCTAGCACTCAGGAGCACTCAGGGAGGCAGATCAATGTGAGTTTGAGGCCAGCCTGGTCTATAAACTGAGTCCAGGACAGCCAAGGATACATACAGAAAAAGAAGAAAAGATGTGGTTCTGAGAATCCAGTTCCTGTCACCACGCCTGCTACCTGTTGGTATGCTATTACTGCAGCCCCGTTTAGTCTGTTGTTTTGTCAACATGACAGACATTTAAGAAGAGAGAACCGTAATTGAGAAAAGGCTCCCACTGGAGTAGCCTGTAGGCAAGCCTCTAGAGCATTTTCTTGATTACTGGTTGAGGAAGGGAAGGCCCAGAACACTGCAGGTGGTCTACCCCTACTGCAGTGGTAGTAGGTGTGCAATAAAGCTGGCTGAGAAAGTCTTAGGGGGACAAGCTAGTAAGTAGCATTCCTCACCTTTTTGTTTTGCTTTGTTTCTCAAGACAAGGTTTCTCTGTGTAGCCCTGGCTGTCCCTGCCTCTGCCTCCCACGGGCTGGGATTAAAGGTATAAACCACCATGCCTGGCTGCCTCTACATTCTCACTTGAGTTCCTAAACAGACTTTTCCTCAGATGGAGTGTGACCTGAGAGTTGTAAGCCAATAAACCCTTTCTTCCCCTAGTTATTTATTTATTGGGGGGAGGGGTTTAAGGCAGGGTTTCTCTGTGTTAGCCTTGGCTGTCCTGAACTCGCTTTGTACACCAGGCTGTCATCGAACTCACAGTGATCCACCTGCCTCTGCCTCCCGAGTGCTGGGATTGAAAGCGTGTGTCACTACACCCGGCTCATTTTCTGAGATTGTAATATACTTACATCATTTCTCCCTTCTCTTTCCTCCTTTAAGCCCTCCCATATAACTATCCTTCCTTGTTCTCTTTCAAATTCATGGCCTCTTTTTTTTCTAATTAATTGTTGTAATATATATGTACGGTGTTTTATCATAGCAATAGAAACCCTAAATAAGATATCGATCACATGTACTCTAGCCCTCTGTAACCTTATGCCAAAACGAATTCTTTCTCCTATAAGTTGCCTTGGACATGGTATCATTATCAGAAAAGTCGCTAGCACAATAATCAACAGATTCGGTCTCTGATTTGTTTTATACATATGTGATCTGTGAGATGGACTAGGTCCCTCCAGACACAGGTTATGAGCTCAATTCTCAGTACAGGTTGCAATGTCTAGATACAGAATAGTGGCAAGAAAATCTTTTTGACCTTAGACTCTAGCTACATTCTCCCATCCGGCTTCTCTAGGAATCCATTTCAGGAATTACTGCATGTTTCAGCATGTTTGGTTATATGTGTCTGTGTGCACATGGGTGCTCACATGGCAGAAGGAGTAGATGGAATACAGAGGTTGTAGCCTCTGAGCAAAAGCTTTAAGAGGCACACCCAGAGCTGTCAGACCCCCCTTTTCCCTGACCTCAGGCTGCACCACAGGAGCAGTCAAAATGGCAGCTCTTGTCAGAGCGATAACACCCGCTCAGCAGGAGCTATCCATGGTGTTATCCTTCCTGCTCAGATGGAAGAGTAGCCAGGGAGTCAGAATCCCAGGAACCACGCAGCTCAGAGAACAAGGCATCCCAAATAAAGGGCATCCTAAGACACAGAAACCCAGGAACCACACAGCTCTGAGAAGTAACCTCAGCAGAAGCACTGCACCTGGGAGCTGCCGTATCCCAGCTGAGTTGAGGAGCTCAGGAGCCTCAGCCTCAGTCCACCTTTTTGCTTCTTCTCTTCATTGTTCCTTGGCTTCTTCCGATGAGAGAGTCACACCAGGCAGCAAATCTCTTTAAAAAGATTTATTAGAGGGAAGAATCCACGAAGAGGAGGAACAAATCCAGCCTAAACAGGAAAACTCACCAATCCCTGAGCTCCCCAAACTCAAGACTTGAAATCCCACCAATCCTCACTCTGAAAATCTCTGCCCTAGAAAGCTCAGCCCCCTATGAAATCGTATCTAAAGGATAAGTCTGCTCAGTTCCCTGCTGTCTTCTCCTGGGAGCAGAGGCAGCCACTCCTGGATTTGTTCCTCCAATAAGTCTTTTTTACAAAATTTGCTGCCTGGTATGACTCTCTCATCAAAAGAAGTCAAGAAGTAATGAAGAGGAAAAGAAGCAAGAAAGTGGAGTGAGGCTGAGGCTCCTGAGCCTCTGAGCTCAGCTGGGGATGCCCTCCCCTGGGAGTCTCAATACCCCTGCTGAAGAAGGAGATCCCCTCTCAGGGCTGTGTGGCCCTGGGCTTCCAAGTCCCAGGATACACTTCCATTGGGACACTGTCCCACCTTAGAGCTGTGTGGTTCCTGGGCACCCAAATCACAAAAAGATGCTATCCTTACATCTTTAAATATACATCCTAATCATCAATAATATAAACTAATGAATAATTCCAAACATTTTAAAACCAAATTACCTTGTAGCAATGTGTCCATTTCTGATTAGCCAGTTGACTAATTCCTTTCCTACAATGCAGTTGGGATGTGTTCTCAACCAGTACCGGTGATCCTGAAATTCCATCCCACTGGTATGATGGCATATTTTCTTCCACAGATCCTTTAACTGAACACTATCCTGCAATCACAAAAACAACTAGTTATCCCCAGAGGGATGCTGTGTACTGTTTGGATGATTTCCTATGGTTCTGAGATCTTAAAACAATCTCAGTTTGGATCTCTTCACAGGAGCTAACTGTGATAAATTAAATATAAATGGCACATACATGGAACAGCTTGAATTTTACTCATTAATTCCAAGCATAGTTTTTTTCTCTTCAAAAGCAAATATTCCAAGTGCTCCTTTCTTTGTTTGTTTTTGCCAATGGCACATATTATTTGTCTCTTAGTTAAGTGCTATCTTCCTTGGAGACAAGTCAAGGCAGACAAAGATAATAATCAATTATGTTACCTAACCTAAGATAATTATAGTAGCCTATGTGCCACAGATTCTAGGCACCTGCCCTATTCTCAACTGCCCAGCAAATGTTTCTAAAGAAAAGTCTTTGTTGACTAACATCCTACTCCAGATGAATTTAAACTAAACTTGTAGGTTGGACATGGTGGCACATGCCTTTAATCCTAGCACTCTGTGAGTTCAGGGCCAGCCTGGTCTACAAAGGGAGTCCAGGACAGCCAAGGCTACACAGAGAAACCCTCTCTCGAAAAACAAACAAAAAAACCAAAATAATAATAATAATAATAATAATAATAATAATAATAATAATAATAATAATAATAATAATAATAAAAAACTTGTAAGTATAAAGATTGGAACACAGTACAAAAAAGGACTCATGTAAGAATTCTGAGTGCTTGTGAGAAAACTCCAAGAAAACAAGACACAAGTCTTGTGACAGCAGCTTCCTCAAAACACGGAATTGTTCTTGGAAAATGTTTTTATGTCCTCCCAGGTGTAGCGGAGAGGAGTAAGCTTACTTCTGATTACTCATTACAACTGGCTATTGTTATTTATTTATATTTCTCTATAGAAAAACATGATTTTGCCACACATGGCTTGTCGTCAATGTGTGGTTTGCCCTTGTGACTGTACATTTTATTCATGTGACTCCTCTTAACTCTCAGAATATAAACTGTCTGATGCTCTGAATACAGTTAGCTATTGCATGAGACTTGAGTCTGCCACATTTACCAGCTCCATTACCCCAGGTCCCACTGCCAGCTGGAGTGGTACAGACATGGCATCTACTACAGGGACCTGAAGTCAGCTACCAAGTAAGAGAGTAGGGACCCTCACAGAAGGGAATGAGTGAGAATAGGCAGAAACCAGGAAAAGCTCTGTCTTTCATGTTCTGTTTTTCAAGACAGCGTTTCTCTGTGTAGCCTTGGCTGTCCTGGACTCTCTCTGTAGACCAGGCTGGCCTTGAACTCACAGAGATACACCTGTCTCTGCCTCCTGAGTACTGGAATTAAAGATGAACACCACTACCACCTAAAATCCCAACTATTAGACTGCTAGCAAATTATGACAAGAATCCCTAGTTTCCAGAAGTAACTTTAGATGAAAAAATGTGGGACAGAGTCCAAAAGAACATTGACAGCATACAAACAAGGGGAAAGATAATTAAGACTGTTGTGAAAATGGTGAAGATAAGGAGAAATATTAATCATGAAAAAGAGATGGCTAACTCCTTGAAAGAATATAAACGGGAGGATTCAAACCTTAAAATTGGTAAAACAGGCAAAAAAGGAGACACCCCACCCCCAACCCCGGTTGAAGCAAAACTGAAAGTAAAAACAGCACCACGTGTCACTATGCTGATGACAAGCCTCCTTTAGATACATATCCTCCATGAGGTGAGAAATTTGATAATCCATCTTATATTTCCCTCATTTCATGGTAAAGATTTAGGAAAGCCTAAGAAAATGCTAACTTTACAACCTAAGCAAGCTAGGCATGTCAGTGAAAAGAAATCAGTTTCCCAATTCTTCCCAGCCTCAGGACTGTATTTGGTATTTCCACTGTAATTTCAACAAAATCAAAAGGTTTATATGCACTTACCAATATATTTAAAACTCTAGAAGGAAAGATGGCATTGGATAATCCTTGCGTTTTATCTCAAGAGCCAAGGAAGGAACTATAGCTGTTTGAATCCCGACTAAAAGAGGCATTTGTGTATCATGTGAATCCTTCACAGCATTTAAACTTATATTCTCCACTAAATTGTGTCCTATAGGTTTTACAGCACAAGAGGATAAACATTTGGAATAGGTTTATTTATACCAATGAGCCATAAAACATTAACTTTTTTCTTTCCTTTTTTTTGGGGGGGGGGCATAAATATATGTTTATTTATTTATTGGGTATGCAGTGTTCTGCCCACATGTATGCCTGCACACCACAAGAGAGTACCAGATCTCATTATAGATGGTTGTGAGCCGCCATGTGGTTGCTGGGAATTGAACTCAGTACCTTTGGAAGAGCAGCCAGTGCTCTGAACCTCTGAGCTATCTCTCCAGCCCCTAAAACACTAGCTTTTAACCTTACTCTTCTTAATTAATTAGTAAATCAAGGGAGGGCCCAATGTCAACAGTTATATGGACTTGAACCTCTGTTGTATTATATTACCCTTAACTAACAATCAGTTTTTAAGAGTGTTACAGAGCTCTATGGATTTTCAAATTTCATTTGCAGATTACTATGGAAGGGTAGGAAATCATTATCCAACTGGTAAACTATGAGATTTTTCTCATACAGACTGAATTTGTAGTTATAAAAACTGTCCAACCTTCTCCCATTCCATGAGCAGATTCCTTATTGATGGCTCATCTAAGGGTACAGGAGAGATTCGTGGTCTAGATACTCATCAATCTATTACTACTTCTTTTTCTTCAGCCCAACAGGTAGAACTGACTGCTTTGGTTCATCTATTTCAGTTAATTTATAGACCCTTAAATATTGTTTCAGAGTCTGCTTATGTTGTAGGATGATTTCCAGCAATAAAAACTGCTTTAATTTTGTCTTCACTACAAGAACTACAACATCAGCTTAAAATCCATATATGCACCCTTTGCTTATTACTCACATGCATGCATACTCTAACCTCCCTGGTCTTATACAGAAGGAAATAAGCAAGCTGATCCATTAGCCTGCCCTGTTTTTACTTCTCCAGAAGAATATTAGGAAGGAGTATGCATCTGTCATTGCAGATGGACCCATTGAAGCATTATGGATTTCTCTACAATTCCTCCTGGCCCAGGCTAGAAGGCAGAGGGGCAATGGAAGTCACCAGAAAGCAAACTTCCAGCTAAAGGGCAAAAGGAGATATTGGCTGTATCATCGTAAGTCAAGTCTGCCCACCTACAAGCAGTAAAGACCCTGTGATCCAAGGAAAAAGTTTTTCTAAACAGAGCCAGCCCTGTGTCATCTGAGAGTCTCTTTTTGGCGATGCTATCTGCTTTGACCTGTGCATCTGCAACGAGTGCCTCAAAATATGTTTCTCAACCTCCTTGGCTTCAACTAATAGATTGGATGGATCCAGCTCCTTCTTATCTTTTCTTTTCTGGTTTTTTCAAGACAGGGTTTCTATGTAGCTCTGGCTGTCCTGGACTTGCTTTGTAGACCAGGCTAGCTTCGAACTCACAGCAATCGGCCTGCCTCGGTCCTCCAAGTACTGGGATTAAAGGCCTATGACACCAAGCCCAGCTGCTTCTTGCTATCTTTGCTGTGTTTATGCTTGGACCTTGGAACTGTAAGAGACTCCTTCATTCATCTGAAAATGGGACTGCATTTAATTTTTCCTTGGAATTTAAATCACTTCCTATTTGCTTAGGACATCATAACATTTGTGTTCCTAGTGAAGGGCAAATAATATGGACTTATGTTCTACAAGAGACCAAAATTACAAATAATATGGGTCTCTTTTCAAGCTACTCTCTAGATTTTTCTTATCAATATAATAATGTAACCAATAGTAATGAATAGTTTTGGATCCCTGTTCTTGGTGGCAGAGTATACACACAATGCTTATTGACAACTAGATGTATCTACAACATCTCAAATCAAAACCACTCTGGATATCCTACCACTGAAAAATAAAAAGGGGGAGATGTCAGAACATGGTCACTTATTGGCTGCACTCTGCCAGGTCCCGATACCTCTGAATGTTCTGTCTCCCAAGGGGGAGACCCAAATAACTTTCCATTCTAACTGACCATAGATTGCAATTTAAACTGTCTCAACTAATAAATTCTACATCTGACTATAGAAAGTGCTTTGATCCTAAATCTGTACCTTTGTCATATCTTTAAATAAGAGTCACATTCTGCCTAAACCAACCCAACCTCAGCAATTGAAATCTAATTCAAGCACTTTGGAATTTCCTGACTCCCTCATTGTTATCAATCTTCCTACTTTATTTCTCTGTAACAATAGCTATGGTATACATTTGACACATTTATTACTAAAAATATTTCAAAGCCAGGCATAGTAGTACATGCCTTTTAATCCCAATACTTGGGAGGCAGAGGCAAGTGGATCTCTGTGAGTTCAAGGCCAGCCTGATCTACATAGAGAGAGCCAGGGCTAGGTAGAGAGGCCATGTCTCAAAAACAACAAAATAAAATTATAAAATAAAATATTAATTCTTTCACTAGTAAGGATTTCCCATTGATATCATTTCTGCCTTTCCAGTTATAACCTTTAGAACAAAAGACTATTTTTTCATTTCCTTGCTCTTAGGATTAGGCAAGTGTTTTCCATACACATATACTGAGGAAAAAGCCAATTATTATGTCATATAACAAAGTTGGAATTAGTTTCTGAGAGTGTTCCATATATATAAGAATCATGTTTTGATGCTGGGTGTTGTGGCACACGCCTGTAATCCCAGCACTCAGGAGGTAGAGACAGGGGGATGGATCTCTGTGAGTTCGAAACCAGCCTGGTCTACAACGGGAATCCAAGACAGCCAAGGCTACACAGAGAAACCATGTCTCAAAAAAAAAACAAAAACAAAAATCATGCTTTGAAATTTAAGCAAACTACAATCTAACTTCAAATTCAATTCTTGTGTTAGATAAATTCTGATTTGCCAAATGAAAGAGCAAAAGAAAATAGTAATACAGTGAGTATGCGAAGAATATTTACCTAATTTTTCAAGTGATGTTAATAAATAAAAAGTTAAGTTAATTGTTTCCCTGTTCAGTATGTATGTGTGTGTGTATATATATATATTAGGAAAACATCTCACTTAGCTCAAGTTGGCCTCAAACACAAATCCTCCTGCCTCAGGTGTCCCAATATATCTTACAGGCATGCCTGCCAAGCCTCGCTGACTCTCTTATATATGTGTTTCTTTAAGGGAATAAATAGTCAGCATTCTTTATGCTCAAAACTAACAACAGGTTAGATGCTGGACTGGTACCAGAAGAATTTTGCGTTCATCCTCAGTGGTCTCCGTCCTAACATAGGTTCGGTTGGCCTGGGGACTGACAGATGTCTCATACGAAGGAACCATGGGAGAACCAGACCGATCCAGTGATAGATTAGTAACGCTGGCTGATCTAGAAATACAAACAAAATATCAAATCACAATTTTAAGTTCATCTGCAAACAAAGTGAAGATTCATACATACATGTTTAGGTGCCATTGCTAAAGAAACTATAAAAGCAGTTACGATGGCTATACAGACTATCACTGGAGAAACATAGGGAAGGACAGCAGAAACTATTGTTTGACTAAAAAACATTTGAGCAGTTTTAAATAATACAGAAAAACAAGTATACAGTTTACATATTAGTAGTATTGCAAAGGAAACACACAGAAACTCTGCTGGTAAAAAGTATTGGATATTCATTTTTCTAGGTGAGAAAAATAAGGAATGACAACTATAAGCAAAAATAACCTTGCATATCTGGGCTAAAAGATGTATGTTGTGAATGGTAAATCTAGCCTGCCCAGGAACATCCTGCAATTATTCTGATGATAGGAACACCAGCTGCGAACCCCAACTAAGCAAAATGGTATGCCGCAAAAAAGAATCTTTTGTCTTCTCATTAGCAGACCTGTATTGAATATATTATGTTTAAATATTATTTCATCAGTAAAAAAAAAGTTATAGGGAATATATTTCCTCTCATCATGTAAGTATTCACATGTATCCTTAACTATGCCTCCGTGCAAAGGTGTCAAATGACTTATAAGTAGAATATCAGTAACAAGATTTATTTATTCTTAAGTTAATTGGAAATTTAGTTAGCATCTACAACAAAAACAAAAATGAAATCAAAATTCAGCTTCAATAGAAAGGATGAAAAGAAATGTCACAGAACACTATAGAAGTCATTTCTGGAATAATCTATACATTTCTTCACTTGATCCTGGGGAAAACCCAGCAGGGATGCTCAGTGGGTAGGGGTATTTACCATCAAACCTGGTGACCCAAAATCAAACCTTGGAACCTACGTGACAGAATGAGAGATATCCCCTCATCTCTATGTGTGCTATGGCATGTGTATATACACACATAAATAAAATATAAAGGTAAATATATAAATGTAAAACTTCTGTTTTTTGTTTTGTTTTAGGTTTTTTGGTTTTGCTTTGGTTTGTATGTGCATGTGGTGTGTGTGTGTGTGTGTGTGTGTGTGTGTGTGTGTGTGTGTGTGTGTGTGT
>OU015743.1:24853613-24861885 GCA_907169655.1 Acomys percivali | reverse complement strand
TGTGTGTGTGTGTGTGTGTGTGTGTGTGTGTGTGTGTGTGTGTGTGTATGTGTATATATATACACCCTTCATGTGTATTTATGGATATTTGCGCATGTGGAAGCCAGAGGTCAAAGATGGGTGCCTTTGTTTCCTTTTTTTTTTGAGACAGGGTTTCCTTGTGTAGCCTTGGCTGTCATGGACTCACTCTGTAGACCAGGCTGGCCTCTAACTCAAAGATCTGCCAGCCTCTGCTTCCTGGGTGCTGGGAATACAGATGTGTGCTACCACCACCCAACTAGATGTAAAACAATTTTTAAGTCAAGAATCAGGAAGCCAGGCATGGTAGCACATGTCTTTATTCCCAGCACTTGGGAAGCAGAGGCAGGTGGATCTCTGTGAGTTCAAGGACAGCCTGGTCTACTAAGACAGTCCAGGGCAACGAGGGCTCTGTGTAACAGAGAAACCCTGTCTCGAGAAAAAAAAAAAAAAAAAGGTAAAGAAGAATCAGGGATAAAGGTGGACACGGTGGCACACAAATTTTAAGCCCATCACTGGGTGTTGGGGGGAGGTGGGGCGGGGGTGGGGGGGCAGGGGGAGAGGGGCATCAGAGACAGGTGAACTCTATAAATTCAAGTCCAGCCTGGCTACAGAGCTAGTTTTAGAAAGCTCAGGCTAAACAAAACAGAAGGGATAAAGAAATATATCTAAACTGGGTGTGATGGTGGCACACACCTTTAATCCAAGCACTCTGGAGGCAGAGGTAGGTGGATCTCTCTGTGAGTTGGAGGATAGCCTGGTCTACAAGAGACCAGGATAGCCAGGGCTGCACACAGAAACTGTCTCAAAAGAAAAAGAAAACGTATCTAAAATCAGTCCACTAATAGTAGGAGGAGTACCATTCAAAACCGTAGGTCTCAAATGAAAGTTCAACTTTTATGCAATACAAAGAAAAAACATTTTAAAATTTTAAAAATCATTCAAAAGTTTAGTATTCAGTTACTCACTATTAGACATTTTTCTTTCAGTCAAAGCCTGTCACTGTATCTTATTCAGCTAATTTAAGTCTACTCCACAGTAAGTGCATTCCTCCATGTCGCCTGATTCTCTAACATTACAATAATTCCTGAATACACTCTAATAAAGCGGTATTCGAGAATAAAAGAAAATTGGTTAACTTTGCTGTCAAGAGCTCTAATATGCTATGGCAAGGATGCTGACTAAACTTTACTAAGATAGCATTTTTCTGACTCAATTATATGTCCTGAAGACCTTCATCAACCCTCATACCAACTCAAATCACAGGGAGACACACAAACTAGCAAAGCTGTAACTGCACATGCTGATGTGATGTAACTGTACATGCTGATAAGACTACTGTGATGCACTTCACCTTTTAAACCTGCCTCGGCTCTCCATCCCTTTTCTCATGTGCTCACGTCCCCTCATCCTACTTCAATGCTAATGTAAGTCTGTTCTCCAACATGGACTGCTGACTGCTGTACCAGCTCCTACTCTTATGTCCTTCAATTTGTAAAGAGATGGTCAATTATTTAGTAGAGTGTCCTCTGGCCTGTGCTTGTCAAATGCTTCTCAGATAGGATTTACAGAGAGGTCAGACTCCTTTTAAAAAGTAATAAACAGAGCATTTCACCCTCCAAATTCTCCCACTTAATTTATAGACTAGAATGTCACCTAGCAGTTATATAAGGACTGTCTGAATTAGGAAAACACAGGAACATTTTAAAACCCCAGAATAGTCAGAAAAGGCTTAAGCCGACTGAAGCAATGCAATCTCTAAGTAATCGTCACATATCTTTTACAAATGTCAAAGGGGAAACTGGTGACTTAACTTCATAGTTTAAAAAAACTAGACATAATGTTAGCAAAAAGATAAGTTATGACCAACGAGATAAATGAAATCATACCTCTTCTAGTAGGGAAGAATAAAAAGTACACAAAACGTTATAGTATTCCTGCCAGGAAGGAGGGAAGGAAGGAAGGAAAGTTATACCCTGAAGCATTTGACAAGCACAGGCCAATGGACATTCTACTAAATAATTGACTATCTCTTTACAAATCTACTATCAGGAAAATAAAGGAATTATTCCATAGCAAAGCAGACAAAAAGGCACGACAATTAACTGTCATGAATGAACCTAAACTAGCTCCCATCTTCTTTAGTTATGTCAGGATCTCACACAGGATCACATCACTTAATGCTGAGATCCTGAAAACTCCGGCAAGGATGAAAGATTTATGAACGTACAACAATCAAAATTTAATTTAAAATCAAACATATAATGAATCCAAGATGTTTCTGGCAGCCAACCCCACACTTATATGATAGCTAACAACCATTTGTAACTCCAGTTCAGAAGATCTGACACCTTCTTCTGGTCTCCATGGACATTTAAAGGAAAATATTATACACATAAAATAAAAAATAAATAAATCTCTTTAAAGAGTTGTTTAAAACATCTCCATCTGTAAAACATTTTCAGTACAATCTTGATCAAAATCAAAACAAGTTATATTACAGACGTTGATTCTAAAGATTATTAGGATAGAAAAAAAATAACAGTGAACACACTGTTCTATAAAAGAAGAAAAACAAAAGTTAAGGAATTGGCACTACCTAAGATCAAGACTTACTATCAAACCGCATTCATCAAGATCATAAAGTGCTGGTGAAAGAACAGACAGACATGCCAATAAACCACAACAGAGTTCAAGAACAGACCTTAAAATACAGTCACATGATCGCTGACAAAGGAACAAGGGCAAAACACGAGCAAGGATGATTCATCCAATAAATGATACTAGACCAAATGGATGGACACATACAAAAAAATATAATTAAAAACCTCATGCCCTTCACAAAAAAATAACTTAAAATGAACCAAAAAACAAAATGTAAAACGCAAGACTGAACAACACCAAGAAGATTAACGCAGGAGAAAACCTAGTCAGCCTTGGATATAGTGAAATCTCTTTAGATAGAACACCAAAGGCACAATCCAAGTAAAATTAAGTACTTAAGTTCTGCAAACAACAATGTAAAAAAAATGAAAAGACAAGCCACCACAAAAGAATATTTGCAAATGATACATTTGATAAAGAATTCTTATTCAAAATACATTAAAGGGGAGAAAAAGGCTCTAGTCAGCAGGCCTTTAATCCCAGCACTGGGAAGAGGCAGGGGCAGGAAGATTACTGAGTTCCAGGCCAGCCTGGTCTACAAAGCGAGTCCAGGACAGCCAGGGCTACATAGAGAAACACCAGTCTCGAAAAACAAAGACAAAAAACAAAACAAAAAAACTCTTAGAACTCAACAATGAAGAAAATGAACAACATGATCACACAACGGGCAAAGTGGACTTTAGAATACTCTTTTGCAAAGAAGATATATGGTAAGTAAGCAAACAAAAAGTTCAATTCATATCAGGAAATGGCAGCATTGAATAATGATGAAACACCACTACACGCCTATTACAAAACCCTGGTAGCACCAATGCTGGCAATGATGGGAAAGCAAAGGAACTCCACAGCCTGTGGAAACGTAAAACGGCATTGCCAGTTTGGAAGGCATTTGGTAATCCCTTACAAAATTAAACGTGCTCTTTAAAGATGATCCTGCAATCATGTTTCTTGGTCCTTATGCAAGTGAACTTAAAACTACATCCATACACAGCAAAATTACACAGAGCTGAATACAGGGACCTGAACCTAATCTCAGCACTCAGGAGGCTGGAACAGGTAGATCTCTATGAGCTCCGGGACAGACAGAGCAACACAGTGAGACTCTGTCCCCTCAGAAAAATAGAAACAAAAAATTGCACACAGATGTTCGCAGCATTCTATATAGTTGCCAAAATATGGAAATCAACCAAGATGTCTTTCAGGAGGTAAAGTCATATAAACTATGGCACATCTAGAAAATGGAATATGTCTGAGCAATAAAGAGATGTAAGTAGTAAGCCATGAACAGATACTATGAAAACTTAAGCACCTATTACTAACTGAAGGAAATCAACTGTTTCTACATACAAGTTATATGATTACAAGTTTCTGCTCAATTATACTCTGAAGCCAAAACTGCTATTAAAAAAATAATAACAAACAGGAATCCTCAGCCAGGTATAGTAGCTCATGCCTACAACCCCAGCACTTGGGAAGTGGAGACAGGAGGAATATGAATTAGAAGCCAGCCTGGACTACAGAGTGAGTTTCATCTATTAACCGAAAAAAGCAAGAAAATGATGACATTACTTTTGGATAGTTTTTTAAGTATGTTATTATATAAAATGTGTCAAAATAAAAAGGCAAAATGTAAGTAAGTATGTCTTAATGGAGAATATATTGGCATTTATTTCCCTATTTTTAAAATTTTGGTTTTTACAATTTTCAAGTTTTATAAATGAATTAAAACACTTTATTACAATAGCTCCTCATCTTAGACTAGATTAAAACATCCTGATCACGCCAGGTGTGGTGGTGCACTCCTTTAATCGCAGCACTTGGGAGGCAGAGGCAGGCAGATCACTGTGAGTTGGAGGCCAGCCTGGTCTAAAGTGAGTCCAGGACAGCCAAGGCTAGACAGAGACCCTGTCTCAAAAAACAAAACAAAATTACGACCACTCACTCATTCAGAGATACTATACTGAAGCACATAGGACTTCTTATATTCCTAGCCAGGTGTGCTCCAAGAACCTGCTGTTCTGTTTCTTGGTACACGTTTTCACAGATTGCCTACATGGCTTACTTTTTCACATCCTTCAGGCCATTATACCAAACTAGAAGACAGAGTTAGGTTCCAACATCTGACATCATCAGAGAATATCTGAAAGAGCTACCGAAGAATGAAAGAACTACCAAAAAAAAGAAAAAATAGCCTAACAGAGCTTTGACGCAATCTCACCATTTGTCTGCCTGTTCCCATTACTATGGACATAATTAAAAGTCAGACAGAGTAGTTTTGTTTTGTTTTTTAATGGCAGTTTACCTGTTTCGAGCAGGAGACTTCCCAGCATCCTCTTGAACAGACACAAGTCTTGTTGAAAGAGCACTATTTGAGGAGTCCGGATGAATCAAACTATAAAGGAAATTAAAATACTGGGATCATTTGGGGCTACAATAAATGCTTTAACATTTAAAATCAAATTAAGTATCTTTCCCTACAACAATAAGATTATATACAATTCATTTTATTCCTTACTTTATTTGAGGCAAAAAGTGCAGTTTCACTGGGCAGTGGTGGAGCACACCTTAAATCCTAGCACTTTTGAAGGCAGAGGCAGGTGGATCTCTGTGAGTTCAAGGCCATCCTGGTCTACAAAGTGAGTCCAGGACAGCTAAGGCTGCACAGAGAAACCCTGTCTCAAAAAAAAAAAAAAAAAAAAAAAAAGTACAGTTTTATCTCTAGTATAAATATCAAAAAATGATAATGTTTTAAGTGTACTAAATGTCAATAAAACACCAAATTTGGTTGATAGGTGGTTTGAAAAACTCATTTCCATTTCACATATACAAAATGGAAGTGATTTGGATTAAAAAAAAAAAAACTGAGCTCCAAAATTCTGTCGCACAACCTGCAAGAAGAGCACCAAATAATCCGACAGCAGAGGTCCAAGCACAGCTCTACATCCCTTACTACTGGGTTCATTACTTAAGCTTTCTGAACTTAAGCACTTACATCCGTCAAAAAAGAAAAAGTATTTCCTACCAAAAGGATGTGATGACTTAATGGAATATGACCCTGTTAACCTAGAGCCTAAACTGAACAAGCACTCTATCTCTGAGGTCCACCTTATGTATCTCATTCGTTTTATTAAGTCACACTTGGCAATTCAGAGCTGGACAATACACAAATACAAGGCATTGCTAATTAAAATAATTAAAAAGGTGAAAATGTAATCTTCATAATATTTTGGTAAATATACAATCAATTACATTCATAAAATATAAAGCATAATATAACTGTGATGCTACAAACATCAAAAGACCCATCAAGCAACTTAAGAAAAAACTCAACTACAACTATTTTGAAGTGCCTGTGTTCTCCTACCCAGTACCATGCGTTTCCCTAAACCAAAGGTAACCAGTATTATAAATTTTATGTTTATCACCGTTTTTATTTGTTTTTTGAAACAGCGTTTCTCTGTGTAGCCTTGGGTGTCCTGGACTCACTTTATAGACCAGGTTGGCCTTGAACTCACAGAGATCCTCTTGCCTCTGCCTCCCTGAGAACTAGGATCACAGGCATGGACCACTGCACCCAGCTAATCACTGTTATGATTAATCTTGGCTGTAATAAGCACTGGAGCAATCTCCAGGCACGTCTGTGCAGGATTATCTAGATTAGACTAACTGAGGTGGAAAGACCTTGTGGGTAGTATCACCTCATACACTGGGCCCCATACTCAATGAAGGGGGAAATGGAGCTGAGCACAAGCACTCACCGCTCTCCTGTTTCTTGCCTGTGGACTAGCACCTCCTCTTCTTGCTGCCATACCTTCCCTGTCACGAGGGACTGTATCCCTCAACTGTAAACTGAAACGAGCCCTCTCTTCTGTAAGTTGCTTCTGTTGGGCATTTTGTTAGAGCAACAAGACAAATAACTAGTAACCATAGCATTTAGATCCCTGGGTATTTGCCATCACTTATATACTTCTGAACATTTTATAAATAGAATCTTAGTGCATATATGGTTTGTGACTTTCTTTTTTACTATATGCCTGGGTTAACATACGCTGAATGTAGTTGCATTCATTTCTTTCTTTTTAAATACACAATATACTAATTCTTCTCTTTGTTAAGAAGTAACTAAGAAAATTACTCACCAGAAAAATGTTAGTTAAACTGAGTGTGGTGGTGGCACAAGTCTTTAATTTCAGCATTTGAGAGGCAGAAGCAGGTGGATCTCGGTGAGTTAGAGGCCAGGTTGGTCTACATAGTGAGTTCCAGGACAGCCATAGCTACATACAGACACCCTGCCTCAGCCTCAAAACAAGCAAACAAACACAACAACAACAACAAAGGAAAAGTTAGTTAAAACTCTAAATTCATTGACATGGGAAAAATAGGGATTATGTGTAAAAGATTATTTCACTAAAGAAAATATCAGAAATTGATGAACCTAGGATTCCAATGTAAAGAATTCTAGGTAACTTCCAAAGAAGTGTATATATCTACAATCTGCCAGCAAAGCATATGCAGACATAAACACATCAAATACTCCTTTAGAAGGAAAAAAAAAATCCAACTGTATTTGGAAACAAATACAGATCTTAGGAATTACTAACATCAATGGCTTCTGTTGCCTATTCAACCAACTGCAAGGATCATGCACATGCCACACATTTGTTCTTGGTTCCAGTAGAATAGCAAATTTAAGAAAGATATAAAAACTCTCCCCTCGTGTACTTATATTTGAATGTTAATGTAATCACTATCCATAAACATCTATTATCCTTCTGTACATTAACTGGAAAAGATAGTAAATTTGCAGGTAACAAAAAGAAATAAATGGGGGCTGGAGAGATGGCTCAGCAGTTAAGAGCACTGCCTACTCTTCTAAAGGACCTGAGTTCAATTCCCAGCAATGACATGGTGGCTCACTACCATCTATACTGGGATCTGATGCCTTCTTCTGGCATGCAGGTGTACACGCAGATTGGGCACTCATACATAAAGTAAATAAATCTTTTTTAAAAAGAGATGAAAATGAAAAACAGGCCACAGGACTAAGCATTTCTCAAGTTTAAATCAAATTATGTTGAAGTGACAGTACCTTTGCCAGGCTAAATCCTCCTCTAAGAATATGTTACGACTGGCTTTTCTACTCCCAACAGGTGTCCGAGGTTCACTTGGGTCAAGTATAGACACAGAGCACGCTGAGTCGGAAAGAGCATTCAGATCCTCGCCAATGGAATTACTGTCTGTGGAATGAGCGTAACTTAAGGCTATTTTTCTACAGTACGTGCATGCTCGGAGGTCTCCTAGAAGGAGAAATAATAAGGAAAGGTATCAGTGATATCGCTTAATAAAATACTTTAGATCTTGGTGTTAATGCACACTTTAATAGAAAAGAAGTGCCTTCAAGTGAAGATCTACAAAAAGACGTTTTAAATAAATGAGATAATGGCTGGCTCTGCTGTCAGGGTAGATTTATTATTACAATAATTCTTCCAAGCACCCCAATTACTTCAGATATCTGTAACAGGTAGGAACATTTGACCCAATAATAATAACAGAAAATCATGGCTGTATGAATATTTTCCCCCCACCGGGC
>OU015743.1:24841113-24851113 GCA_907169655.1 Acomys percivali | reverse complement strand
CCATGTGCCACCTGACATTTTAGTTAACAACAGGCCACACCATACACCAGTGATTTTCTAAGATTATAATGGGCCTAAAAATTTCTTATTGCCTGGTGCAATAGCCATCATAATGTTATAGGTAGCATATTATTCCCATTTTTGCTGAGGTTCATTTAGATAAATTTACTGATCTGTAAGTCACAAAACCATAGGCACATAATCATAAAAATTGATTTATGAATATAAATAGCGCTTGATGATGAATAACTATGTCACTAATTTCTATCTTTACTATGTTATATTTTTAATCAATTTTTTCTACTTACTAAAAAAAAGCTTACTGTTTTGAGGGCCCGTGTTGGTACTTGGAAGACTACACAAGCACAGCCTGGGCAACAGAGTAAGTAACACCATCTTAAACAAGAGACAAGTTGCACATGGCATACACCTGGTACATGGAGGTGGAAAATAAGGCCTTCTAGTAGGTGGGGGCAAGAGGATGAGGCCTTCAGGAATCGGCTGGGAGGCATGACACTGGGGCTCAAGCACCAGGAGGAAAAAGTGTGTCTGATAGACGTTCTTCAATGAATGAAAGCTTTGTGGTCAGGCCAGCTGTTTCATGACTTGATAATCTCAGTTTTACTAAATAAAGAGAAGACCATTTCCTGCCATTACAGAATTTACAGTTCACTGGTGGCAACTTACTACATAGTTACTCCCAAGGATATGCTATGATTCACACAAGGACAAAAGTTCTTAGGGATGCAGTTCTCAGAATTTAGCCAACCAAGTATCAAGATTATATATAACTTTAACTGTTCACTAAATAGCTTATTATTTACTAATTCTACCTCACTAATACTTTCTTATTAATATTAAAAATCTGAAGTGATACAAAATATTTCTAAAAGTTCAATGTACTATATTTTACTAACAAGTATACTAAACTACCTTTTATTGTCTCCTTTTATAATTGCAGTGTTTAGGGAAGCAGAAGCAAACAGATCTCTGTGAGTTCGAGGCCAGCCTGGTCTACAATGTGAGTCCAGGACGGCCAAGGATACACAGAGAACTCCTGTCTCAAAAAAACAAAAATAGTAACTATTGCTATTATTATTATATAAGTCTGTCTTATCAAGATATATATGTATATACAAATATATATATAAGTAAAACATCACTAATTTCTAACATTACAACTTAGCAGATGAAATCTATTAAAACTCAATAAAGAAAAATACATCCAGCCAGGCAGTGGTGGTGCATGCCTTTAATCCCAGATTTCGGGAAGCAGAAGCAGGTGGATCGCTGTGAGTTCGAGGCCAGCCTGGTCTACAAAGGAGTCCAGGATAGCCAAGGCTACACAGAGAATCACTGTCTCGAAAAACCAAAAAGAAAAAAGAAGAAAGAAAAATGCATCCATTTCAATCAGGACTCAGGAAACAGTAACAAAACAAAGTGAACTTCAGTTTAGGTTAAACAAAAGTGCCATGATAATCACTACCACTGACCAAAATGAACTACATTAAGGAAGTGAAACTTCTATCTGCAGAAAGACCTTCAATTTTTACCACAGCAAAGTCTAAGTTAGACTATAAAGGATAAACTCCTTTAATCAGTCAACCGTTAAAACTAAAACAGAGGCAAGCCTCACCACAGAAGCTTTCAGTACATGAAGAATGTTCATTCATCGGCAAAAGACTGATGAACACATGCTAGAATTGTGTAATGGCAGAAATTGATGAGACGTGTTCTCACCATTACAGAATTTATAGTTCACTGGAGGTAACTGACATATACGTAAGTAAAAACTATATGATAAATGCAGATATTACTGCAATTACCACCAATAATAGCAGCTTAATTTTCTACATAAAATTCATTGATTTTTCTTTCTAATTTTTGAGACAACATCTCACTACATAGACCAGGCTGGCCTCAAGTTCAGAGACATCTACCTACCTCTGCCACTTGAGTCTGGGCTTAAAGGAGTGTGCGACCACACCTATGTATCAAAATTCAGGTACTTTATATGTATTCAGAGTCTAAGCGTGTAACTGTGTCGAACACACATTTTCCACTTGCAAGGACTACTCTTAAGGTTCCTTTGACTAAACAAAGTTTTGGTCAAACACTAGGGTTGAAGCTCATTTGGCTTCCCTGTTTTTCCAGTGTTACTAGCACTTATGGCTAACTTTAAGTACAGCAGACTACCATCCATAGTATGACTCTCAGCCAATCAGCTGAGGATTCAAGCACAAAGATTAGTTTCCAAAAGCAAAAAACTTCTGTCTCAGCACTGCCAGATGGAAACCCTAGTTTCTGCCCTGCTGACCAGCCCTGCTAACTTCAGACTTCCCAGCTGCACAAGCATTTGAGTCAGTTCCTTGACTATAGGTAAACCTGTCGCCCCACCCACTGGTTCCATTCCTCCAGAGAACCTGAACAGATACAGAGGCAGTGCAAGAACACTTTTATAGACACAGTATCTTAGGGATAAGTTTCCTGAATTGGCTCTGAAACTGGTTCTCTATTTAGATTCCATTTAAACACATTAATGAAAGGGCTAGAGAGATGTCTCAGTGGTTAAGAGCACTTGTTGCTCTTGAACAGAACACAGGTTCAATTCCCAGAACCATCCATGACTCCAGTCCCAGGGGATCCAATCCCCTCTTCTGACTTCTGTGAACACTAAACACATAGTTGGTGCACAGACATACTTGCAAGTAAAACATGTAAAATAGAATACAGCCAGGCGTGATAGCACACCTTTAACCCCAGCACTCAGGAGGCAGAGGCAGGTGGATCGCTGTGAGTTGAAGGCCAGCCTGGTCTACAAAGCAAGTCCAGGACAGCCAAGGCTACCACAGGAGAGAAAAAAATAAAGATCATCTTACAGTAATTAAAATAACATGAGAAACATGTTAAGCACCTTCTCTTGAGCTGAGGATGTAACATTGCCTAAATGCAAAAGGTTCTGGGTTTGATACCCAGTACCATAAACAAACAAACAAATACATAAATAAAATTTTAAGCTGCCAGGGTGGTGATGCATCTCTGGACACCAGCGCTTGTACAACTAAGACAGGAAGAGTGTAAGGTCAAGACTAGTTAAACAAAAACAAAAATAGTCCCTACCTTCCACTCCCAAATCACTGCATAAATCCACTCGCTATTGTTCAACATCCTTGAACTTTCCCCATTAATACAATTTCACTACATTCCCATTGAAAGAATATGAATAAAATATAATTTGCCAACTATCATGTAAGTCAGGGCAACCTTTACTTTGTGAATAAAAGCCCTATAGAAGCATAAATTTAAAACTATGTTGCTATAGATTTTTACATCTATATTTTTACTCTAGTTATTTATGAATATTCTCACCTCTTTCACTATTCAAACAGAAGTTCTTAAAACCAAAGCTGTGTCTCACTCTTTCTTGCTATTATACCCCACTACCTTAGAAATAAAGTACAATTTTTAAAAATGGCTTAATATTGGCCTTCTATTTAACTATTTCATAATTTGACTTTTAAATATGATAACTATCAAGGAAATGCATTTACCTGTATAACCCATAAATTTTCCAGGGATTTCTTGATTACAACAACGACTGCAGAAAATCTGCCCACACAGCCTGCAATGGTGTCTGCGCCTAAAGGTTGTAAATTTTTCACTGCAGTCATAGCACTCTTTACATTGGCTATCTGGCATCCAATATTGCTTCAGGTCACTGTCCTACAACAACAAAAATAAGTGATGGGGTCTTAAAAATGAGTAGTAAGTTGCAATGACAAATGAAATCTTAGATGCTGTCTTTTGCAGATGACAAGCTAGTTCTAAAACTCAGATGGAATGCAAAAGGTTAAAATGACCAAGATAATATTGAAGAAAAAAACTGGACTTATAATCACTTGATAACAGCACTTATGCTAACCCTATAATAACTTCAGACAGGGTATTAGTACAAGGACACACAAAACATGGAACTATAGTATAAGAAAGAGTGGCATGCTCACAAAACTCTATGGACTTATGATCAGTTATAATAAAACCACTGACGTCTATGGGGACAAAAGGAGACCTGAGGCTGGGCGTAGTGGTGCACGCCTGCAATCCAAACATTCAGGGAGGCAAAGGCAGGTGGATCTTTGTGAGTTTAAGGCCAGCCTGATCTACAAAGCAAGTTCAGGACAGCCAAGGCTACACAGAGAAACCCTGTCTTGAAAACAAAAACAAAAACAAAAACAAAAACAAAAAACAAAACCTGAGCTCTATTTATGAACAAAAACAATAAAACTTGTTGAAGCAACGACAGATGAGAATATGTACTAACCTTGGCCTAATAAACCAACACTGAATAAAAAGGACAAAAAAAAAATTAAGAATTTGTGTGTGAGCCGGGCATGGTGGCGCACGCCTTTAATCCCAGCACTTGGGAGGCAGAGGCAGGTAGATCGATGTGAGTTCAAGGCCAGCCTGGTCTACAAAGTGAGTCCAGGACAGCCAAGGCAACACAGAGAGACCCTGTCTCGAAAAAAAACAAAAAAACAAACAAACAAACAAAGAATTTGTGTGTGAAACTCTGTCCAGAATCAGAGGAAGTAATAAATTTCCATTCAAGTGACACATGCCATTGTCAGTGGGGATGGCATGACTTCCTTGAGTGCTTAATAAAACATCTCCCACAGGCCCTCAACAGTACCTGGCTTTTCCCTTCCATGATTTCCTTGAGCCGTTTCAATACTGTGCTGAGGCTCCGAAGCTGAACAGCTGTTCGTGGGTCATGACCTCCAAAGGCTGGTTCTGCTTTCCTTCTGGAGTCTGAGTCAGATTTAAAAAAAAAAAAAAAAAAAAAAAAAAGAACTGAATTTTAATAGTTTCTAGTAACCATATCAAATCAAGCATTCTGTGTGGTGTTGTGTGGGGTGTGTGTGTGTGTGTGTGTGTGTATGTGCGTGCGTGCATGTGTGTGCGTGCTATATATAATACAAATCATCCCTATTGTCAGCATGCATATGTTCTCCAAGCCATTAATTCTGATTGAGAATTAAAACTGATCTTTATCAAGAGTAAGAAGTTGAAAATACATCTTATTACATATGAACCACTATTTTACATGCACTTAAGTGCTACATAAAAACTCTCTGAAATAGCTGGTGGTTTTGAGGGTTGAAATGGAAGCATCACTTGCATGTCCAGAATTCATTAATGATTGCTTGCACACTTTATTCCAGCCAAATAAATAATAGACACCTGACAGACACTGAACAGAAGAAAAGCAATCCCAGAGAGTTAGTTTAAGATGGATTCAAAAGTCAAATAGGTAAGCAATAGGACCAAACTGTTCATTTCCACAGAAAGAAACTGGATAGGCCAGCCCTCCAAAGATGCCAGCAAGCTTTACAGGAGATCCAGGATGGCAAAAAATGACCAATATCCAAGCAGATTAAACTGTCTAAGTTCTAACTCTCCCCTGCACCCACACCCACACTCACCACCTCCTCAAGCCTGCAACTGCACACTGGAAGAGATCACTTACATTTGAAATAACAATATAAGCCAAATCCCTAATAATAAAACACCCCAAATTCTAGCTTTGTAATCAGATGGAGTAGGACAGCCACAGTTACCACCTGTTCTTTTCTTACTTAAGACCAAAATCACAAGTGAAGTTTCTAGTTATTCTTGGATGCAGCCGTTTCAAAAATCTCTGGGGAAAATGAAGGTGGCTTGACAAAAAAAAAGATGAGCATCCTTATTAGTAACCATTTATCCTAACAACCTATGGGGTCCTCTTAATTTACATAATTCCTCCCCATCTCATTTTCACATTCCAAGGTTTCAGTTATCCTCAGTCACTTAGTCTGAAAATATTAACATCTGTCTTAGCTCAAGGGAAGCAGATTACATTCACATGGCTTAATTATACTGTTGCAACTGGGCTAGTTTAGCATTGCTGTTATTACTCTCTTGGTATAATTTATAAAGTAAACTTTATCATAGGTTTCAATGTACATTTTGAAACTGCCTAGCGCATTAGTCATCTACTTGGAGATCTAGAAGATATGTCCTATAGAGAAGGTAAATTACTATAAAATGGAAAATATCCCACTTTGCATCTATTTGCTGGTTTTTCTAATAAGTACTTTGTTTTGGTTGGGTGGGGAGAAAATAGGGCTTGCAAAGAATGAGCAATTGATAATTGCATCAAAATTTCTTTCTTTCTTTCTTTCTTTTTTTTTCTTTTTTGGTTTTTCAAGGTAGGATTTCTCTTGTAGTCCTGGCCTTGCTTTGTAGACCAGGCTGGCCTCGAACTCACAAGAGATCCACCTGCCTCTGCCTCCCGAGTGCTGGGATTAAAGGCATGCGCCACCACATCCACCTGGATCAAAAGTTCTTAAGGCAGTTTAACCACTAAAATAACACCTCATCTAAACTACAACTGTCTTAATTGCAGCAAATACCTCAGATATACTGTTACTAACATATATTACAACAACTAAATTTTGTGGGTGAGTCTCAAAAATTATTAAAAAATAGACTCCACAGCAGGGAGTGGTCCATGCCTGGTAATCTCAGCACTCTGGGAGGCAGAGGCAGGTGGATCTCTGTGAGTTTGAGGCCAGCCTGGTTTACAAAGTAAGTCCAGGACAGCCAAGACTACACAGAGAGAGCCCATCTTGAAAAACCTGTGAAGTCTTTTGTACGCAGCTGCTTGGAAAAGAAGAGTATCAATATCCTCCTCCATTGGGAAAGTAAGAGCAGTGAGACCCTGCTTGACCTCGGTGAGAGAGATCGCTGCCCGTACACACATAACATTAGCTACTGCTTATGCAAAATGGATGCTAGAAATCAAACAACCCCCCTAAGATAGGAGAACTACCAAACTGTAGAATTAGATGCTTAGTGAGGGAAAAAACATATCTGACTAAACAGTCCCAAACTTCTGAGGTTCAAAGGCCTCCCAGGTAAAACCCAAGGAGTGGGCCTGGTGGACAGAAAGGAAAGCAGGAGCCACAGTGAAGGGAGAAGGTCCAAGCTCTGCCAATGGAGAAGTGGTTCAAATTTATCATAACAACAAAAGCAAACTTTGCTACTTACATCTCTGCAACCCCTAGCGGACTGGAGTCCAGTCCAAGTCCTCATTTTTACAAGTGAGGAAATTCAGGCTGCCCTTTGACCCATTTCTCCACCCTCTGCAGCAAAGGATAGCTTAGCATTAGGTGAAAAACTAAATGCTGAGTTCAACAAGGAAAAGGAAATAAATACAAGCTTCCAGGTAATAACGTTTTAATTCAGCATAGGATTTAGTCAGATTATCACCCTCAAACATTAACAGTGTTGCCATGGGGGCAGGTTTCGCTGCTCTAATGTGTTTTTGCTACTTCCTCTAAAATAGGGTCTCACTGTGTAGCCTGCACTGGCCTGGAACCTGCTAATGTTTCCTGGCTGACTAAGCCTGCAATCCTCCTGCCTCATCCTCCTAAGCCAGGGGTCAGGTTTAAGAACTACGGGAAGCTGAATACGATTAAGGGTGAACTTGGATAATCTGGGATGAAGAAAGTTCTCTGCCCCACCTCCCAGCTCTTCCTTTCAAAATGATACGACCTGGGCTGAGGCGGCTGCTAAGGTGGCTAAGATGTGGGGGTGACACAGCCAGCTGTTCTGGGCCTTCAGCAAACCTCCTCTTTTATTCTTCTTCCACCTCGTTCTAGTAAGAAATGCCTCACAATCAATAGAATTTCCTTCTGCCAACCACCACAACTACTGGCCACTCAAGTATCTCATGGAAGTGAGTGAACAGACAGGACAGATATAGGCTTTAGGGACACTTGAGTCCCAACGCTACAACCTCTCTTCCCCATGGAATCACTACCACGGCCCTTCCATCACCTCGAGTTGAGCAAACCACTTCCCTGAGCTTAACAATCTAACAGAAGTAAAGCATAAACCGCCTCTAGTCCCTCAGATTCCCAGGCTACAGCCATCAGAAGAGCATGAAAATGAATGAGGTGACTATGTAGAAGAACAAGATGAAAAACAAGCTGGAACAGGGTACCCAACCACACTGACAGTGTGCACCCCAACAAAAACAGAGGCCAAGAGCAATGAGCAATGGAGTCTGATAGTGTCCTGCAGCCAGCGGCATGCACATCACCCTTCATTAGCATTCCAAGAATAGGTGCAAAATCCCATCCGTAAAGCTGGGACTAACCTGTGCTCTCCTGGGGATGTGGCAAAGTGTTCTCTGCTGAAACCCAAGCAAGCAATTAATCAAAATTCAGTCAAGGCATCAGTGCTTACATAACAGAAGTTTAATGACATGATGAAGAATGTTCCAGGTGTTGAAAATATTTTTATCACCTAAGTAAGTTTTATTTATTCTAAAGAGTACTTGACTGCTCCAAGTAACAGGAACAGTCAGTATATAACCTAGAACACATAATGATGAAAATTCACACACAAAGAGAAATAAGTGCTGTTTTACCTAACACTGAAGAGCGCCGCTGGAGTTCCTCATTGAGCTGCTTTTTATAAGGTACAGAAGACCTCACAGACTGTGTCCTTGAAGGGAGCTGCGGGCTGGACCAACCTGCATTCGGAGACTGCTGCTCTCCTTGGCTTCCTTCTCCTCTCTCTGTCACAAAGGTGTCACAAAGGAAACTTGGTATTACTTGAAAACCTAAGGCTTGGAGTTCCATGAGGAGAAGGTGACAGATAAGATACTTCAGACACTATGTTCATGTATTATATTCATGACTGAGTGTGTACTGTTCCTGCAAAGGACCCTAGTTCACCCATGCCAGGCAGCTCCTAACCACCTGTAGCTATAATCCTCTTCTCACCTCCTCAGGTGCTCACATAAAACATACGCATACACATAACTGAAAATGAAAAGAAACCTTTTTTAATTTTAAAATATTTTAAAGAAAAAGTAGCCGGGCGTGGTGGTACATGCCAATCCCAGCACTCAGGAGGCAGAGGCAGGTGGATCGCTGTGAGTTCGAGGTCAGCCTGATCTATAAAGTGAGTCCAAGACAGCCCAGGCTACACAGTAAAACCATGTCTCGGAAAAAAAAAAAAGGAAAAAAAGAAAAAGTAAAAAACCAAGATGAACGCCGGGCGGCGGTGGCACACGCCTTTAATCCCAGCACTCAGGAGGCAGAGGCAGGCGGATCTCTGTGAGTTCGAAGCCAGCCTGGTCTACAAAGGGAGTCCTGGACAGCCAAGGCTACACAGAGAAACCCTGCCCCAAAAAAACAAACAACAACAACAAAAAAAAAAAACCAAGATGAAATTACATTCCAATGGTATACATATACTGTTTGGTTTTCTTTTCTTTTTTTTAAGTTATTTTAGTATTTATTTATTTATACATTTTTTTATGTATATAGGCATTCTGTCTGCATGTACATATGCACACGAGAAGACAGTATCAGACAGGTACTAGCTGCATGTGGTTGCTGAGAATTGAACCCAGGACCTTTGGAAGAGCAGTGAGTGCTCTTAACCACTGAGCCATCTCTTCAGCCCTATGGTTCGCTTTTCATTTGAAATTTTTTAAGCACACTAAAGGAAACACAATGCCAACCTTACACAAAATCCTGACCTTTTTAATCAGTTTAATGGGAGAGTTCTCTCTTTGTTATTCAAACAGTGCCCAGCACAGCAGGTGCTAAAAGCCTTCCTAAGTATATAAAGATTATTTACTGTCTTATGACACTAAGTGTAAAATATTATCTTGGATAACAAAATTGTTAGTAAAACTGAGCTAGTTCTATTAAAATTTCTACTTAAGGCCACATGTGGTGGCATATACCATTAATCCCAGGACTAAAAGGTAGAGGCAGGCAGGTCTCTTTGAGTTTGAGGCCAGCTTACATAAGAAGTTTACATAGGAAGTTCCAGAGCTATAAATTAAGACCCTATTTCTAAAAAAAGAAAAAAGAAAAAGAAAGAAAGAGAGAGAGAGAGAGAGAGAGAGAGAGAGAGAGAGAGAGAGAGAGAGAGA